>JYCQ01000092.1:0-337091 GCA_000931505.1 Hypoxylon sp. E7406B
TTTATTATATTTTTTAAATTAATTAAGTTAAAATATAAAAAATAATAATATATTTAACATTAATAATAAAAGTTTAAAAAATTCTTAAATAAAGTATTAATTTAATAAAAAATATAAAATTATTTATTAAAAATTATTTATTAATATTTTATTTATTTTTAAATTATTTAAATAAACATTTTTTTAAAAAACTTTATTTATATAATATAATAAAAATTTAAAATTATATTATATTTATATATTTATATATTATATTATTATATATAAAAGGTAAAGTTTTAACCTTTAATATATACATAAACTTAAGATTATATCATTAATTTTCACGGTTTTAACGGGTTAATGGTTTAATGTCAAATGGTTAGCCGTCGGATCATCCGTAGGAACGTACGCGCTTTAAAGACAAGAGGGCACCCATTCGGGTGCCACATTAGCCTGAGTTTTMCCCAGCCACAGCTCTTGCCACAGCTCCTTACAGCTACACACCTGCCACAGCTCCTGCCAYAACTCCTGCCACAACTCCTGCCACAGCTGCCACAGCTCTTGCCACACTTCTTTATCGCGCCAATCAAATCTAGTATTTCCTATTTTCGTATAACATCAAATCAAAATTTCAAGATCGATAAGAGAAATCTCCCTAATAGGAAATTTTTGATAAGAATCCTTAACTGGTACATAATAGCCTTCGTAAAACTCAGGTAAAAGGAATGGCTTTTTGAGACCTTCTATAGAACATATAAAGTCGCAGCAGCAATCATGCTTCCAGCTCGTCCGAACCGACATCAAATAAATCAATAGAAAGCCAAGCCTCTTAACAAGCACCATTTGATTATATATCTTCCTTGTCTCCTTGGTTTTGCATAGCTACCTAGGTACCTAGGGGATATTTACCCAATCATCACTTCGAACAGCCTTTCAATTTCAATGTCAGACTCGATTCAATCTTTACATAATTCACTCCGACGGTGGATGTCCCGTCTCGAATCCACTACACAACTCCGTCAAACAATGATGTCTGCATGGATGCAATTGTATTCACCATTAGACATTAAAACAACGGTCCGCTTCATTGTAGTAATATTCAGCTACCTCATGGGTATTGTTACCGTATTGTCGGTCAACATAGCACCCAAGCGGCCAGCTGATGCCTTGCCTTCACTTGACGACGATAGCTACCCGATTATGGTAGCCCAAGTCATCGCCTCTCTGCTATCACCTTTGCTCTTCGGGATCGTGTCGACTAAGGAACGCTTCATACCAATTCGACAGAAGGTGTCCTGCTTCTACTATCTTCTATTCCTTGTTGGAGTGCTCATGTCATTTGTGTCTCTCTTGCTCTATTCACTCTGGCCTACAGAGTACCAGGTCACCAACATTACCATAATCGGGAGTCTCATGTTCACGGTCTTGGGTGGGTGGCAGTTCCTGGAGAAATGTTGGAAAGAGGCAGCGGAGACACCATCAACCAACGATGATATCGAATTGAGTCTACAACAGGTTTGATGAGGTAATATAGGTGGTATATGGTACTATTTGTTAGACCGCCAGGTCCCACTTTTTCTTTAGGTGAGGCATGGGTTTGGGAAAAGGCTTTAGAGTCTGGTCTAATATGAGCGGTAGCAAAGGAGTCATATGGTATAGACATGGACGATCACTAGCTTCCGGTTTGGATTGATAGATTTCATAACTTCAAGTTTACCTATGTTTAAATCAGTGAGAGGCTCGTCTCATTGCCCGGGTAGACAAGGCATATCTCCACTTCCCTATTTAGGAAATCAATGTTTGCTGTGGTTAGGTACCTCCTAACCTTAACCTAGAAACACATCACTTACACGTACGGCGGAATAAAATCGACGGAGAATCCATATAACATAGCGGGCTTGTGCTTCGTAAAGCTGGAGGGGAAAACAATATGTAGGCGAAGAATAGTTAGAGACATGGCTGATATACCCCAAAAATTCGCATGCACGAGCTCACAGTTAACCAAGGTTTGTATGACACCATATATTCAAATCCTCTCTAGCCACCACCAGGCGCGTTTCCTGACATGGCCATGCCTGCTAACGACCGACAAGTACATCTCATGCAGCCCTGGTGGGCGTACGATAGCCACCACCTACTGGCCGCATTGCCCTGGAATAATCTCCGGCAAGTTATTACCACCGCCCAGCTGCAGGTTGCATCTGCCACTTGCTTGGCAAACCCCATCAAGTATTCCGTCAGTGCAATCTGAGCCCTCCAGCGAGGCGCCACTAGTGTTGCCGTTCCCACCATTGTCGTCATTACAGACCATCATCATCTTCAGGTTGTCCGCATTGCCCCAAATAGACTTCGGGAGATTATTACCGCCGCCGAGTTGTAGGTTGCACAGGCCGCTCGCCAGACAGAAACTCCTGTCTGTGAAGATTGACGTGCTGTTACGGGTACTGTTGCATTCTTAACAAATGTGCTTCTGCTTTATTATTTTCGCACCAAAAGGGGCTAAATAGAGCTCACTTGCAACAGTCATGCCCGCAAGAAGGCCCACGACCAAGAAGGCAACGTTGCTGGAGAACATTTTTGAGAGTGCGGTGTAAGAGGGTGCTAAGTGTTGGAAGCGTCTGAGAAGAGGATATGAATTATACAGTGGCAAAAGTGGCAAGCACCGAAAGAATAAAATAGTCGACAATTGAAGAGAAGACTGAAATGCAGTTGAACGAGAGAATTTAGTCTCGAAGAAACGGCTGCCTTTATAGAAACTCTTCGAGCCACTATTGAGCCTGGAGTTCTCACAACAAAACGAGTCCCCACAATGTTTTATGATTCTATACTGACACATCGGTTCTGGATGTGACAAGGAGCCTTCTTGGTATGGAGTCGCCAGCGTTAAGGAGCTTCCATCATTGCGACTTTATTACCAAGGTCCTTCAACGCTAAAAGCGAAACGACGAATTATATCATGGGTTTTATAAATGAAATCGTGAGAAGCGCAGGTATAGTTCAGGTATGGAGCCTTACAGTGTCAAACAAGAGAAAAGACGCCAAGAGTTGCAGGTTTTGAGAATGTACAAGTCATGCCAGTTTTAGTTAGCCGCTACGATTTCCCGAGTTTCACAGGGATTATTATGTCGACCTAGGATCTTATCAAAATCTCTTATTACCTGACATTGCCTATTGCGATGACTTCGTTAAGGTAAGGCCTCATATGTAGTAAAATTCGGAAGAGATAGCACAAACCACATCTCCTACCCGACTGTTGGCCTGATCGTTTTCAATCTGGCCAGACATTCGTCAAACTCACTCCAGGGTTGGGTGGTGGGGGGACTGATGGATGGATCGCTTCTCGGTTACCTAGGTAATATATCTCGTTCATACCGCTACATATACCGTGGAAGCCGCCTTGAGCAAGCCTAAGACATCGTTAATTCTAGGTACAGTAGGTACCTTCAACTGGAAACGTCCAATCGATCCATAACATACACGCCAATTGCGTGACTTCCAATGCAGTACGACGTCCTAGCTGTCCCCAGCAGAGCTATTGGCTCAAAAGTCGGGCTGAGCAGGGGGCGTCTTAGGTAGGCTGTGAGGTAACGAGGCAGACATCCCCTCCTTAAGTACGCCTATGTTTTCATAAAAAGGACGGAACACCTGCATTGGATAGGGAAAGTAAGTTCCATAAACTACTTGAAACCTTTGGCTCTGTTACAATGGCCGAAGTCGTTGGCACGGTCATCGGCGTGATTGGATTGATAGGAACCTTCAAAAATTGTGTCGATCTGTTTTCATATTTCTCATCCCATCAGTCCTTAGGCCGAGATTACGAAATCTTGGAGATAAAGCTCCATGTTGAAAAGGCACTTCTTTTGCAATGGGCTCATCGTGTTCGTCTTGTTCAGCCAGATTACGATAAGCGTTTAGACGACCCCGATATTCAATCGACCATCAATCGTATCCTAGCAGGAGTTCAGCAGCTTTTGGGCGAGAGTGCCCAATTGGAGAAGAGGTATGGGTTGGAAACAACTCGAGAATCAACGCTCGACTCCCGGGTGGTTCGCATGACTTCAGTTCGCATGAGACAGTTCATATCCGACTTTGAGAAGCTTCAAGTCAATATAGTGCAAAGACCCAAAGGAATTTCGACATCGAACAAGCTACGCTGGGTTATTGTCGACAAAGAAAAGTTTGAAAAGCTTATCCAAGAGCTCTCCCATTTCGTTTCCAGATTGCAGCAGATTATTCCGGAGATTGTAGGGCTGCTCAGAGCAACACAACACAAACAGTATCCTAGCAAAAGAAGATATATCCAAGCTCAGGAATTTGAAAACCCTAGAATTAGTTCATGATGCAACATTTGAATGGCAACAGCACATGGCGGAAGCCGCTCAAGAGCGCATGGAGGAGCTCTACAAGATAGAGATTCTAGACTGTCTCTGGTTTCGCAGCATTGATGACCGGAGGGACGGCGTCGCGATAGCGCATCGAGAAACGCTCCAATGGGCCATGAACTCTCAATCTGAGGATCTAGCCTGGGATGGTTTTCCGCCTTGGCTACAATCCGAGGCGGATCTATACTGGATATCTGGCAAGGCTGGAAGTGGGAAGTCCACGTTGATGAAATACCTTTATTTTCATCAGAAAACGACGGAGCTCCTAACTAGCTGGGCAAGTCCAATACCACAACGCATGGGCCCCTTCTTCATGTGGAATCTGGGTACAACTGAGCAAAGATCTATGAGTGGATTGTCACGAGCAATTCTATATCAAATACTAGATGAACAACACGAGTTGATACCGCAGCTATTACCAATAATGTGGAGGGAATGCCACCGAAGGAATCGTACCGGACTAGAGGCGCCTACAGACGCCGAGCTTTCTTCGGCGTTTGAGAAGTTATTCCAACAATCTTCCCTTTCTAATTACTTCTGTTTCTTTATTGACGGACTGGACGAATTTGTTGGTGATCACCAACGAGGGGCTGTATTTGTCAAACGCCTGGCTCGGCATCCCCAAATCAAAGTGGTCACCTCCAGCAGGCCGATATCTCCGTGTGTAGAGGCATTCTCCAAAATGCCCAAGCTTCGACTTCAGGATCTAACCCGAGATGATATCTCCAATTACATCCAGGCCACCGTTGGATCCCACCCTTACATGGCCGACTTACTCACCACGAATCCTACGGAGGCGGCGTCAATCACGGATGAGTTGATCAGGAAGGCATCGGGGGTTTTCCTGTGGGTGGTCCTAGCCTGTGGCTCAATCATTTCTGGATTTGCTGCATGTGACAATGTCCAAGAACTATGTCGCCGAGTGGACGAGCTGCCACCAGAGCTGGAAGATCTTTTTCAGCATATGTTGGATAGAGTTGAGCCACGGTATCATGACGAGATGGCAAGAATGTTAAAGATTTCTCATAAGAGACAGGTCGTCGCGAGCGAGCGGTTAATATACACCTTGGCGTGGGCTACCGTAACCAACTTCAAATTTGACGAGGAGAAAAGCGGTCTCCTCCGTGTTCTATCTCTAGAAGAAAGAAGCGCGCTTTGCGCGTCCATGGAAGGGCGACTACGCAGTCGCTGTGGTGGACTTCTAGAGACAAAACCGCGAGTCAACGATTGTTATTGTTATTCGAATCCTCACAACGGCCCAGTGGACTCTACCATCGAGTTCATGCATAGGACAATGTTTGAGTTTTTGGACAAGCCGGATGTCTGGAGACACAAATCCCTACAGGTCGAAGACACACACTTTGAACCAACTGTTATTCTATCAATGATGTCAATTCAAATGGCACGGCTGCAAATAACCACCGGGATGAGCAAGCGGTTCCAGTTGTTTATGCTAGATGCTGTATTATGCGCCAGGTCAGCCGATGATGCCAATAAGGACGGAAGCTTCATCATATTATCAAGACTCGAAGAGATCTTTGATATAGTCTTTCCCCTGGTGCGAGATGCCTACAATCGAGATACCTTCTCCTTGGTCTTAGCCGTCGAATCTGGCATGGTGAACTGTGCGAAATATTTACTCAGGCACTCTAGGCACACCGGGCTAGAGTTTCCTCTTCTTTACCATGCAATCAGACGAATTAATTTTTGGAATAGACTCCCTAGTATAGAAGTACCCTGCTCATACGAGATGATTCGCTTTCTCCTTGTCGAGGGATGCCAGCCAAACCAACGGTTCACGAATACACGTGCCCAAACAACAACGCCTTGGCGCGAGTGGTTAGAGCCGATGCACCGGATGAATAGTGAAGGGTTTTTTGAGTCCCTAGAAACCACAGAAGAATTCATCAAAAGCGGCGCAACAGAGGATTTGGAAGTTGTGAATAATATAACTCGACGGCATCTAGAAGACGTTAGTAGTACAACGAGCGAAGGTCGTGAGCTACTACATAAAGTGAGACGTTTCCGGATATTAGTGGAGGAAATGAAAAACAACCATGACTCGGGGCATGATTCACCCACAGCGAAGCCCACTGAGGGGAATCGAAAGAGGCCTACCTCATTTGAGGATAACTCGCCATCTAGGCGTAGAAGGCTTGGGAGCATCGGATGACGGATTAGCTGAGGTGGTCTGGAAGGAAGTAATATCTAAATAGGTTAGGATTCTAGCGTGTAGAGTGTGTCACTGAGAGACAGAGCATTTGAAGAGATAAGAAATCGCTTGCCCATACAGATGTGATGGTTGAAGTTGTTGGTTAGTTTATAACTTGTATTGGTTGCTTCATCTACGGACATAACGTGCTCAAGACTGACCGCGTGCGGCCCTCCACGTATCGTACGCCGAGAGTTTACCAATTGGTTTTGGGTCCGTGGAAAAGAGATCCGGATGAGCGAGCATAAACTCCTCAAGTTCCCCCATCATCTGCGCGGAAATCTCCTTCCTGTACGCCTCGTGCCCCTCCTCGTCTTTCTCTTCGGTCACAACCTCCTGAAACAGCTCCACTTCTCCGACGGTATGCTTAAAAGCAGATTTGTCGACCTTACTCTCCTCGGCCTCAGTGACCTCATCCACGACGATTGTCATTTCTGCCTTGGGCGCCGTGCCATCAGCCAGACGCACGACCTTCCATCCCGTGCGGCGAGTCAGCAGGTCCGAGGCCACTTGCAAGTCCTCGAGTCTCATCTTCGAGTTGGTGATGCGGAGCACCTCTTCCGAGACCTTTGCCTTTCCGTCATATTCGGCGAATTGCGAGTTGCCAAAATTACCGCCGAGACGTACTTTGGCGTTCCATTCCGCGTCGCCTTTGCGATCGGCGGTTGACAGAGCAGGGTCGAGAGGTAGAGTGTTCACGGTGCGCTGGCGAACCCACAGGCCTAGGGCGCAGAGGTGACTTTCCTGGGTGTCATAGTATGTGTCGCGAATAAGTTGGCCCGGCTGATTGATCACGGCAAAGGGCAGTCCTTTGCGGATGGTGGGCTCCTGAAGTTGTCCTTGCGGCGAAGCTAAGGTGTAGCTGGCGAGAAGAGACGTAAATCTTGAACCCGGATTGAATTTACGCTCGACCTCGACGTTGGAGACGATACGCTTGAGCGCAGAAGCGGCAGCTTTCAACGCCATTTTATTCTCATGTGGCACGGCTTCCGACATAAGCATTTGCCGAGTGTTTTCTCCTTTCTTAGGTATTTGAGGTAATCCTGCATTGGAGGTAAAAACTTGAAAACTCGACGCGATTTCTTATTTCACAGGACATGAAATAAATATATTAGTTGCTACGAGTACGAGTTTGCTCTGAGTAGTCGAACGGAAGCACAGGGCGTTACACGGACCGGGCGCACTGTATTTAATTGGACTGCAGGAGTTCTCAAATATCTACCTGGGTACCTTGTTGGTAACCGCCCGGGCGGCTTGAGATTGCATGGCATCTCCAGCAAGCGTCTCCTACATAGTGCGTGCATACCAGTAGATGGTGGCCTGGGGTGGTACAGTATCTACTTGAGAGCGAGAGGTTTGCGAGGTGTCTGCGGGTCCATTTGACCAATGATAAATTAAAATCGTAAACTATGAGGTTCTTGAGTTAAGGATTTTATGTTGGATTTATTTGGAGAGGTTACTATCTAGCGAAGGCCTGCAACTACTATAAAGGAATGAAATTGTTGAAGAAGACGGATTGAGTTGCAGTTTGAAAGGTGTTGATAGTGAGGGGCTGTAGTGGACGTAATCAGGGAGTTCATGGGTACCGTTCAGGTGGGTCCTCCGGAGTATTATAGTGCGGCTCTTCAGGATCTCCAGGGCTGATTTAGCGTGCGGTCTAAGCCCTAGCTTGCTCTCTGCCCCGCCAACCCCACCTTGGCACTCACCAGTCCAGCAATGCCTTCATCTTATCCCCAGACCCACAGCCGCTCTCCATCTCTCCTACAACATCTTTCGTCCACTCATACAATCCCCCACGTTCTTTGAACGCTTCCTGGTCCCAGCGAACCTCACTCAGTGCCTCTTGCACTCCGACTTCCAGGATCGATCGCGATTGCTTCTCAACGCCTTCGCCCTTATCCAAAAAGCAAAGGTACTCGTCGAGAAGGATGTAGCTCGACGCCATAAGTGAGTTCGGTTCGGGCACAAAACACTCGAGGTGCTGGTGTTTATCACAGAAAGTCTGGAACTGTTCGTCCGAAATGAGGAGCTTCCTCGCGTTCCGCTTTTTCTTGTCAAGTTGGGCGTCTTTCTCCTCCGCGTCGTTCTCMCCCTCCACAAACAGCACTTGGAAGACCTTCCACCGGAACGGGTCAAGCTGGCGTACTATGTCCGCCATATCCTCTTCCCAGTTGTGTATACACACCACCGTGTTAAGCTTGAATTTGATGCCCAGCTGGCGGCACCAATCGCGGATGCGGAACAGTTGCTCAACATTCTCGCCGGTGCCGCGACCGATGACCTTGTTTGTTTCCTCATTGAAGCTGTCGCAGCTGACTCCCATGACGTCGACCCATCGGCCGTACTGCTCCATCCACTCCTTGGTGACCTTCGTTCCATTCGTTATGATGCTCACACTCTCAAGACCAAGCTCCTCCTTGCAGAAACGGCAGAGCATCGCCAGCCTTTTCTGGTACAGGAACGGCTCACCACCAGCGAAATTGATCTTGCGCATGCCGGCTTCCTCAAGCAGGCGGAGGCCCCTCTTCATCTCTTCCTCGGTAGCTATATGGGACGTCGTCTCAGTATGGAAGCAGAATGCGCATTCCAGGTTGCATTTCCGTGTGAAATGAAAGCTGAGCGAGACCGGTTTCACGGCACCGGCGCTACGATGCTTCCAATACGCAAGGTAGACCCCCGCCCCAATGGCACCGGCACAGCCAATTGCAACCAGAAGAGACCAACTCAAAAATATGGGATTCAGCAACATGGTTGATACTTCTGTTCTTCTTACTCTTGTTCTACAGCGCAAAAAATAATGGGATAATTTGCAAAGAGCAAAAGTAAATCTAATTTTGCGAATAATACGGCACTCCTGGAACTATATCATTCCCTTTAACCTGTGTGATTCTTGACAGAAATCCTTGAAACGCCCGCCTTGTACCTGTATGCTGCCGGCTAGAACCCATGATTTCCGGGTGGCTGCCTTGTGCACAATATAAACTGGCCCGTAGCTAACAAATACAAACCAGTTAGGTACTTATTGCTTTTTTTCCGAAAAGCATTGTAACGGAAGGAAGAGGGCCCTGATATTGGAGGCGCTATCAGATTCTTGCCTCTTGTATCCTTACACTTACACAACACCGACTACTAGAAGATAAAATAATCCTACTCAATGACTAAATGCCAGCAGAGATGCTTGATACATAATTTATCAGCTCGCCAGTTAAAATACATATGTATTTCGGGCACCATTTGGAAATAGCCGGGACCAAAGCCGGTTTGCCCATATCATCATGGCCAGCTGTTTGCTTTGGCACACCGGTCCAAGCCTATCTGCAGCCATCCACATCCACATCCACCCGATGTGTAACATAACTGATAAAAAAAACAACCCGACCAGGAAACCTTGACTCTGATCTGTGACCCACTAATACACCTGCTAAGCAAAATCAAATTACACATTTATTTTCCTAGGTACATGTAGAGCGTTGGTGGTATCAATCGGTTTCATTTGATTAGTCATCAGCCCCTGAGTAGCTGGATCTTCGTGGCCACCACTGATGATGAGATCTCAGGTTATAGAATGGTAGATATTCAGGGCTGGCAGCTACTCCACTCCTCCATTGAAGGTTTCGGTGGATAATAGATCACAATATGTACCGTGCAATCCTTGAAATCCACTCCACTAGACGGCAAGTGGAGTGGTAGCGGTGGCTGCCAGCCTTGGACTTCAGAAACTGCCTGGAGGGTCCAGCGGTGATTGCCGGTCTTGCTGGTAGCCTTCAGCTCTTGTATCAAAACAGGGGTATATGCATATCTGACAACTCACAATGAAGTCACTGTTTACTAAAGGCAGGTACCTGCCAGATGTTGTATGTTTGGTTTGGCCAATAGAGGGAAACCGGTATCTTGTCAAATAAAGTCATGCCAAGTCAAATCAAACCAAGCATCTATTTGATTGTGAAGAGGAAATGACTGAGCCCAGTTCTTATATATCTCATGATATCTCACTTTGGGACTGAGTTCAGCGAAGCCTTGCTTTGAGAGTCTACAGAATATCATCAAATTAGACGGCACCATGGAAAATATTTTCAAATCTCGCCCCCCCGTCATTGTCTGCGTCCTTGGCCCCCCGGGAGCAGGCAAAGGCACTCTCTGCAAATCTGCAGTAGCAGGGTTCGCAAAGTCCCCAGCTGGCATCCAACTCTATCATCTCTCAGTGGGTGACCATCTGCGCCATCTCTGCGAATCTGAGCCGCCCGATGCCTTGAAGACCCTTGATATTGGCAAGATCCGTAGTAACTTAGCAGAGAACAAACTACTACCGGCCGATATGTTGACTCAGGTGCTTCAACATTGGCTCGTGTCTAACCTGAACGCCGCTAACCTCGGCCCCGCGATTTTGCTGATCGATGGCTTCCCGCGTAATATGGAGCAAGCACTGTCATTTGAGAATATGGTAGGCCTGTTGAACCGACTGATAATCGTGTTCGAAAAAGTTCGAACGAACCAAGGCATACTAATGTAACATCCACCCTAGATCACCAAGCCGGCAAAGGTTATTGTTTTAGAATGCCCGCGCGACACCGCACAAGATCGATACCTGGCCCGCGTGAGAGAAAAGGCCGACGACAAGAAGCGTTTTGAGAAACGGCATGGCGAATATGTCGAGACGATGAAGGCGATTAGCAAGCACTACGAAGGTATCATCAAAACCGTATGTGATCCCCTCTTTATTGTTGATAGTCGCCTATTTCTGACGGAGGATTCTCCCTAGATTTACGCAGGTGGGACTCCAGAGGATAGCTATGCCAAGTTTGTAGAAGCGCTGCCGCTGAATGAGGCGAAATAAAGAGCTTGAGGTCGAGAAGGTGGTTTGGTGGTGATGATAATGAAATCGTTTACGTCCTCCGGACGTATCTATTATCTCTAGATACATCGGCGGGTGCCCGTGACCCATAGGACGGTTAGAGTAACCCAGGGGGGCAGAGAGGTGGTTTGGTGAATTGAAGATTGAAGGGGGCAGGAATGGCTCACTGTGTCCCGAAATGGGTTACCCGTACATAGAGTGCTCGCAGCGAGTGAATTGAATCTCATATAATAGTGATTAACCATGTGAATCCATTCGGCATCGTTTCCAAGCCAAGGCGTAACTTGAATGTATTATAGAAACTAATACGGCGAATAACATCGCTATAAAATCGTTAATACACGCTTTGGTCCCCATCCCTCGGCTTCTTCTTCCCCGTCGCCTCTCCACGAAGCCGCCTGGCGAAATGCAGACTGGAACTCTTTTAGATCACGAAACGTTTCGAATTTCCCAACTCTTATATATTCCTCTTTCGACGGACATGTCTGTCGTAGTATGATCCCGGAGACAAGGGGAAAAGCTTTGTCCGGCAAAGATTGGATTGGAAGCAAATAGAACTCCTCGCCTATAGCCGTCATGTCCTCCTGGGCGTTATCGAAAGCCACGCTACTGGAATCTCCTTTGCTAATCGACAAGTGGAACTTACTTCCTGACTGTATGAGAACTCTGCTCTTTGCTAGACTACCCCTGACACGAAGAAATCCACCTGTAACCTGTCCGAAACGGTTTTTTGGATTCGCTAGATTAATATGCGCGTCGAGGATCTCTAGAATAATGCCTCGGTCGTCGGAGAACCACACATCGCATACATTCCTAACAACACCGACTACGGACGCCCACGACCAGCTCGGAGCAACGAAAGGACTGGGGCGACTTCGCTGGACGAGCCACGGTACCTCGCTCGCCTTCCAGAGCAGTTGATGACCGAGATGCCGCCGCCACATGCCGGCCAGATAGTCAGATTGAAAGTATCTTTGCATCTCGGAAGCGATGGCAGAGAGAGCGACAAGCTTGTCCGTTGCGTAGGTGAGCTGGCCCAAGGAGAACTGCTCCACAACATGGCCCCACACACGCAAGGCATCTTGTCGTTGATCGAGGCCTAATATGAGCGCTTTGCGTGACTTCATCTTCTGGAGGCCCCAGGCGTCAACTTGCAGCGGGATCTCTACGGAAAAGTGCTCGCTGGCTCTGTTTTCAAGGCACTCGAAGAACACCTCTGTAGCACCGAAGAATAAGTTCCGCGGCGCCAGCGTGCGCTCTTGGAACACCCATGCGCGCATACCGAGCGGCGTCTCCAGCACTCTCTCCCTCCAGTACCGAGTCCAGACCACGTAGTGTGAGCCTGGGCTGGGACCCCAATTTAAGTCGACCTTAAGGGGCTGGACGATTGCCGGATCACGACTAGCAAAGCAGCCGACCGAGCCGTCCCTTGCGTGGGCAGCGGCGATGTTGCAGTACGAGTCGGAATAGACCTGGCTCATCGCTACACACTGCTCCTCCCAATCCTGCTTGGAGTCTTGGATTATGCACAGACTGTCGGCCCAGAGATAATGGATGCCCAGGCGGCGACATGCAGTGATGGCGTCTTGGAAGGTTTTGGTAAGGCACGAGAATGGTATCTCGTCCTGCAGGATGGCAATGTTGCTTGATAGAAGTCGTAATGGCATGTGGGAACCCCAGCAGTGACTCAAAGTCGCATATCGAGCCAGCTGAGTCGAGTTGCCCACGATGAGGAGTTTCGGTGGCTGCCCGGGCGTGACATCGATGACCCGGGGTGGCAGAGGCTTGGGGTCTCCAGTAGCCGCGGCACAGTGCTTGTGTGTGCCGTCACATCGTTTGAACCAGGATTATATCAGAGACCAGGTTGTATTTGAGTCCGTGCAATTCTCGATCTCTCCGTGGTTGAAATACTCTTCCATTTCTAGATTGATGCATGTAATATGGTCCATCAGACAGACATCGTGCTTTAGTTCGACAAGAGAAACCGGCTTACCAGACGCAGGATAGAGCTCTACGGAACACTTTATTTCATCGTTCCCTGTGAGTCGTTCGGCATCGTCMCCCGACATTATACCCAAGGAAAGCAATCCAGGCTCTCCTTCTGCCAGGCAAAGAGCATATGTGTAAATGAGAATTCTCTGACGTAGGCAGCGAAGAGCGTTTAACATAGAGGCAGTCATCGCGTGTAAAAGACGTTGACAAAGCGGACATCCTTCTCCGGCCGTCTTCTCTATTGGTTCCGACGTCTTGAGTTTTCTGGCCATAAAGTCTTCTTCCGCTACGTGATCGACCTCATAAGGATATTGCGAATTTAGAAGGCCTTGACATTTCCAGCACAGTTGCCCGTTTTCTGTGGCGCGGTTAGAAGGATGTGGGGGTTTATCGTGGGCGGCTGCGTCCCCATTTGCGAACTTAGAGGTATCGATATCCATCGTGCATAGAGCGGAAAGCTTGAGTCTCTGGCAAGTCGTAGTAAATTATTATAATATAGCTAGGTAGGTAGAAATGTAAAGCTTTAGGATGAGGGAAGGGAACAATGTTAGTACAGGATCCTTGGTCTTGGATTAGAGCAGCTGGATGCAGATATATGTAATTGGGAGAACAGGTAAGAAATGCTGAGGCAGCCTAGGTCGTTCCGTCAGCAACCTGTGGGCATGGGGGATTTCTCTAAAGATTAGAGGAAATAACCTTGGTGCCTAAACATTGGGAGCGTAGTCTGCCTTAAGAGATACCTAACACGGGGGGAGGGCGCCTAAGCTAGTACCCTACGGCGATTCTCTAGTATCTATAGGTACCTCTGTTACGAATTTAGGACACCCAGGATATTGCCCAATTGCACTTCTCTTCCACCTCCAAGTTATAAAGGCTTGAACCACGTTAATAGGGGTATAGTTCCAATTTAACCATTTTAATTCCTGATTTCCCGTAATATCCTAACACCTTAATCCGTGAGCATGCTCAGGACCCTAATTGACAATACTAAGATGATTAGTCCAAGCGAGGTGATACAAATCATACCAAATCCAAACCATCCACAAATCATAGCGGCTGTGCCTACGTGCACCTCGATTGTGCCATAAGTCAAAGTCTCGAACAATGTCAAAGCACAGGCGCTGGCAATATGCTGCCAGAAAACCGAGACGAATGAAAGGACGGTCGCAAGCGACGATAGACCTAAAGCTGTATTGGATACTGGCCGAGACGGAAATGGCTTAATTTCGCGGTCCGAACCGGTCTCGGAGTTTGTCTCTTCCTGCCAGCCCGGGAATGTTGCCAATAGAAGGGTTGATATGAAGGTAAAGATGATGGCAATAAAGCTGGGGACATGTTAGTATATAAGAGCACATCGCTCGAATATTCTTATATTTAGGGAATTTCGGTAACGGATCATTTCTTACATTAACGGGTAGAAGATGCTTTCGTTTTGGAACCTATCCGCTGCCCAGACTAGATTGAACGGGTCAGATTGAGGGTCCCCCTTAATATCGTTCACTAGGTCCTGTGCGTTAGAGCCGCAGATCCAGGTGCCAGAAATGAGCTCGACGCATATGCTCATGTGAGCTATATTTATCTGCTGAATGGTGCTATTGTTTCTACTAAGAGCGTTGGAAAACGTCCCTCCAATAGACGGGTTGACTTGAAGAGGGTCCGTCAACGGAGTGGTTGGCTGAGGCTTATACGAGAGTGAAAGCAGGTAGACATTTCTCAACCCGTTCGAAGATGAGCAACCAGCGAGGAGTATTGCTATACGATTACAATATCTGTCAGCCAACCCCCATTGCTAGTATAACGAAGGGAAGAAAAGGGGGTCGGGTTTGGAGAAATACGAACACCAGAGGACGATAGCCAACACGTTTAGGACCATCAAGATGTGATGGAAGGAGACAAAAGGCACAAATCTAAAGAATCGGCTCATTTTGGCAAGGAAGAAAACAGGATAACCGTTCTTAACACAGCACCTAAGTGAACGTGTACTTTTATTTTGATTTCGTGGGGCTACAGAGACACGCCTAATCCCAATACTAAGCCTCCCGTCCCTCAAAACTCGAACTGAGGCTTATTCGAGTTTTTACGGCCGAGTAGTAGTGAGGGGTCATAGTTGATCAACATCCCTTGTAGGATTAGGCTAGAGCCCATATGCACGTAAGATTGTTAGCGAATACCCGCACTAGACTACAAAGGGTGTATGCCTACGCATGGAAACAAACATGAAGAGAAAATCAGACGAGAATCCAAATTTTCATCAGCTACTTAATCATGAAGTCTGCATTCCCCATCCCCCGACATGACCCTGGCTCGAATAGTCGGATTACAGTTTTGTTTTCTTAGTTTTAGATGCTCGATGTGAGCAGTTGTGCTTATTCCAATGGAAGACTCCTCTCCGTCAACTCCAGCGGACGGCCCAGCCTCACAGTCCAGCGACACCTTGTTCTCAGCAGTGACTAATGGTGACGGGGATCTTCTTCACAATTTACTCGGAGAGGCGACTATCAGAGAACAGGTTCGATCTGCCTCGGGAATTGCATTGCTGCAAGTAGCCATTGGGAATGGTCACCTCAATATAGTTCGTATCCTCCTCGAAAACGGTGCCCCCATTGAGGGTCATGGCCCCACCGGTAAGGCAAACCTGCAGGTTGCCGTCGAGTCAGGTTTCCACACTATAACAGAGCTCCTCCTACAGTTCCGTGTAAAAGCCGGGCTACAAATTGAAGAAGGTGATGGCCCTTCACTTCTTCTCTGTGCTATCGAAAGAGATGATTTCGAAACAACAGAGGTTCTATTGAAGTGGGGGGCCAATTTGAATGTGAGAAACGAAGCTACCTATACGCCTTTAATGGTCGCAGTGTCGCGTGGAAATATTTCAATAGCCAAGCTATTATTACAATATGGAGCGGATTGGGCTGCCAGAAGTGACAGCGGGCTATCAGCTACAGATCTCGCCTGCGGGTCTGAGGAGCTGACAAGCCTTCTGCAAAACGCCACATTTCTTCAGGGCCCTTACCTAAGGAGCCCTGCGGAAGAGACAGGCCATGTGACCTTAGATCTCCCCCAGGCTCCAACCAATAACCCCGACAAGATGGCCGCTTGCCATGGATTTCAAATAAGAATTATCGACTTTTTTATTGATGAATCGGAAAGGCGAATCGAAACCTCGGCCTCAGTTTACGAGGCCTTATATGGAAAGGGGCCTGCAGCCTTGATGAAAGAAGCGACACCGCCTACTGCCTCTGGAAAATCACCCAGTTTTCGGTGGTATCATTTGCCCGCAAATAACGTATGTCTAGCACTGTTCTCTCACCAATCAGATTTATTAGTCTTTTACTAAATAATACCAATAGCTTGAGTGGGTTGAGGTAGGCTATCCTAGGAGTCTTAATTAAGTTCGGTTTACTTACCTCTTTAATTATCGAATTAGGTGCTCCTAGGAAGGCATCTATCAGAAACTGGTAGAATGACATCCGTTCTGTCAGAAGAGGAGAAATCTCATCTTGAGATACGTCGCCTCCAAGCTGCTCATCACTCAGCCCAGACTATTTGTTCCACAGCGAAACGACCTGGTTGTCATACTGTAAAAGTCTGGACCTATGGCTGATTTTTGTTAAGTCAATGCTAATAGGTTCCTGTAGAAGAAACTATGTGGTTATACAGATGACGAAATATACCAACTAGCATCATTTGTAGGCCATCCTTTCAAAGGCATTCCGTCTTCACTGTCCGTTTACTTTTTGCATAGGTCCCATTTCTTCATTTCGAAACCACGGACGCAATGCTACAAATGTCAGACGCCATAAGGAGTTCATTTGAGGGACCGTATTACAACGTGCCAGGAAGTCGTACGGGGATTTCCGATAACCGACAGGGCCATGCAAGTAAAGGTCGAGGCCCTCCACCTCCACCCAACGTGTTCGAACACAGGCCCCCTTCAAGTGAAAACCAGAGTGTTCTTACAGACACAAACCAAAGTCGACCACCTAACCCGGCACTTATTCTAGAAAATCTGCATGAACATCTCATTCGTGGTTACCTAAAGTCCGAACCTCCTGAGCACGGGTCCTCATTGCAAATAAGACGAACCCTTGATCAATATTTCTATACTCACTTGGACACCGCTCATCCAAGGAATATGGATCAGGTTGTATCAAGATTCACTCTTGCGCATAAGACTCCAAAATTGTTTATGATAGACCAGCTTTGGCTTTGGATTATTAACGGAGGTAAGTCACCGCGCCTCAATCAGAAGAGACCATACTAATTCCCCATAGATACAATCATCAGTTGTATACCCATGCAATGGGACTCTTGGTCAGAGCTTGATACGCATTCTAGAAGTCAAGTCGGCTTCGAAGGCGGTGTTTTGGCATGGGTAGGCAGCCAATCACGGCGTAAAGATAAAAAGCCTGCGCACGTCGCTCAGACTCAGGGCCAGGGGTCAGAATATCGACGAGAAATTCCACCTTTACTGGAAGATAACGACCTTGATATTTACAGATCAGTAATGAAGCATCTCCACACTACCAAAAGAACTCCCATCACGTCAGCCTGCACACTAGCTAGTTTAATTACGAAAGCCTGTGTCGATGTTTTTGATCCTCATAGCGTGCCCAGCGACTTTCAATTCTTCGATTTCTTCGAGACGTCTCTCGGTATAGTTGTATGCCAACATCCACACTAGTCACTCAAGCTTTTCAAGTTAACAATTCCATTTACTCAGGCAGATCGAGCGGTACAGCAGCTTGAAAATTTTCGTACTTCCATCACGTTGGGAAGGATAACGCCTGACAATGACTCCCATCAATCAGATTTAGTTGTAGAAACTGAAATACTGGTTGAGGTGGAGGACATTCGAGATGAATTAAATATTTTGAAGACGGTTTTGGAAGACCAGAAAGTGGTGCTCGAGGACCTAACGAAGGCTTTCAGGCTTTTTGGTAATGAACAAACTGACTCTTCGAATTCTAAGTTCCCGCCCCTAGAGCAGAATCGTATCCTAGAGAATCATTTATACCGAATCAAGAAAATGGAGACCATTGCAGACAGGACTAGTAAAACTGTAAGTGATGCCTTATACTATTAAGTCTAGACATAGTCAGTAGGTTTCTAACCAGTCTCTTGATTAATTTGGTAGTTAATTACCCTGCTTGATCTGAAACAGAAGCAAGCAAGCATCTCCGAAGCCTTCTCTGCTCGAAAGCAAGCTGAAAACAGCGCCCACTATGCTCAGCAACAGGCTGAGCAAGCAGAAGAAACCGCCAAACAGGGCAGGACATTGATGCTGTTCACTGTCGTGACAATCCTGTTTGTGAGTCTACCTAATCTATCTATATTACTTCACCACCACTTTAATTATATTAGGTACTAATTTCAATGAAAAAGCTTCCGCTCTCATTCATGGCAGCTTTCTTTGCCATCAATATTGATGCATTCCCGAAGAATAGTGCGGGCAGCCTCGAGTTACGCTACGTCCTCAAGTATATGCGTAAGTTGAAAAGTTTCAAGAGGCTACCGAGTTTTCATTCCATGCTAACGGATAACTGCAGTAAGCATATCTGCAGGGTTATCCGTCCCGTTTATTCTCATCACATTCAACCAGCAAAGGGTATGGTCCTTAATAGGGTCTCTCAGCTCATTCGTCGCCAATATTCCTATTGGACTATGGGCCGTGGTTGCCTTGGCCGCCATACTACAGATAGTCACTTGGACTTCGAAGTTATTGTACTCAACTAAGATCACCATGGCCATTACGATATCGGTACTCACGGCCATGCTATTCTGTTACTATCTCTGGTATCTGCATTTCGTGTACAGAAAGCAGAATAAGAGAAGGAGGGAACCAAACCATTTCAAAGGACTATGGAGAATCGTGAAGAAAAGGGGCAGGTTACGACCAGGGCCACCAGCTTCGGATGATTATTATAGCTAAGGCAACATTCCATGTACAGCGATACTCGTACCTTTTTGGGAGGACCTTGAAAATATCGAATAGAACACATTGAATGAAAGAGCTACTTCTAATCGACGGGCTCCGAAAGGAAGAGCAGAAATCAATCCCCCCGTTATACACGCAAGAGKGTGTACCGTATAGGTTTAGGATGCACTGTAAGATACACTGTATTCAAATTCTACAGGCGGTATATAGGTACCTACCTTCTAGTGCTCCTAGGTGTTACCATCACCATGCCGTATAAGGGGTATAGGTGACTAGAAGCTTATACTGACTTATTGATTACTTGATTATTCAACTCGCTTGAAAGCTAAGCTTCCAACTGAGCTAAGTCTTATAGAAGCTAATAGAAAAACAAATTTATTAGTTGGATTCTTAGGTAGCTGTTAAATTGATTGGTACCTTAGGTACATATGTAGAAAACATTAATGGGAGTCGAGTGAAAGATATTACGTAATACGAACCACCGCTAAGCCCCGCGTTCTGGTTGGTTAAGGGTTTGTAGGGATGCGCTGTAATGCCCTGTAACTACAATAGCTTACAGGCCCTTCTAATGTTTCGTCGAAGCCTATTAGCGTCTCAACCAACATAAATTATATCCATTAACGCCTACTAAAAATAATAATAAAGCGGACTTGAATAAAGGTCTCTATAAACAATAGAGTGGAGGAACAACGTTTTATACTCAGATGCTAATTGAACGACGAGATAAGATCCATGATCAAAACGAGAACATTCTGAGATATCACGAACATGCCTCTCTCCACGTTGGTATTGTGCTTGGCTCGGTGGGTTGAAGACCTTGATAAATCCTTTTATCGTTATGATAAACCTCATTTTGAATTTCCCATGAAGGAATGCATGGTATAATTGGGATTTATCACTACTCCGTGAAAGTCAAATATATACCATACGACTAGCAAAGACGCTTTTGAGTTTCTAGATGTCGGGGTTTTCAAGGAGGCATTGAAGTACCCTTCAGGCGACAGCTGGGTTCGAGGGCTGGTATATGGAACATGGGAAGGCGGGAGATGAGTTAGATGACAAGCTTGGAATAGAGCTCTCTTATGTAATACTCCCGTTAGCTCCAAGTGGCTTAGAATATTCAACGAGATAAGCCTCAGGCGTATCCAGAGCGTATTCAAACATCCATGCCAACTATAAGTTCTAAGCGCTCCAATATATCTCAAGGGGTGTGTCGTCAGCACTACTTATATTAGACCCCCTCTACACTAGTAATATCCTTGTACATAGTGGTTCAGTAGTCAACAATCGGGAGATGCAAGTGACCGTGCCATTTTTGTCAATTCGAGGGGATATGTTGATCTCTACAGATAGCATAACTGTATTTGGCGTGTAGTAGAAAGCACTTCGTAGCTCTAGATCATATTGGTTTTAGGCTACACCGACGGCGCTTGAACAGGGCCCTGGTTTGATCAGTGTGTCCGGTATGCCCACAACCTTATATAAATGGTCCGCTGAATGATTCACAGAAATGCATTCGATATTATATACCAACAACGTCTGATAGAAAGAATAATGATAATCTGTGTGCCTAGCGGCAAGTCAGATTTTCATACTACACCCAATCTTCGACGTCTCTTGTTAGGTTGGAACTACGATATCGCTTGAGTTCTCTAGGTAGGTACCTTATCGTGATTTTAAATAAACGTTAATTGGGTAAGAAAAAGGAAGGAGCAACAAAAAGACATCCCATTTTGTCGACAGTAGCTAGGATAGAATACAGAGGCTATATTATGATCACCAGGTGTAGCCTACTGAATCTCAAAAAGAAGAGGCGCAGTGCATGCAGTAGCCGAGCTGAAACTTGCACATACGATTCGACAGCCCTAAAACTGATTTTAGCGGAAAGGCGTGGCCATGGTGGAGTCTGTAACATTCCACACAGTATAGAAAATGCATACTAGGCAAGAAGATGCTGGATAGAACTAGCTCGAGATTTATATATAGCAAATAAGAATTCGGAGCTCATGTTAGCGAAGTAATTGGCCAAATTCACGAATAAACATCCTATCACTCTTGTTGGTTATTTAATATTAGGGGATACTATCAGAGCGCGTGTGTCTTCGTGATGTGCAAGATTTCCGTTACCGCAATTCTTGGCCCATGCCGATCATTTATTTGAGTGGTCTTCTTGCGTCGAATTGCTGACGACATCACCCCGGGGAATAGTAATCACTTTCTTGAAAGTTTGAATTAACACTTATAGAGACCATTGAACGATTATAGCGAAGGGAATCGAATAACTAGGAGATAGGTGTCTGCGTAGGTCGACAACTGTTATGTGGTAGGTATTCAATGATCGAGAAATGTATGACCTGAAAATTTGATATATGATAGAACTGAGGCCGCCTGGCCCCACGGGGGAACAGGGATCAGCTGGATTTGTCCACATGCTGCGACATGCAGGCTGACGTCCCTACCCGCTAGAGCTCAGACCTGGACCGGGAGATGGGCGTTAGCGCAATAGGCTACCTGTTGGTGGTGCTTGTATGAGTATCAGTTTGGTTGAGTTTGTTCAACCGCCGACCTAAGGCTAGGTTTGCCAGTTGAAATTTTCTAACATCGTGCCTTATATTATGAAACATGGTAAATTGGATATTCGGTTGGTGCTTCACTACAGGTGATTCCATTGGGCGGACCGTATCGAGAGGAGCAGGCCATCGTCTTATTACTTCGGGGTATGTATCTTTGTCTTGGCGGTGACAACGCAGAGACCCCCCGTGTGGGTGAATGATCTTGGCCCACGGCCATGGTACGGTATACTTATTCAGCTCGTTTCCCAATCAAAATGCACCCTGTCTTCTTTTCAGTTCGTTGGATTGGGGCTGATGCATTGAAATATTAACCGCCTGACCTACGTTCATTCTTGTCTTCGTTTCTTTCCCACCGCTGAGCATCTTTTCTTTCTCTTTTATCATATTTTTTATGACATCGAAGGCGAGGGTGATTTAAGCTATCGCAATGGCGGCACACGGCGAGGGAATCCTCAGGGACCGCGAAAAGGCCTCGCGACCTTCCCAACTAAGCGAACGCGAGCCAGCACTTCCCAAGACCCGACAAGAGATCGTAAACGGCCCCAATGTCGAGAAGGGTCTTGTACGTGTGAGGACAGCTGGAGAATCTGGACGACGCGGCTTTCATCCATTTCAATTTCTAGCCATCGTTTGGCGGTCTAGTAGCAGAGTATCGATGGCTGTGAATATCCTCTGGCCTTTCGTACCCGCTGCAATCGCCGCCCATAATGTTATCCATGATCACCCTGTAGTCAACTTCACTTTGGCCTACATTGCTATGGTACCGTGTGCGAATCTCATCGGTTTTGCTGGTCAGGAGCTTGCGAGGAAGATGCCGCATATGCTTGGTGTGCTGACCGAGACAACCATCGCATCCGCTGTCGAGATTATTCTGTTCATGATTCTGCTCGTTCACGACCAGTTCTACGTCATCCAGGCTGCTATTCTCGGTTCTATCTTGGCTAATATGCTACTATGCCTGGGACTGTGTTTCTTTGCTGCGGGACTGCGACGAGAAGAAGCTACCTTCCATGCCGCGGTTAGTGAAGTTGGCTCGAATCTTTTGCTCATCGCGTAGGCTTTCACCCCACCACTAAGAATATTGATTGAAATCTAACGTGGCTTAGTGGACTTGGCTTAGCAATTCCCACGGTGTTCGAACGGTCGGTAATGAACTCGGATTTCGGTCTTACCACAGAGGACATTGCCGACAGGGTGCTCCACATCTCTCGCATCATCTCAGTCCTCCTGATCATCGCCTATGGTGTGTTTCTGTTTTTCCAGATGCACACTCATCACGGTATTTACGATGAGATTTTCGAGCACGATGAGGAGCGGGACGCCGACGGTCACAAGGATCGGGCCAAGGCCAAGCTCACACTTACCGAGTGTATTATTGCGCTAGGAGCTTCTGTGGCGCTGGTAACATTTATCGCCATCGCGCTGGTCACCGAGATTCCCGCAATCGTGGAGAAGCACCACATTTCTGACCCATTCATGGGCCTGATTTTGGTGCCCCTGGTCGAGAAGGCTGCCGAGCACTTAACGGCCATCGATGAGGCTTGGGATAACCAGATCAACTTCGCGCTGTCCCACTGCATTGGTGCCACCATCCAAACTGCCATGCTCAACGCGCCCTTGGTAATCATTGCAGGATGGATTAGGGTAGTTCCGATGGACCTCAACTTCGAGCTTTTCGACATTGTCATGTTGATCCTCGCCGTCATCACTGTTGGTAACGTCCTAAGAGACCAGAAGAGCGACTACCTCGAGGGATTTTTGTGTATCATCGTCTATGTCGCCATTGCTGTCGCCGCCTATTACTTCCCGAACCCCCATGAGGAAGGGGGCCACGAGGCAGCCGGCGGAGCAACTGGTGAGGCCGGAGCAGCGACTGGCGAGGTTGCCGCCCATGCACTGAGGCATCTAGGGTTGTTGTGATCGAATCTGGAAAATTGCCGGAATATGCATATAGCAAGCTTGGCGTTGAAAAGGTCGATATTCATTGGAATGATTGCATCTCCATGGTATAATTTCGTGGACTCGGGAGTTCCTTGCTATTTACGGAGTCGTTACTTTGCAAGTTTGACGATCGATATGAATTCACTTAGCTTGACGCACTTTGTTGGCTTCTCTTGCTATCAGTTCTTTCGAAATTGAAGTAACATCAAATTCTACATGCTCTCCCATCAACCTGAGTTTCACGTAGATGAGCCCAGGGGTCTCATTGACTCCTATCGTGCTAACGCCTATGGTGTACGTGCTTGAAATTGATATGCAGAGGGTGTACAAGATAATGAAGTAGCACTCCATGCATTCTTGACTAACACCGCTTCCCCTGTTTCAGCCCCCAATGGCAACTATGACCATGGCAAATACTAGAGCCACCATTAAGAGTGGGTTTAAGTTTACTACGATGCCGTTACCCGAATACCATCTAGCCAATCATCGCAAAGATTATCAGCTAGAACCAACGCTTTTGGCGATTTGCTAGTTAGTAGTACGTAATGGCAGAGCTTATTTTAACTACAATAACATGACCTCCAGTTCATACTGACTCTATAGCGGGCAGGTCTCGAAGTTACAGTTCAGGAATATGCCAACGCAAGATGTGGTCTCCACTTTTGTCTTCTCACGCCATTTTCGATTGTCAGCCCACCCAATAAACATACCTCTTACCTTTATCCTTCAACTCGGCAACACGTTATTTAACTCTACTTCAGGTTATAAACAGCATGAGGCCTCTAGGATATGTTCGATTCTACGTAACGTATTGACACAATTAGGCACATTCTTTGTCTTTTTACAGGGCTTCCGAAACGTCAAAGCTTAGGTAGTTTTGAGCCTTTCAATGTCGCCTGAATTTCTATATCCATCCTAAGCTAATCTGCATCTCGGATGGACGCCGCGATCTCAATGCCTGTTTACACGCAAAGCTGAGACTCGACGAGCATCACAGACAAGACTCCCACAACTTCCACAATTTATGTGTTGGTGGGGACTTGGGCCGGGTATCGCTCGCCAGATGGTGTGAACTTGGCCAAAGTAGCATCGATTTCCGCCATCTCTTCATCCGTAAGTTCGAACAGCTGACTATTCTCCTCCACCCGCGCAGCCGTGGTGGCGCCAGGGATTGGGATGATAGTGGGCATTCCAGGGCGCCTCGAAATCGCCCTCGTCCAGTTGATAGCGAGCTGTGCCGGGGTGCACCCCTTCTTCTTGGCCATCGCCTCCACTTGGTGCACCAGTTGCACATTGATCTCGAAGTTGCCCGGCTGGAAACGAGGGAAGGCTCTCAACCTGGAGTCTGCCGGGATATCTTCGAGTTTCTTAATCTGGCCTGTCAACAAGCCTCGGCCAATCGGCGAGTAGGCCACAAGCGGAATCCCGTACTGTGCGCATGCCGCCGCCACGCCATTTTCTAAGACATCGGTGGAGAACCTGTTACACGGTTAGCGAAAGCGGAAACTAGCTAGTGCTGCCGCACCCCGGCAGAAGTTGGGCCTACTCACATAGACAGTTCGACCTCTACAGCCTGAACCTTGATGTGCTTAACAGCTTCGTGGATCGTTTCAGCTCGCACCTCCGACAGTGAGATGCCCCCGATCTTGCCTGTCTCGACGTACTCCTTTTGCATGATGCCAAAGGTAACCTCCATGGGCACATTCTGGTCCCGGCGGGCGAACTCAAACAAGTCGATCTTTTTACGGCCCTTGAGCTGGGCAATGCTGTCATCAAGAGTCCGGCGCGTGTTCTCAGGTGAGCCGTCTATCTGGTGAGTCTTAGGGTTCACGCCACCCTTAATGCATAGGACGAATTTATCGGCATCTTCAGGGTACTTTTCCAGGTATCTCTCGAGGAGCACCAGGCTGTTGTAGTGGGGCTCCCCGTAGATCTCGCCGCCATTCCAGAAGTTGCCTGATGAAGCAAAGGTTAGCGTCTAAGAGAGCGAATCCACCCAGCCAACTCTCACGTGCGAGAGATGTTGCGTGTATAGCTCCGTCCACGTACATCCATTTTTAAGCGCTGCGCGCAGAGTTTCGAAGGACTGCTCCTGAGGGCATGGCTGAGCCCGCCAGGTCATTCCCATAAGGCCAAGGCCAATAGGACCTACTTCCTTGCCAGCGAGTTGAGGCATATTTATCTGATTCTGGGCGAGTCGAGGTAAATTTGGAGTTATCAAATAGATTTTTGGATTCGTTTGAGGGTGGTTTGTATTGCTACCAGGTTAGTGATGGCGATGTGTTACTTGACATCAAAACTTCAAAATGCCGTCCGGACGGCAGCATCTTATACACCCTCTGCCATCGCATTTGATGAGCCTATAGCATGATGCTATCGCTAAGATACTCGGTGTTTACATCATCAAGCTAAACGTATATGTCGTAGTGTCGCATCCGGCTTTATGCGGGTAAGAATCAAAGTGGCATCTCCATAAGTTTAAATCCGGACGCGAACTAACTCCTGAGGTACTAAAGCCAATTAGGGGGAGGCTTCCGCGCCAAGGTGGGACAGGATCGATCTTTAGTAGGAAACATCCTTCTATACACACCAAAATAGAGTTCTGCGCCGCTGGTAGCGGCTTAGACCAGCGATAGTCATCGTCGCCCGCGGCACTCCGTCCCCCCCTAAAATCCGTATCACCGGAATAAAGCCCGGAACGGCGAGCGCTTTCGAGGGACGAATTATAAAAATACAAATATACCAATAGGCGCCCGGACATTACTAATGTCCATATGAACATGATGTGCGCAAATTCACTATTACAAATATATGAATCCATAAGACGACTCTATTCATCCTTCGCATGGGGCTCAGTGATTTCCCAGAGAAGTTTGTGTATGGAAATAAGCCACGGTGGCTTCTCGTCCCGACTAAATTGTTTCATATCTGAAGTTAGCTGATGATCTTATAAATTCATTTCGGTTTCCGTCCTCGCGAAGCTACAGGTATTCTGCTCTACCAGACTAACCTAACTATCTTTCGTCTTGCAGCCCCCTTCGTTACGCTGCTAGGGCTTAGTCGTATTAAACTGTGCCGTAGGAACACACTTCCTCATTGCTGGTGAAAAACACCTGCTAAAGGAGAACTTAATGTTTAACAACAACAAGAAGATATAGAAACGGTTAAGCGCAGTGTACAATGTCAATGATGTCAATGAATATCACACCGATATATACATATGTAGTAAGAATAACTTAGACTTTCGTAAGACTAGAAATCTCCAGCTCCACGCCAGTAGCAAGAACCGCTACTTAGATAGAAGTCGCCTTGCGCGGCCTTCCTAAACAGCTTGCCTAATTGCAAGTGCTCCTAATTTAAATAATTATGCACTAATACGAGTCTGAGATATTTGGTATTATCATAGGCCCGGTTAGTACATAGAGGTAGTTCAATAATTGAAGTATTGCATAAAGGTAAAAATTCTGCTTTAATTTCACTTACATGTAGATCCCGCGGCCACTAAGTGAAAACAGGAAGCGCCGACTAAAACTTATCGTTACTTGATATCTATACGTAAGTAGGCATTATAATAATATTGTTAAGCGAGATATGGTTTTCGCTCTCCATTTATTCCATGTGAAACATGTTAAGGGACGAAAATCAGATCTTTTTCTCTTTTTTAAAAAAAGGTGATGATAGTCACTTCATAGCTCAACTTTGGAAATGCGGCGTTGACGTCATCGAGATCCCCATAACATGACCTTGAGGATAATATGACCATGAAATAACCACGTTTACCTCCTACCTTAATTTGCTCTTCGGTTCACGTCTTACGCTGCGAGTTCTGTATAAACACTGCTTTCCTAAGCTTATCATATAGCGAACGATTCTCGAACCCTGATAATCCCCACAAGTTTAGCAATTCTCAGCTCTAAGTTAGCGTAGATGGACGAACTGGGCAACGGGAATAACACCAGAAAACCCTTCAGACTAATCACGCCACGGATGATTGGCCTGGCTCTGTTAATGTGGACGTCATCCGACGCCGACGCCCTCAGGTCCGAGGTTGCAGGGGTTGTCCCATTCTAAGATAAGCATTCGCGATACCTGATTGGGTCCGACCTGACGGATTAAGGAACGTTCCATCAAGCCCCGAAATTTCCCATTATCTTTGACGAAAGTAGGTAGCATTTTGATTCGAACGCGCCAGTAGAATTTGCAGAACTTGCTTGCTTGGATCCGATGCCAGTGGTAGCTTAAACGTACGTAATCTAGCGCCTCGCCGCCCCGTCAGCCTCAGGCAAGCTAAATGGCAAAATCTCTCCCGTGTATCTTTCTCAACCACAATGTTGAACGACTTTCACCCAACAGCGTCTTTGGCGAAAATGGAAGAGAAGGATCAGCGACCGATCGAGAGCGCCGCTGGTAAGGGTGCAGACGTGGCCCTGGCTGCGCTCCAGAAAGTCGAGTCCAGTAGCACTTCTCATCCCATTCACTGGAATCCGCTGAAAAAATGGGCTATTATTGCCGTCTACTGTTCGCTCCAGACCTTCATCACTCTTACGACCACAACCTACCTTAGCGCCGAGTTCCTTGTTCAAGAGAAGTATGGCGGCTCTACTCAGGTCGTAACTCTTGGACAATCTATGTTTATTGTAGGCACGGCGGTTGGACCAGCTTTTCTAGGTCCTCTATCGTATGTTTTTATTCCCGGCTGTCGCTGATTAAGCGAGCCCGAGGTGTCCGGTGAAGCTAAATGACTGTTATCTAGTGACATAGGAGGACGAAAATGGATCTATGTGGCATCTATCGGCGTCTATGCGATTTTGAATATTGGTTGTGCGCTGGCGCGCAACTTGCCAATGTTGATCATTTTTCAGTTCCTGTGCGGAGCTGCTGGAAGCACGGCCTTATCTAATGTGGCTGGTACCATCGCTGATCTGTTCGGTGATATGGACGGAGCTGGCCAGCCTATGGCGCTCTTCGTCATGTCGGCGAATTATGGCCCAAGTATAGGGTCTCCAATCGGAGAATTGATTGCAGAGAACGTGAATATGGGACTGCCTTGGATATTCTGGATCAAGTGAGCGCCCCAAGTAACACTATCTGCGACCGAGGTCTAATTCGGACAGTGTTATAATCGGCGGGGCTTTTGCCATAATCATGTGTTTCATCCCAGAGACACTACCGCGAGTGGTTATCGCCAACGCAGCGAGGAAACATAAATCATCTGATCCGACTGATCTAGCCATTGTGGAGGAACGTGTCGATGTGCTCCGAGAGATGCGGTTTGTTACGTCGATGGCCTTCCGCATTATGCTGACCGAACCTATCGTTACCTTCTTGGGTATCTACAATGGATTTGCTTATGGCCTTCTGTACCTGTACTTGGATGGAGTTTTCGATGTGTTCGTTGTCAACAACGGGCTATCGTGAGTACCCTTTATACTTCTGTGAGATGATGCTTGGGCTGACAAGGTCAGATATATGGCTGCTGACCTGACGTATCTTAATTTCGTCGTCAGCGTAACTGTCATGTTCGCTTTTGTGCCGGTCCAGACCTGGTTCTACAAGCGCGACCGGAAGAGAAATGGTGGGGTAGGTCGACCGGAAGCGAGATTCTTAACCTCGTTGTTATTCGTCTGGGGCTTTCCGATATCCCTGTTGTGGTTCGCATTTACCTGTGACGGAAGCGTGTCGTTCTGGTCACCTGTGGTCGCAGGTGGCTTCCTGGGTTTCTGCGACCCGCTGCTGTGGCTGTCTATGCTGAACTACATCGCTGATTCGTACACCAACGTTGCTGCATCGGCGATAGCTGCGTTCTTGATACCGTCATTCTTAATAGCGGCTGCTTGTTGCCATATTGGTAAGTGGTTCTCATGAGACAGATTGTCTGAGCCAGATCTAATATTAATGAATATAGGAATTGTTATGTTTGACAACTTGGGTGCCAAATGGGCGATGGCAACTTTGGGATTTATCTCATTTGGTCTTGTAGCTTTGGTCTATGTCCTATATTTCTTTGGCGCGCGAATCCGGGGTCGGTCAAAGTTGGCCAAGAAACATTAGAATCTGGCCGTGGGCTTGGAATGTATCATGGGATTGAGGAACATTGTCTCGGTTGTTGTTGGGATTAACCTTCCTTGCCAAGACAATCTTCAACATATTGTTGATGAGATAAGCTCATCACGTGAATACTCGTGTGTCATTTATGGTTTGAAGAATATCACTCTACGCGCATATTTTAACTAACGTTTCCGCTTGTCTGATTTTATCATAAGCGGACCAAGGAGCAACCACTGCGTTTCCACTCATCGCGTCATGTTTGGACAGAAATCATCGGCACTTGACGAATTGCTCCGCCGGCCGCGTCCCTCAGCTTGGCAGCTTTTTCTACAGAACCCTTGCGTATTTCTCGCCCGACAATTGTATCTGCGGCGGCAATTGACCACGCCGTCCCAACTTCCCGAAAATGCCATTTCTGTCGTGTGCATTTCGGACACGCACAACAGCCAATGCTCGGTTCCCGATGGGGACATCTTAATTCATGCGGGAGACTTAACGCAGTCAGGCTCACTTGAGGAGCTCCAAGCCACGATCTCTTGGCTCCGAAGCCAACCTCACAACGTTAAAGTGGTCATCGCTGGTAATCATGACCTGCTGCTCGATGCGAGTCGGCCCGATCTAGATGGCAGGGCCCTTGCGATGCGCCAGAAGATTGACTGGGGTGATATCAGATACCTGCAGGATAGTGCGACCACCGTTGTTTTTCAAAATGGACGTCGTGTCAATATTTATGGCAGTCCGAAGTCCCCCAGGCATGGGAACTGGGCATTTCAGTATTCGCGACAAGACGATGTTTGGAGGAACGCGGTACTAGACAACACCGATATACTAGTAACACATTGCCCTCCGCGTGGTCACCTGGATCTTACGACACTGAGGTGTCAGCACTTACTGCGGGAGCTATGGCGTGTTCATCCTGTTCTCCACGTTTTTGGCCATGTTCATGAAGGTTATGGTCATGAATGGGTGCGGTTCGACGCGCTTCAAAATGCTTATGAGCAAACCATACTGGCTGGAGGAGGCATATGGAATGTGCTCAGCGCGCTGCGAGCTTTCATACACTCACTCTTCTGTTCACCATTGAGCGCGACTTGTCAGCTCGTAAACCCTTCAATGGTGGGTGGACTTCGTGATGACGTACGGCGCCAACCTATCAAGGTTTATATTTGATGGATAATGTCTTAAGAATGCATTTACTGTTGAGTTACCGCAGCGAATCGCACAAGCCTGGCAGATGTTTTGTGTGGTTGGTTTCTACTCGCATCGTATGGTTCACGAAGCTACAAGTGGAAATATTATTCTGTCGTAATGACAGCAAATGGGGCTGATGCTCGGGAATACAAATGTATTTGTCTGAAATTTCGAGTAAGCTTGGGGGTAAGTAATCTCATTATGTTTCTCTTGTTGTCATTACTGTAGCACAGGAAGAAGCTCGTCACACATTGTAATCATATGTCCTGCATACCTACATATGATATAACTTAACCGGGCTATGCCTTTCGAGTCGTGTCTTATGTAGTTGGCTCCCCTTTTTTCTAGCTCGGGTTGGTCTAGAACCACCTAGCCCTACGAGGGCTAGAATGTCGCTTGGACTGGCAGCAGTTAGTAAAGGTATAGGGTGGTCCAAATTAGGCAACAAGACATCTATTTTTGCCATGGTAGGCTACTTCTGAACTTGTGTTGAGCCACTAGCGAGTCACTCGTGATCACGAGGGAAATCGGCCGTTGCGAAATGCCCAGATTTTATCGGTTATACTCGTATTTATTCCAAGCTTGCCACTGAGGTAAGAAGGAGGAAAAAAAAGAGAAAAAAAAAAGTAGCGTGGATGCCTAGTCGCGTTTACTCGCGATGCATATTAGCTGAAAGCGCTAATGGCAATTCGGCCCCGTTGGCGGGAAGGGCGTTTTGAGATTACCGGGGTCAAAAGCTTGGCTCTCGTTGAATAAAATGAAGAGAAAAGACTTCCACTTTGATCTGACTCCCTTCTATTTCCTGTCGATCTTTTCCCGTGCTGTTCTCACCGGGCTCGTCGTCGTCACTCGTTATACTACTGAACATATCTATTCATGTCATTCGTTTTTCTCTAACATAATCAATTCTTAATTATAACATAAATTTGATTACTTATTCTTAGTTTTCACCCTAGCCTTATCTTAATACGGAAAAAGGAGAGTTGCGCCTTGCGGATACGTATCATCACCGAAGATGGCTTCGAATGAGACTTCGCAGCCAACGGCTGAGGCAAGAGACGAGATCTTACCTGTAAACAACCCCACCACGACAAGCCGTGAGAATCCTGCAGCCCCGACGACCACACGTCAACCTCAGGAGTCTGTGAACTCTGCACCGTCGCCGACTAGGCCAACAGGGAACCAGACTGCTCAACCGGTACCGCAGCCGCCTTCACAATACCCGTTTCCATATGCGCCCTATCAGCCGTATGCGTATCCTCAACCCGTTCGAATCCTCCCTCCGTATTCCAAGTCCTGGACACTCAGCAAGCTCATCCTCACGATCTTCTTAATTATCATCGCCATCGTGATCCTGGCCTTGTCATGTGCCTTCATTGGTGAAGACGGTGATGCGCAGTGGAGTGCCGCATACGCTTTACCGATTACAATCCTGTCGATTCTATGGAACGCCGCCGAGTTGATTACTTATGCTGTTCGTTCGCGCAAAGACGTAAAGCGTGGGATTCACCCCGGAGCGCACGTCGGTCTGCACCTCTGCTTCTGGCTCGCATGCGTGTTCGCTGTTCTTCTTACAGTCAGCATCTCTCTCTCTGTGCAGTCGTTCCTTGAGGATTGCACCGAAGAGGCGAATAGCCAGGGCAGCTTCTACAGCTACTGCGACGATTATGGCTACGATAACCCATCGTACATAAACAACGCGTACCTGCCAATGATTCGCGCGATGACTGCTCTTTTCTGCCTCATGACCATCGGCCACTTTATTCTTTTCGTTGTGGCTTGCATCGACACCCACAAGCGGAACCTGCTCAAACCCGCCGGAATTGTCATGCCCGCGGCCCCTCCCGCAGGCATGTACTACCCTCCGCCACCAGCCCCCGGTGCCGCGCCTTACCCGTATGCCATGCCCGTTCCGCCTCAACAGGTGCATTTCGCTCCTCCGCCAAATGTGACGGGTGCTGTACAGCCAATGGCGCAGCCAAATGCCGGAGCGCAGAACTACCAGAATCTCGCCGGGTTTTACGCACCAGCACCGCCGCAGGTATCCCAGCCGCCAACTCGGGGTGCGGGAAGCCCAAGCAATGAGAAAGCCGTACCCTCTACTTCGGCGCAACCTGGTCAAGCATCGTGATGGAAGAGCGTGGATTAGGCATTTGTGTTTAGCGTTCTTGCATGTATAGTCTTAATAAGTGCAGTGCAGGTGCTTGGTTGAATGAGAGGAGACGTGTTTATGCGATGTGTGGAGCTGTTTTTTTTTGGTTGCTAAGGTCGACGTCGGTGATATACCCCTGATTAGTTGCATGCGAAGTCCGAACTCTACAGAACTTGTTAGGTTAAATGTACAACCTTCAATGTTGGGCATCAAGGGCTATTATTAATAATGGAACTCTGTGACTTCCAGGTTGCTGAATGAATGAATAGCAATTGATCTATCGATCAAGTGTCATGTGTGAAATCTGTATTTCTTCGATATACACATCGAGCATTGCATAATAATCGCAATATATTTCTGATCCTGACAATTCGATGCGCAATGTGGGGTTGAATTTCTTATTGCTTCTTCCCCGCCTTCAATCAACTCTGAATTGACAGGTCACTCCTAGAAAAACGACCTCATTAAAGGTAAATATGTGTCTGATTTGCGTTACGAGATCTCTAGGGACGCGCAATCCTTTCACTAGGCTATCGAATAGAGAGAGTTGTTTTCTTCGTTTTCGTGATGCCCACTGATTTGTGTACCCGAGTCCTTGAATTGTTAGTGGTACATCCCGTAAGGCAAGATTTAATATCAAATGTTGCTACATGCGAGCCGCGACCTTGTGGCCTGCATTTCAGTGCATATATGGACAGCGATCTTTTCCGATCTTGTCGAGTGCTGCAGCTTTCCTGACTGCCTCTTCAAGTCCTTGTGTACATATGCTGTGCGGACGCGTAGTTTATATGTTGATGATAGGGAATAGTTGCTTGTGATACCAATTTGAAAAAGTAAAAGGAGCAACAAAAAGACATGTGTACGTATTAATCAGAAAAGATCCATGTTAGGTTCCAACTCCAATGGAACATGGGCTGTTTTGGAATCGATTGATCTCACCTCGTCTGATATTGCTTCCACAGACCTGCTCTCCCTATTTTGGTCATTGTCTACTCCCATTCGCCCTCTACCTCGGCACTTCCGAACAAGCGAGCTGTTGTGTTTGAGATCCAAGTAGCAACGTGAGCGTATACAAACAAATTGGAGACTTGTTCTTATCGTGGTGGCTGGCGCTGTGTTTCTTTATCACATTTTGATCACACAGCCTGACAGTACCTAACTTACTCATATGTCTGCCTTGGGTTACCTGGTAGACCGATGACACATAGACGGCTGACACCGACATAACAAATCAAGCAACTACCGATTTGATGCTTGGTTGTGTATGCATCTCTGCATCTTTCCAACCTTGTTCCGTGACGTCTTTCATCTCCGCAACTTTGTATTGATATCGCCCAAGGTCCGGTTACCAATACCTCAGTGAAGGTATACACCTATAAGTATACTGCGTAAAGGTACATGCCCGGAATAAACGGCGTGTGTGCACCTGGTCGCTGTTCCTTCAACCGAATACTAATACCAAAAAAGAGAGGGAGCCATCGGGTTATCAGCAAGCACCTTGCAATTATTACCATTCTGCCATTGCAACCCACAGTGGATCCCCAACACAGACCACCATCGATTGCGCCCGCCGCATGCGAGACACAAAMCCCCGCCATTGACACAAGGCAAACTTGTAGCGGGCTTCGTGCTTGTACCGCATTTTCTTGACACTGACGACATCGCACTATCGTTTTTCTTACTCCTTTGCTCCCGCCAGCTTCACTTGTCCTCGGACAACTCACCAGTCGGCGACTTTCGCTGCTCGAATTTGGGGTGTATCCGGCCACTGTCGTAGGCTAACGCTTAGTTCCACGGGTGTTGTGTCAGAGAGAAACATTACAGCAGTAACAATAGTTGTTATGAGATAGCTGCTTTAGCTTTATCCTGGGCCGCCCGCATTTTCTACCTCCTGCTTCTTCTCCTCTCCCCCACAACAAAACGTCTCAGCAACCGTCCCGCGCGTGACGACGCGCAACCCACTGCCCAACATGAACGACGAAGATGCCATGGCCAATATTTACAAGAAGATCGAGCGCGAAAAGGCTCTGATCAATGCCGCCAATTCCATGCGACAGCAGACCAACAACGACGACGTCAGATCTCGCCTAGACAGCCAGATGCGAGAAGGCCGTCGAAACCTCCAATTCTTTGAAGAAAAGCTTCGCGATTTGCAAATGAAGCGCTTGGGACAGGGCGTCGACAGCATGAGTATTGGTTCGGGCTCTACAGCAACTGGTTCTATACGTCCTGCTAGCGGCGACCTGCGGAGCGATGTCGAAGGCCCACCGCCGCCTCCGCCAAAAGATGCTGGCGGTTGGTCAGGAGATAGAGGCTCCTATGGCTCATTACCTTACAGTCAGATCGGTGGCCACGGAGATCTGATGCCACCACGGCATCCATTTCCACCCCCAGGGCCAACCTCGTCGATTCCGAAACCGAGGCCGAACTTTACCAAGTTAGGTTTGTCACACCCTCATCTCCGGTTACTACCGCTACTGGTGCTGGTTCTACTGTTGCATTCACCTCAGAATCTGTCAAACTGACCGTTTACTTGTCTTCAGATCTAATAAAATATGATACCCCATATCTCGGCCCCCGAATTCAACTCATGCTCTCCCAGATCCAGTTCAAACTCAACGTTGAGGAGCAATATCTCAAGGGAATAGAAAAGATGGTTCAACTCTACGGCATGGAAGGCGACCGCAAAAGCAGAGCGGATGCCGCTGCTAAGAGAGTCGAGAGTAAACAGAAGATTCACCTCTTGAAACAGGCGCTTAAGAGATATGAGGAACTTCATATAGATGATCTGGATTCTGCCGATTCTGCCGACGGTTTGCTACCCGCCTTCCTATTTCTCTTTGTCTTTCCGCGCTGACAAGCCTGCCTTGCAGATGACAGTATCAATACCCCCAACTTGCGCAAGCCGTTAACTGGACAGCTTTCTATTAGAGTTGTTCAGGTAAGAGACGTCGATCACGCGAGCACCGGGCGATTTTCGCGAGGTCCGGAAACCTTTGTCGCTGTCAAGGTTGAAGACAATGTGGTTGCGCGAACGAGGGTGTCACGAAACGACCGATGGGAAGCCGAGTACCACAATATCGAGGTCGATAAAGCCAACGAAATCGAGCTTACAGTATACGATAAGCCGGCCGAACATGCTTTGCCTATCGCCATGCTATGGGTGCGAATATCAGACATTGTGGAGGAGATGCGGCGAAAGAGGATCGAGGCGGAGGTTAACAACTCTGGATGGGTATCTGCCGATAGGATGGGAGGACCCGGCGCTCCTCCGCCTCAGTTCCCGATGGATCCGCAACAGCCGGGGCAGCCCGGTGCGGCTGGACCTACGTCTCCTGGCCTCACTGCCCCAGCCCAACAGTTCGGTCCTCAAGCAGTGCCGCAAGTTACGTCTCAACCGATCGATGCATGGTTCAATCTTGAGCCCACCGGCTCTATCCACCTCTCCCTTAACTTCATAAAACAGAATAAGGATCGTAGGCCCGTTGACCTGGGACTTGGGCGGAAGGGKGCCATTCGTCAACGCAAGGAGGAAGTGCACGAAATGTACGGACATAAGTTCGTACAGCACCAATTCTACAACATCATGCGTTGTGCTCTCTGCGGCGACTTCCTTAAATATTCTGCTGGCATGCAGTGCGAGGACTGCAAATATMCCTGCCACACGAAATGTTATCCGAGCGTGGTTACAAAGTGCATTAGTAAAAGCAACGCCGAAACGGATCCAGACGAGGAGAAAATCAACCACCGCATCCCTCACAGGTTTTCGCCGTTCTCCAATGTCACCGCGAATTGGTGTTGTCACTGTGGTTATATCCTGCCATTTGGCAAGAAGAATTGCAGAAAGTGTACCGGTGAGAATATTTGCGCCTCTGGTGCCTTGGGTGTAGCTAATACCTCTCAGAATGCGGCCTTACAGCCCACGCTTCATGTGTCCACCTTGTTCCGGATTTCTGCGGTATGAGTATGGCTGTTGCTAATCAGATTCTCGAAGGCATCAGAACGCAAAAACAACGGCAACAGAAGGCAACATCCTTGAGTGAGAAGACGCTTAGACCGGGCAAGATGAGCCCTACGAGTACATCGTCAGGCCCCATGTCGCCTTATAGCACTCACGGGACACCCTCTTACCAACCTAGTATTGCTTCTCAGGAGGCAACCGATGCTGCTAAGGCGATGTATGCTAGCCAGACGTCACCGTCAAGACCAGTCCACCCCGATCGCACCTCGTCAGGCTCAAGTGCTGCTGCCGCCGCTGCCACAGCTGCAATGAGCGGTACTATGGCATCTCCATCTAGTCGTCCTGGACAAATTCCGGATTACTCTTCTGGTAGGGTGGGAGGCTATGGCGGGCCTCTGGATGCTCAAGAGGACCCGTATGCCGCCAGCCAAGGATATAATGTCCCTTCGCAACCGAAATACAACCCGGCAGCATATGCAAATATCTCCAACTACCCCCCGAGTCAACCACAAATACCACAACAGCAGCAGCGCCCGATTCAACAACCACAGTCGCCCTCAGCACAAATGCAGCAACAGATGTACCCCCCTATTGCGCCGGTCTCAAAACCACAGCCAGTCCAGGAGACCCCTTCGCTGACATCCGGTACTACGTTGCCACCTCCTTCAAGAAAGCCTTTGCCCTCCGCAACAGATCCAGGGACGGGGCAGCGTATTGGGTTGGATCACTTCAACTTTTTGGCAGTGCTTGGTAAGGGTAATTTTGGTAAAGTCATGCTGGCTGAAACGAAGAAGACGAGGAAGCTTTACGCCATCAAAGTTCTAAAGAAGGAATTCATCATCGAGAACGACGAAGTCGAGAGTATTCGATCTGAGAAGAGGGTGTTCTTAATAGCGAACAGGGAACGCCACCCCTTCTTAACTAATTTGCACGCTTGTTTCCAAACCGAAACGAGAGTGTACTTCGTCATGGAGTACATTAGTGGTGGCGATCTGATGCTTCACATTCAACGTGGTCAATTTGGCACCAAACGGGCACAGTAGGTCTCGAAGACATAATGTCATGTGTGATATTTACTGATATTTTCAATAGGTTCTATGCTGCTGAAGTCTGCTTGGCGTTGAAATATTTCCACGAGAATGGTGTCATCTATCGTGATCTTAAGCTCGATAACATCCTTCTCACTCTAGACGGTCATATCAAGATCGCAGATTACGGTTTATGCAAAGAGGACATGTGGTACGGCTCTACAACAAGTACCTTCTGTGGCACACCGGAATTCATGGCACCCGAGGTATGCATGTCCTTCGAATTGGAATTGCTTGGTCTAGGTGTCTAATATAATTACAGATTTTACTTGATAAGAAATATGGCCGGGCTGTGGATTGGTGGGCCTTTGGCGTTCTAATTTACCAAATGCTCCTGCAGCAATCGCCCTTCCGAGGTGAAGATGAGGACGAAATTTACGACGCGATCCTTGCGGACGAACCACTCTACCCCATCCACATGCCTAGAGAATCCGTGTCGATTCTTCAGAAACTTCTCACGAGGGACCCCGACCAACGATTGGGAAGCGGGCCAACTGATGCTCAAGAGGTCATGAGTCAGCCTTTCTTCAGAAATATTGTGTGGGATGATATCTACCATAAGCGTGTTGCACCACCATTCATGCCCACGATCAAGAATGCAACGGATACCAGCAACTTCGATTCCGAATTTACTAGCGTCACACCGGTACTAACGCCGGTACAGTCAGGTAAGTCTCTCCTTTTCAGCGTCGGAAATATCAGCTATACTGACCAAATCGCAGTGCTTTCGCAAGCAATGCAAGAGGAGTTCCGCGGATTCTCATACACGGCGGATTTTGATTAGGAGCTAAGAGTGAGCCGTAGGATTCGTTGAAATGGTTACCAGTAACAATGCTGTGAAGTAAGACAGGGGTTTTTCGATCGTTCTGTTAAATTATAGGAGCCATGATATTGGAGGTGGGCGAGGTGATCTGTTAATTCGAGGCGCATTGATCAAAAAAAGAAGTTGCAAGCTCGATACCATACCACTGCAGAGACAGACCACGGTCTACCTGAGCAACGGAGACACACACACACACAGGCGTTTCGTGAGATGTCATTCGCTGGGCGAACCTTTTCTTAAAAGCAGTCAATCCCCGTTAAGCACGTTCTGGGATTCGTCGAGGAGCGGAAATAAGATGCTATCGCGAAAATTTACACACTCCGGCATATAGTAATTTGCCCCCGTTAATTAGACCAGCAGCAGATAATGCAACCATCMCCCTTCTTTTTTTCCACGTTACGTTAGTGTATAAGTGAATTACATCTAGGTTAGGTAGTGAGGCGATAGGCCTGGTTTGGGTATCGCATTTTATTGTTTTTTATTATTATACAATATAGAGGTTCTAGTTCGGTGGGAGTTAACAGGGTAGGTACATAAGGTACATACAAATCCGTAGCGGATATGGTTCTTCTAGCATCCATCTATCTATCATCTCGTTCTTATAAGTAGGACAGCGAGTATGGTGCCGACGATGGCGGCACTGGCTGCGGCGCTCTCGAGCGCTATCAGCGACACGTCACGCATCCGGATGGCGATTTTCCTGTCGCTCGTTAGATCCGCGTACATGGCCCTCCAGTAGTCGGGATCCGATAGGGTTTCTCGCCATGATTCCTCCCGCCAGGGCATCTTTGGCGGCTCTCCTGTTACGTTCTCAGCAGTGGGTGCTTCCGGCCGTAAGCCTGCCTGAGCCTTCTCCCCGTCTACAGCTTCAATCGCGACCGGGATCTCAGCAGGGGCACTGGCAGCAGCTAGTTCGGCTACCCTCCTCCTCTCGAGCTCGACCTCCCTCCTCTCCGTCTCCCGCAACGCGCGCTCCAGCCGGCGCTCCTCCTCCAGCGCCTCGCGCACCTTCTCCTCGAACCCGTTGACCAGCCTCTGGCGGCGCCAGGGCTCGGCGCCGAACTGGAAGACGAGGAACAGCAGCACGTTGACGCCCATGAGGCCCCACGTGCCCCACGTGCTCATGCGCCGGATCTTGTCGCTCCAGATCTGCTCCTCGTGGTACCGCGACAGGATCCCCGCGTTCAGCTCGCGCCCCAGCCGCTCGGCCTCGCGCTCGCGCTCCTCGAGCTCGGCCGCGCGCGCCGCCACCGACGCTTCCAGCTCGTAGTCCTGCCGGTACAGCGCCGTGAACCGCTCGAAGTCGGCCGGTGTCCAGGTCTTCTGCCGCGCGAGGAGAGTCGTCACTTCGCGCTGCGTGGCGGCTCGCGACGACACGGCAGTCTTGTAGGCGCTGCGCGCGGCATGCAGGGCCGACTGCGCGGAGGCGAGGGAGGATTCGAGGGCGCTGATTTGCGACTTCAGGGTCTCGATGCCCGAGTACCCTGTCAGGTCGTTGATGCGTTGGGAGGCGGCGAAGAGGGTCGTTTGGGCCCGGTCCATGAACGAGCTTAGTTTCCGGTTGAGGGTCGAGCGGCGGGAGTTTTGGGTGGAGGGGAGGTCTGGGTCCGGGCTCGGGTGTTGCTGATCTTTTGCCGGTGGCTGTTCTGGTGCGGGCGGTTGGTTTGAGGCCGGTGCAGGTTCTGATTGTTGTGACGACGGCGGCGGTTGTAGGGGCTCCTGGGAAGGAGGGGGGAAGGCAAAAGGAAACTCATTTTCGAAGGGACTTTTATTGTCCTCGTTATTTGGAGGTTTCGGAGGAGTTGGGCCAGAGGAGTAGAACCGAAGGTGTCGTTGGGTAGGACTAAGAACGAATGTGTGCCGGCAACTCGGGCATACCGGGCTGAACACCCGGCTCGAGACGACGAGCTTCCTTGCCGATTGAGGGGCCAATTGTTCTAGAAGAAGTCGATAACTAGGCCCGAATAAGGGCTTCAGGGCCCGAGTCGTCGAAATCGACATGGAGGAGGGCTGGAGGGTGGATGCCCTTTCCTCTTGGTGCGGGATAATTTGGGTGTAATCCGTGTGATGGGACTCGCAATAGGACTGAGAGATATGACGCTGTGCAAGTCGGACCGGAAAGGGTTGAGAAGGGGAGTGATGCCGGGGAATAGCCGGCCACCGCCCTGTCGGGATACAGGCACAGCATCCCTGAGCAGACCAGGATGCATGCGCCAAGATCGACTAATAAGCGACTAATAAGCCTCAGTGGAGACTTCCCGTTTCGCAGAAAAGCAACGCCGATCGACAACAAATTTGATAGAGGGGGGAAGGAGAATGGAGGGGTGGAGGGGCAGAGGGAAAGAGAGCCCCGCGGATCGCTTTCGTTTAACACATGTGTTTGGAGTCGGTGTTGGCATTGGTGTTCCGCATTGGTGTTCCTGCCTAGGGGCGTGGACCCTGAGAAACTTTAACCTTGAATTTCGCTCATCCCTCGCTTTCCTTGTCTTACCGGACTTTTATACATACATCTGTCTGTGTTGGCATTGCATCGACGCCGTGGCTTCCATTCTCTCTTTTTTAGAAGTTCGCCGGACGCGAGATAACGCAAGCTAATCTCAAACACGGAACGGTCTTTTTTTTTTGTGTGACGTCACCTTTTTTTTTTTGCTGAGAAATCGGATCGAAGTCCCCCATCAGAGAAAGGGGTTTATAAGATATTGATCTTACCTAACACAGGAATTCGGTCTCTCGAAACTGTTGTGTCAAATTTGTCCAGATACCCACCGCCGAGAACATTCATCAACACCATCTACCGAGGTCAGATACACATAACCGCAAACAAGATGACCCAAACAAACGGAACAAATGGCACGAACGGTACCAATGGTACCTCTAACGGAGCTCTCCCCGCGCTACGTACCAACCCCAAAGCCATCTTCTTCACCGACTTTGACGGTACCATAACCCTACAAGACAGCAATGACTTCATGACAGACAACCTGGGTTTTGGTACCAAGCTGCGCAAGCAGGGGAACCAAGACGTCCTGTTCGGTCGTCGGACCTTCCGTGACAGTTTCCAGGAGATGATGGATTCCATCAAGACCCCCTATGATCAATGCATCGCTACCCTCCTCAAGAACGTCCAGCTGGACCCTTGTTTCGCAGAGTTCTTCGCCTGGACCCGTGCGAACAATGTGCCTGTCGTCGTTCTAAGCGGCGGCATGCAGCCCATAATTCGGGCTCTGCTTGCTCATCTCGTTGGCGAGGACGCTGTTGAGCACATGCAAATTGTCAGCAATGACGTCCAAGCCCGGCCTGGCAAGAGCATTAACGAAGAGGGTGGATGGACTATCAAGTTCCACGATGACAGGTGAGTCCGCTGCTTTCTTTTTCGAACCTATCAGCTCTTGTTATTGCAATGTAAAAGTTGTCCTGCATATGTATATTTTATTGGAGTAATTGCTGCTGCAAGTAGGTAGAATTGATGACTAATATACGCCCCTTTTATGACACATAGTGACTTCGGCCACGACAAGTCCCTTGAGATCAAGCCCTACGCTGCCCTGCCAGAACGGCCCATCCTGTTCTACGCCGGAGATGGTGTGTCAGATCTGTCCGCAGCAAAGGAGACCGACTTGCTGTTCGCCAAGGCCGGACGAGGTAAGAAACTCCTTTTTTCCCCTTCCTTACCAATTGCTACCTAGGTATTCACGCGGGAGAAATGCTAACCAATTAGATCTCGTCACTTACTGTGAGAATGAGAAAGTGCCGTTCGTCACCTTTGAGGACTTCTCCGATATCCACAAGGTCGTTCGTGACGTGGTCGAAGGCAAAATTACCGTCAAGGAGGCGGCAAAGGGAAGACTCTAAATCTATAGATCTTTTAGATCTACAGGACGGCATTTGCCTCCATATCTCTATCTAGACTCTAGCAGAGGAGTTGAATAGCATTCTAAAACATCTATACGACATGAAATTTCTGGATCTACAATAGATATTATTATAGACGGAAGGATAAACAGATAGACGGGGGATGGTTTCGTTGACACCAGCGACAAACTGGTTTCTATCAAAGATCCGGTCTCTCCTTGTTAGTTAGCATGTTTTAGAGCTTAGAACAATCATTACGATCATTGAAATCAATGTTGATTGGTCATGATATGGTATTTCTGAGAATCGGCCGCGTGACACAATAGATCAGACTTACACCCATGCCTAACGGACTTGACTTTCATTATGGACACGTTACCCCTTTTCATCTCATCGTAAAATCGTATCTGACCCTCAAGCATCCACACGCAAAGGTTAAAACATAGCATATAAAAGAAAAGGGGTACGGGTTCCCAGGATGACAGGAGCGGGAGTCAAGTCATACAAGAAAATAAAAAACACAATTAAAAAAAAGGCAGCAAAAAAGGGATTCGAACCATGAACCTCTAGGTAATTGACAAAAAAGCTGGGGACGCGTGACTTCTTAACTGTCCTTGCGAAAAACCCCTTTGGATTTTATCTACCCGTCGAGTTACCAGTCAACCCAACTTCTCAGCCAAATGCTCCATTGGGACTTCCAGATCCAGGTGAAAGAATACAGTGCAATTTGGACTTATAACCTTTCAGTTGGTGCCGTCCCGTGGAAACGCCGAGGCGTGTGCACCGTGCATTGTTGATGTAGCAACACATACCCCCCTAAAAATCATCCAATGTCCAGATAATGCCCATTGTCACCCGCTGTTTCGTTACATACCAATTTTAGCATTCCTTCCAGACTATTGATATCAAATATCCCGCCCGTAAAACCTTTGAAATTACTCCGATCTCTTCCTGACATCTGGCTGTACAAACCAGCACACCAACATCACGGCAAACAGGCCGATAGCAATGGGATGCAGGACGAAAGTGCCAGCAGCTTGGGCCAGGAGACCGGTGGTAAACGGAGCAACAGCACCACCAGAGCTTCCAAAGGCGCTAATGATGCCCATGCCACTGACCTGCTCGCGGCGGGAGAGGTTTCGCGTGAAGACGGCTGCGGCACAGGGGTAAACGGGACCTAATAGTAAACCGACGATAGCCAAGGACACGGCTTCCCCAATGATATTAGGGACCAACCAGACAAGCAACTGGAAGACAGCCGCGCCAACCACAAGGATGTACACGAACGTCTTCTCACCAATCTTCGAGCCAATAGGCGACAGAGCAAACCGACCAAGCGTGATGCCCGCCCAGAAACCAGACGTGACATATCCGATAGACGAGGGGTCACCATTTCGCGCGGCGATCAAGAAGGAAATGACCCAGCCAGAGATCGACACCTCAGCGCCCTGGTACGCGAAGATGAAGATGGCGCCCAGCAGCACGACCTTGGACTTGAAGGCGACGAGCATCATGGACATCTGCTCGACGCCGCGGGAGCTAGTCTCGGACAGCGCATTCAATTCCCCGCCGCTTCGCTGCTGCTGCTCGTTCTCGTAGTTCCAGAAGGACCAGGTCGAAAAGCAAACGTTGAAGACGGCGAGCCCGAGAGTGAGCAGGTAGTAGCGGCTCCAGATAGCGCCGGTCGACACGATGGAGGTGGCGACGAGCGGGCCGATGGTGCCGCCGACGCCGTAGCTGCCGTGCATAGCGCCGAGGGTCGTCATGTTGTTGCGCAGGTTGGCGCAGAACACGTTGCTGATGGCCAGCTGGATCGCGCACCCGAACCCGATCAGGAAGTACGCGATGGCCACCGCCGGGAACGGCGCCGCGCAGATGAACGGGATGTACCCGATCGACATGCACACCTGCGACAGCGCGATGGTCTTGGCGCGCCCCAGACGCTGCCGGATCTGGTCGACGAAGGGTGCTGCCATGATAAAGCCTAGTGCGTTGCCGATGAAGATCAGGGATACGACGGCGTACCCGATGTTGTAATGACTAAGGAATTTGCCTCAGTCAGTCCACGCTCAGTCAGGATAAGCGGACAAGCACTCGATGGTTTCTACTCACGCTTCCATATAGGGAATTAGAGCACCAGGTGCGGAATCAGTCAATCCGCCCAGGAAGTTCTGGAAGCAACACGCTGCCAAACGGTATTTGTTCATGGGCGGATCGTTAAGACTCGGGAGCGCATCGACGGCGTCGGCTGGCTCGGCTGGCGTTCCGGGGATGCTCATCTCGAGATCCCTCTCCTCCCGGGGAGTGGTGACGGTGGAGGGGCTGCTCTCATTTCGAGGGTACCGAAGCGACTCTAGCTCAATCGGGTCTTGCTGGGGAACAGCGGGATACGTCCTAGATACTACTCTCTGAGGGGCCGCTGGGAGCGCAGGCTCGTTGGATTTCGAGTTGGACTCGACATGGATGAGAGATGCGAATAGTGATGACTCCATCACGACGATTTATCTCATAATCTAAAGAAGAATACCGGTGGCAAGATGTTTGGAATACGAGGAATTTATTGAGATATACTTCGCAGAAGAAGGAAAACCTTACGATTAAATGGCGAAGGTAAAATGGGGGTAGAGCAGTTAATTAATAATCAACAGCAGGGAGGGTGGGAAGCCACCTCGCATCGCACAAGCTGGTGGTATGGCTATATGACGCTGAAGATATACTTGACCTGACAAAATGACGCTCAAGAAACCACTTCACGATCCTATCGGTGTGTGCCAACTCCCCAGGTGCGGGTCGGCCGCCAGTGGAGCGGCATATCCTCATTCGTGAGCCAGGCGACCCAGACACACCAGAGCTGTCCCCGGGGAGACCATCAAGGGTCTTATCTGCCAATCATAGAAACCTTTAAGCAGCATGAAAAGGATCTTTCGCACAGCTCCACAGCGAAAACCGGCGACGACTGCGGAGGTTAGCTCACAGACTGGACAAAGACGGGGGGTTGTCTATGTAGCTCGCGAGCGGGGTTGGCATGGGCTGTTGCGAATCTCATGTCAAGGGCTTCTTCGGTGCGGCGTGCCGCGGACCCAATTGGATGGGTCATGGAATGGTTCGCGGGTTCCACATGCAGGGCTGGTGAGGCTACTGCGACGAAGGATGTACGTTGGAAGTGGTGATGCGTCCCTGAGAGCTGGAGATGGTGTGCCAATCCTTTCCGAGTTCGGTAGCTCCGCCGGTTGAACGTCGGTACGGGAGAATTATCGGCTGAATATATGCTCGGGCGACCTCACGTCAGCCAACCTTCTTGCTCATGGATACATGCATTCCCCGAGTTCGTCACAGGAACTGTTTGAGCGTGAATTAGGAGCTCAGAGCTATTACTCTAGCTTCCGTAGCTTGTCGCTTGAGCCCTGGCGTATGGGTTAATGAGCTCATAAATTACAATATCCAATAGGTTACACGACGTTAGCACGAATGCAGGAGGGCGTGTATGAGATCACGTTTGGATGAGAATCAATTCCAAGAATTCTAGACTTAACTTTTAAATCGCAGTATAAAAATACCATAAAGGGTCTTGATTGGCGACTAACCTAGATATTTCCTACTTCTGCTCTTGGGCTGAAGAAGGCGATGTTGCCTGTGGCTCGATTTGGTATCCGTTAACTCCGGCTGGGTTGTACGAAGCTTAATGGAGTTGCAGCTAAGTAGAAAAAAGGCGATTATAGTCTGCTAATGAATACACCCTACTTATATAGAAGTCAATTTAAAAGGGCAGCATTCTACAGAATGCCAGCTTAATATACAAATTGCGGATCGACTGCTATCGCTTATCGCTTCTATCTGATCTAGGATCGCGTCACTAGGGCTGACTGGTGGCGGCTCAATCCGGAGACTTTTATAATACCGCAGGGGATATGAATCGAATCGAAACCCGCGTATCCCTCCATCTTGGATGTTGAAGATTTCCTAGCTTGCCTATATCAGGCAAACATGTTACGTACCTAATAGATAAGTTCTAATAAAAAAAGATTTAGCTGTAGATATAGTCAACTTCAACTACTGCTTTTCTCCGTAAAACGGGATGTCCGGTTTCTCAGCTTACCATGTAAGCCTCCGAATTAAGAACGCCCCTGTTCTAACATTGCCTTAAAGTTCCAACACAATAGCTCCCTCCTACGTGCAGCCTCAGCTGCAAATAACGACCGAACAAAGGAGGCTTCCAGATGGGACAAATGTCTCCCCACAATGTGCATCAAAGTCGCCGTAGTCTCTCCGCTCGACTCTACTTGGGTAAATTGATCCCCTACAGAAATAATAGAAATATGGCATTTGCACTCTCCTCTAAGGTTTTAAAATATGCTAGAAATTGCAACAATACACCATGTCGTCTAAAAAGACCGTTCTTATCACAGGCTGTAGTGAAGGCGGTATAGGCTATGCCGTGGCCAAAGAGTTCCAAGCCCGTGGCTTGCATGTCTTCGCCACTGCCCGCTCGCTATCCAAGATGGCGTCCCTCTCAAACTTGCCTAACGTTACTCTGCTCTCCTTGGATGTAACATCCGAGGAATCTATTTCCGCCGCAGCATCGGCCGTTTCTAGCGCAACCGGAGGAAAGCTCGATTATCTCGTGAACAACTCCGGTCAACAAACCCTAAATCCCTTACTCGATTTTGATTTGAAACAGGCGAGGGATATGTACGAGGTCAACGTGTGTGGACCGGTCGCCACTGTGCAAGCATTTGCGCCTCTACTTATTGCCGCAAAAGGATGTGTTGTGAACATGACCTCCATAACAGCTGGGTGAGTCCTTTCCGAGCCCTGTTCATAAATTTTAGAAATGGAGAATTTTTGCTAATATCCATTTCGTTCTTCTACAGGTTTTTATGCTGGTTCGAAATCCGCACTTGTTACAATTAGCGAGTGCCTCCGCTTAAAGCTCAAGCCACTCGGGGTTCGCGTAGCCACCGTAATCGTCGGGGCCGTGAAAACAAATATCTTCAACAACAGACCTGTGCATAAGCTACCAGATAATTCCAGGTATAAACTAGTTGAAAAGTAGATCGAGGCCAGAGTAACAGGAAATGATGTTTCTGGATCGAAAGATACCCCCGAAGACTTCGCGCGAGCTTTTGTTAGTAAGATCCTGAATGGTGGGCATGGCGGAGTGGCTTGCGGGAAACTGTCGACCGTTATTGGCTTGATTACGACATATGGCCCGACGTGGCTAATTGCGAGTTTTTACGTTCCCTGTCGTCCATGATACCTGCTTTTCTCTCCCCTTTCTATTCGCTTAGATCGTCTCTCAGCCTTCCTGTGGTATTCGGTCCTTGGCGCCACCTTTACTGACTGCACTTCTCAAAGGATCGTCTCAGCATTAATAACACCGGACTCGATACCTGGAAGTAAACAGCGGAATATTATAGCCTTGAGTCGATATTCTTCTTTTAATTGTGTATCATGTGTACAATATTGTTATAAAAATCGGTATAGCGTCATTAAGTGCTTGGATAAAGAATAGAATATGGGGTGGAGTTAGGGCCTTGATAAGTGGACGAGTATGGGCTTTGTTGGATGGACATTATGGTGAGATCGGCAGCGGATAGGTAGAACTTACATATAGTCTCGGCAAAATGTAGGTACTGAGTTTATCTTACTCACAATCAGTCGACACATGGGACCACTTTGCTTGGGAGATATCATCGCCAAGGGACCTCCTTGTCTACACATTGGTTACTATGGCCCTTAAACTCCGGGCCACGGAACAAGTTCGTAAAATTGGCTAGTAGAGAATTTGACATGATGAAATGGGTATACTACCCTTTAATTACCTAAAGCACATAATAACTATATCTTACTCATCCGTACCATAATACGACGGGGCAGCCGTTGCTGGGAAGGTAAGATGAATCGCGAAATTCAAACTCCAACACGTGTGGGATACAATGCTACGATGGTGTGTAGCACAAGAGGTCTCTGATAGGGGGACTCCTTGGGGGATGCCGCTCCCCAATGAGCCGAGACGTCTATTGCAGTTGGATGTTGGAATATAAAAGGCCAAGGAGAACCCCTCCTCGACTCCAAATCGCAGCGACGTAGTATTAAGCAGTCACTACTGATATCACACTTAAAATGGCCACTATCCGAGTTGCCGTCACCCAGGTCGAGCTCGTCTGGCTTGATCTCACGGAGTCACTCCGAAAAGTCTGTAATCTCATCGAAGATTCTGCAAATGGCGGCGCTCGAGTAGTTGCCTTCGCAGAGACTTGGATCCCAGGATATCCTGCTTGGATATGGTTCGTATTCAATCTCGTGATTGGAATGCCTTTGCGAAGCTCTATTGACGCACATAATGCCATGATAGGGCTCGTCCTGTGGACTTTGAACTCCAGATCAAGTACATTTACAATTCGCTGGCTATAGAATCGGATGAGATGGAGCAAATCAAGGCAGCTGCGAAAAAGCACTCCATTGCCGTAGTCTTTGGGTTCTCGGAACGAATCCCTTCAAACAGCGTCTACATCGCGCAAGCCATCATCTCGCCGCAAGGGGAGCTAGCGCTTCACAGACGCAAGGTCAAGCCGACGCATATGGAACGCACCATCTTTGGCGACGGATCTGGAGGCGACTTAACGAATGTGGCCGAACTCGATTTCGGCGCTCCTCTAGGAAAGATCAAGATCGGGATGCTCGCGTGCTGGGAGCACACGCAGCCGCTACTTAAATACCACAGCATCGCCCAGGAAGAAGTGATTCACATATCAATGTGGCCACCGCTGGACCCTGCGACTGGTGTTGACAGCCCGGGTTTGTGGAGTATGACGGCTGAGGGATGCCAAAATCTATCGCAGACTTACGCTATTGAAAGTGGGACGTATGTTCTACACTGCACGTCCGTGTGCACTCAGAATGGGATTCAGGCATTGGGTACCCAGGATGGACTCCTCTGTAGCAAGTCTGGTGGCGGACATAGCTGTATCATTGGCCCTGACGGGAGACGTATGTCAACGCCACTTGGCGATGGCAGCCCTGACGCTCAGGGTATTGTGTACGGAGATCTAGATCTCACTAGAGTAGTGGCGACCAAAGGGTTTCTAGACACTATTGGCCACTACAGCAGGCCTGATCTGTTGTGGCTAGGTGTCGATAGCCAGCAGAAGAAGGTTGTCATTTCTAAGACTATTGTGAAGCAGTCAGAATTAGAGTAGGAGTCTGTGTAAGGGCCTGTGAGGATTGGGTGGCCCCATTGAATGAAATTGGTCGAGTCTATCATTGATTCATATTCCAAATGCTTCACCCCTATTCCTCCAATTCGTCGTCTAAATTGTCAGGATTCGGATACTTCGGGTCTCGTAAGGGATGCTTAGAACAAAGAAGTATCTAGTATGTATMCCCKGCCTTCGRCCGGYTAGKTTAGAGCTCTTCGCGCAACAACGTTGTTTTATCCCTTATCCTATGGTCGGCCTCATGACATAAATGCAGCGTGGCATATAGTTCCTCAAGGGCCTCATCATCATAACTACCAGATTCTACTGTAGCTTTATAGAAACCATACCTTTCTCCCCAGTGTGAGCTGCGCGAGAATTCGCGAATATACGACCCGTAGTTAAGGCACATCCATTCAAGGTCGTCATAATCTTTTTGTTTCACTCTGCTTGAGAAAGCTCCGAGTCTTGCTCTGAACATGTGATGCAATATAGATTCTCGAAGGAAAGGGCTCTCTGCCTAGGTAGATAAGTCTTACCGAAATAAGAAAGTATCTCCCGGCACTGCCCCGGGTTGCCTAAACCGGGGCTATCCGGGGCTTCCCGGCCGTTGTGGCTGAGTGGCTTKACCCCACCATCAGGCGCTTTTTATTGAGACCCGTCTATCAGATAGTTGAGCCGAACGCTTTTCTTCTTGCCCGTAAAAGTCACATTGATTATCTTGTAGCTATCTTGTGATGAACACTCAAGATCCTCTCCTAGTCTCCGGTCCTGTTAGGCTATACAAGCCTGGTGCTGAGACTTCTAGTTACAGCGGTCGTGGTACCCTCGAAGCACTCGACGTCATTCAAATACTTGAGGCCGCAGGTATCCCCTGCTGCGTCGTAGGGGGCCATACCTTGGTATATTATGGTGCCCGTGTAGTTCCCAATGTAAGTGTATCTACCTTGTGGCTTGTTGGGTTTTACGAGCTAACTTCATATAAAATTGGGAAATATGCGTGCCAACCGATTGCTTTGAAAGAGCATCGGCCTTGTTCATGTCAGCMCCCCTGGATCAGATATATGAACCTTGGGACAAGATCCTGCCACATCTCCACTCTCTAAAACACACCTGCCCCTATTTTACATTAAAGGACGTCAATTTCTTCTTCTTTATTATCCCTGCTTGGGAATATTTACTTCCCTGCGAGCCCTCGAACTTCGAGAGAAGTAAACAAAACATCCCCTTTCCCAAACTCGACTGTTTTGCGCAGAGCCTCCTTGATACGCAACGATACCTTGATCTCACAAATCTGATCGACGGAATGGACCTATCTGGAGAATGGGGAGAAGAACACCTCGATTTATATAAACCTGGTGAGTTCGAGTATGTTAGGGAGAAGAATGAGAAGATCGCAGCCTCTCTTATTGAATATCCTCATTCCCGGCCGTCGAGACTACGCGATACCCCAATAGACTTGAGGCAGAAATGGCATAACATTGTAAAGACAAAACAAAGCAGAATCAGCACCAAATTATCCGGACGTTTGCACGAGTACAGCACACGGTTTCGTATGAAGGATTCTCCGGATCCTCGGCTACGAGGAGATTGGGATATATAAATGAAGAATAACCCATCAGATTCAATAGAATGTCTGTAAATCGTGAAGCACATCTTCTTTAAAAACCACTATATATATAAATGCTAATTAAATGCGCCTCTAGGCCACAAATATATATCGTATTGACATATCGCTTCCACTAAAGTGGCCACGCCAAAGAGATGATAGAATTCTGCCTACTATACAATTAAAAGCAAGTGTCTATTAAGGGGTATATGCAATTTCAAGGGGTATACGACAGGGGCAGACTGTCCATAGTCGTCTTAGGACTAACCTACACCTGCCTTGGGGTGGGTCAATTTGGGGGCGGCTCAGTCAAGTCAGCTTCTCACGATCAGCGCTGGAAGCCCAACTCAATCTTCTTCCTATTCCCATGGAATTAATGTAAGCATGACACTATCCTACACAGCGAAGACCACCTAAAGTTATAGAACTTCGTAACTATCCTTATAGAGAAATATATAGAAATGTCTAAATCATTCACTTACCGCCCTTTGAAGAAGCATGGCGAGATAAGGGTTCTCTTATTGGAGCCTGCGTCTAGCCGGGATGCACCCCTAAAAGGGTCATTTCAACATATCGATCTCCTCGATCACTATTTCACCGACCCTTATACTGCTCTCTCATATGTGTGGGGCAACCCTACAGCTGCAGACAGAATCCTTCTCGACAGCCACGGATCCGGCATAACAATAACCGCTAATCTCGCTGCTGCATTGAGGGACATCCGCCACTCCACAAGAGTGCATCATCTCTGGGTGGATGCTCTATGCATCAACCAACAAGACATACCCGAGCGTAACCAGCAAGTTCCGCTCATGAGGGACATCTATTACGGCGCGAGTAGAACGATAATTTATCTGGGCTCGCCCAACCCGGAAGCAGAACTCATCCTTGGCCAAGTACCACGCAGTACACCCAAAGATGCCGGCACAACTAGGGACTTGGTTTTTATTCCCGAGCAGGAAACAAGTGACAACAAAGTATTGAAAGAGGCTTTGGATGCTTTAACAAAAGACCTGGTAACAAGACCATGGTTTGAGCGAGTCTGGACGTACCAAGAACTAATTCTATCAAAGGACCCATGGGTGCAGTTCGGGAGGCTCAAAGTGCAATGGACGGAGCTCTGCAATCTCTTCCCGCCCTCATCGGTGGCGCCAGGAAAGGCGAGCGAAGTGTTGACGGGTATGAACCGGGTCCGCGATGCTTTCCACGTGTCCACGAAAGAAAAATACGACACCCGGAAGCTCTGGCAAATCCTGAAATCCCGAATTGGCAGTCGAGCAACGGACCCCAGGGACATGATATACGCAAATTTGGGGGTTCACTCGGACCGCCGCGTAGTCGAAGAGCAAATAAAAGTCGACTACAATAAAACCGTCAGAGATGTTTTCATCGAGGCGGGKCATTATGTCGTGAAGAACGGCACCCTCGGCGAAGCTCTATACGGTATCACAAACTCCCCCCTTAGATCTATCCTGCCATCATGGGTACCGGACTGGGGCATTGAAGTCTCTCCAGAACTTCTAGAGAAAGAGCAAGCCAAGATAAGCGGCTCTGCTCCCTCGTCTAATAGCGACCTCCTCTTCGTCACCGATAAGGCATATTCGCTAGACGTTGAACGCATCACCAGTCTTATCCCACCCCCTGAGTCATTTCCAAGTAACGAAGTATCGCAAAAGGCGCTTGGGAAGGCCGTATTTGCATTCCCACAAGATACGGCCACAACATCGATATTGAGAAGTTTATGGACGCGATTCACCGCCTCACTAAGTACCGCTAGGCCCGGGGATCCTCATCCGACTGCCTGGCTAGATGGGCTAGATAATAGATCGGTACAGTTAACTATGACACGGGTCATGGAATACTTCATTGCTCCCGTATATCGCAACACCCGATCTCGGCTGGCCTTACTCAGCGATGATACAATTACGATAGTGCACGAGGATGTCTGCCTTGGAGATAGCATTGTCATTTTAGCCACCCCATTTGACAAAGAAGATTGTACTCATGAGGGCGAAGTACCCGGCTTGCAGATGGTCACTCGACGGTTAGAATCTAATCGGTCCTGCAAGGTGAATGGTGGAATTGCGGATAAGTCTCGAATGAAGAACTCGGCCGCTAGAACACACCATTGCCGTCTGATAGGCCGTCAGGAAATGCGAGTGTTTACGCAGACCTTCTGGAAACCGGATCATCCCGTGTCTTTGGTAATTCACTGAGTACTTGCTCATATATAGAAGTATCAAATAATCTAGCTCAATTCCCAAGATTATCTGTCGAAGTTTAAGAGAATATCATCAGGTTCTACTTGCCAGCCCCTGAAGAATTGTGGCTAGACTTACCTTGAGGTCAAATTTGGATCGAAATCATAATCTCAGAAAACGTAAGCAAGAGCAAGACTTAAGTCATTGACTTAGTGTGAACGATGTAAGGTGCCAGATGCGAGGGCTAAGTGGCTGAGATGGGTTGAATTGGGGTCTACTGTATGTAAATAGGAAGTACATGATGAAAGAAACAGAAACAAGCTTTCGGGACATCATAAGGGTACAAGATAATCCGTAATGATGATTCTCAGTCTGCTCAACTCACTAGAATTTCTCTTTTGTTTAGCCAATGAAAGGGGGGTATCAAAGAGGTCGACCAAAAATACTAAAGATTCAGATATCGCTGGCTGGGCATACTTTCATGATAGGTATGTTTTGTTGAACTAACTTACTTGAAGTGCAGTCAACTTAAGCAGTAAACTGACTTCGGTGTTCATCTTTGAGCTGGGTACTCTTTTCCACCCTTTATAGGCTGTACATAGAGTAATTTACGGGGTTCCATAGCGCTTTCGGTGGTAGAGGAATCGCACCGTAGCTGCGCAACAATTCGGCAGCCTCGTGGTTCCCGTAATTCATAACCACTTGTAAAGGAAGACAGTAGTCAGCCGTCGGAGGTTGGAGAAGGCGCATGTTCGGGTCGGCGCCACCACGGAGAAGAGCATGTAGGAGCACAAGCGAAACCGGACTTGGTTCTTGGTCGCAGACGATGCACATGGATCGAATTTGCTCGGMTGCTGGGGCAGCGCTAAAGAGCCCTCGCTTTATAATACTGTCTATGATTTCGACCTTCTTGCTTAGGACGGCGTGCATAAGGGCTCCATCATGAGGTCGGCAATTAACTGTATTGATGGAACTGGGGAAAGGGTCTGCGCCGTGGTCTAAGAGAAGCTCGAACATGGCGACATTGCCGTATTGGATGGCTAAGATAAGAGGGCTTTGTCCATACTCGGTGAAGCCGTTCGGGTCTAAGCCTACTCCGAGGAGCTTTCGTACAAGCTCTATGTTATTGTTCCTGCATGCGTAGAATAGACAAGTCGCGCCCCCTTTAGTGTATGTCCACGGCGCGCCAGCGTCAAAGATGATTTCTGCCACATTATGGCGGTAGGCATCTAACGCATCAAATAGACGAGTTTCTGTGCACAGCAATTCGGTTGCCCCTTCAAATTGAAGAACAAATTTGAGTGCATCGACATCGTCATTCATAACGGCTCTGTCCAACATTTCGATCAATTCGCCCTTATGCGGTGGTCTCGTGCCGACTGTTTGCAGATATTTAGAGACATCCAGGCAATTGGTCATGAAGAACGAGTGTATTAGAGACAGATGAGGCATACTAGTCGCGTTAGGAGGCGAGCCATGCTCCATGAGTAGTCTTATGATGATGGCGTCGTCGGGATGCCTATTCTCCGACTTGCAGAAATGCTCCAATGCAGTCTGACCCCTGCTGTCCACGATTGTAGTAGATGCGCCCCGGTCAAGAAGCAGTTTTATAGTAGGGAGCCAAGCTTCTGGCCGAGCCGAGAGAGCACAGGCCTGCATCAGTGGAGTGTGGCCACGAGCGTCCTGAGAGTTGACATCTGCTCCAGCCTCAAGCAAGTATTCCACAACGGGAACCAAACCTGCTGCTGCTGCTAATGATAAGGGTGTGGCCTGGTCGAGGGGTCTCTTTGCATTGACATCTGCTCCGGCTTCGACAAGACGCCTCGCAAGCATTAACCGCTTCATTGGCTTCGTGCGGCTCGGCCGTATGCTTGAAAAGGCATTCTCAAAGATGTCTGACTCGTAACAACAACAGTGCAACGGAGAAGTGCCAATGTAATAGCGAGGATTGGCGCCTAGTTCGAGAAGACGACATGCCTCGGCCAGTTGACTATGGCAGCAGGCATCCCAGAGCAGCGAGCGGCCATTGCCAACATGTGCATCAATATTCGCGCCCTTTTGTACCAACCACTCGATGGTATCCCACTGGCGTGACACATAAGCCCAAGCCAGTGGAGTCAAGCCCTGATGATCTCTAATGTCGATCTGCGGACGATAGCTCTCTAGGAGAAAGCGAGATGTCTCGAGAGCTCCGGTATAACAAGAGGTGTGTAGAGCCGTCACGTAACTGCTCGAGGAACCTATTGGCCTGGGAGCAACTTGGAAAGAGGCMCCTCGAGCCACTAGTAGGCGAGCTGTAGAGTCGTTGCCATGGCACTATCGCCAGATTTAGCGATGGCGAATGCAGCCACATATTGAAGTTGAATAATCTGGTTCACACTTACAATGGCAGTATGTAGAGGCATCCACCATGGTTTGACCTTATTAGCATCGTCGTTTTCGAGCCGATATTTGCAGTCACAGAATCCTTGAGAAAGTGCGTTGATATCTGCTCCGTAGTCCAATAACAGCTCAACCATGTCGTCGCAGCCCAGACTAGCAGCCAAGTGGAGTGCAGTCATCCACGGCTCCAAAGGTGGGAATTCTTGTCGTCGCCATTTGACTCCGCCCCTCACAATGACAAGCCTGTGCATATTTTCTCGCCTTCTCATAGCTAGCTGTGTCTGATGATCCAACACAGATAGGTGCTCCGAGGGGTTGGTTCGAGGATCGCAGTCCATAAAGATATACTGATCTATACAGGCACCCACCTCTAGCAACTTTTTAACCACCCGGGTATTCTTATGCCTAACTGCCCAGTGCAGGACGTCTGCATTCCCACGAACGCGACGATAAAGGAGAGTATCCAAGGCGGTGTAAAGATCACGACAAGAACGGCAGAAACTCGAGACATCTTTGATGGCCAAGTACTCTGCGATGTGAGTGAGGAGCTCGTTTGGGAACTGTAGAAGCCCCATTAGGATCGTCTGCCGATTTCCCTTCTCTGCGTATCTTATGGATGGGCAATCCCTTATAGATAGGCGGACGGGGKTTGGTGGATTTGATATTACGGGAGTCGTGCGCAAAGTTGGAGTAAGTACTTGGTGCCCAAATTAAAACGACACGCAGCGACACGGCATTGCGGCGCTTACGTAATAAAGCTGCATCCTCCTTCGTCCCTGCCTCACGACATGGAAGTTCAATGTTCAAAACATGTATACCATGGCAGTCGTAACTCCCTCCTTAAGAAGAAAAATGGAGAAATTACCTCTAAGGATACTTTTAACTATTTGCGCAAACTTCAAACAGAAAGTGATAAAGTGGTAGCTGCTATTGAGATGAGAGAAGTCTGGAACCACAATCGTCAGTGATTTCTGGCTTCAACCTTCAATTAAGTGTCTTATGAAATCAACTACCATGTACCACTTCGTATAGAGAACCCCTTCTTTAATCGCTTTATAATCATAAATACTTCAGATGGTTGACTGAAAATAATGACTCTTCTCATAAATTGAACTGGAGAGTTGGCAGTATTATGGGGCATGGAGGAATGAATGCGGAGGAAGCCGCGTACAGTACATAATACAGTAAAGAAACGAACAGCACAGTCGCGAGAGCTTATTGGCACGGTATCTACTATCAATCTCTGGCAGCCCCTCGACCACACTATTACGCTCGATGTTAATGAGAACGATTGTGTCTCATCTATTATCTAGGCGTCTAGGTAATGAGTATGTAAGAAAGGATGGTTCCGACTCTCATCACGTAGTACTTCAGTTGAGCTTGCCGGCTTCAGTTAATATTTCTCAAAAAACATAAACGACCCCCAACCGTCAACCTTCCTGGCTGAAACAAATTTAGCTCATTGGTTATTGGTCACATTGGATGCTGGGGCAGATCAAACAATTTGCTTGGGACAATGAAACATCCCCGATCGATTCAGGGAGACCTTTATTTACGATGGAGGGGGTTGATGCGATAGGGAGAGCCTCGTTGTCATGGAAACTTTATCATTCACTACTGCTTTGATTCCCTACACTATTGAATCTATCAAATAGAGCGATTGTCAGAATGTCATCAATAGTGCCTGATATAGTGAGAAAGGGGAACACGTGCGACAGTGATGCAACCCTCATATGCGCGGGTATCTGACAACTTTCGGAATGCCACCAAACGATTCGTCTCACTGAATGTATGACCTAAGCAGGCTGGAGGGAAATTTTGAAAACTGAGGAAAAAGAGATCGGTGGACGTTGCGATCCAAAATCGACCAGGGTACGTAAAACCAATCAAAATCTGCACGACGAACATGGCTGTAGCTTCAGGATCGCTGATTGGCTCATCATTTAAGCTCAATTAAACGCGGATCCACCCTTAACGCGTCGGTGACGCGACGAACGCGTCTCCCGTAGCTCGCCCAGTTTCCGCCCTTCCCCCGCCGCTTCGCTCTCAAGCTCTCACCCGCTTCCCACTTCCCACTCCCCCGATACTTATCAGTAGAAGATAATGAGATGGGCGACATGCCCATCGATCGCACCAAATACCGGCTGAATCCAACCGGGGAATTCTCTAGAAAGTGCATGCAGAGCTTATGCAAAGTCACCTGAGACCAATCATTTACAATGGTATCTTCTGGCCCCATCAAGGCTCCAAGAGTCTTTACAAATGACTTGTAGGTTGGGGGTTCATCTTATATCGTAGCAATCGTAATTAAGATAGTTGCCTTAATCACATTGTACACTGTACGATTATATTGAAGTAGGCTGTGCTATACCTGTTTAAAAATGCATCATCTAATGTGCACCGTTTAAAGGCGAGAGTGGGAAGCAGCAAGCATCCTAGAACATTACCAGTTGACGGATACATCATCGATTACGGCATGAACCAGTTTCTTCAATGTTCATCGCCTTGCATGGATTATCAATATGCAAGGGCAAACGCGAAGGAGGGGTGCTCATGATGGTGGTGTGGGTGGTCTGAGGTCTCGGGCTGTTTCCATTGCGACTTGATGAGACGAATTTAGAGTATGCCTTACGACATAGAAGCCCATCCTCATCAAAGAAGTCATTATGCAGTACGCAAGGATCGACAGGAAGCACGTTGATATCGAGAACTCTATGCAGTTGAGATCTTGATGCAAATCCTTCACTGCAGCCACCCTACGATCGTACGCGGACCGCGGACTGTAGCATGACCGGTGACGGAATGCTGTCGAAGATGACTCGGCTTTCGTTTAGGCACGTAAGCCGGGTTCGCAGAATGGTTTCTGCGCTTTCAGCTTCTATGTACATACCTTTCACTTTAGCGTTGAAGGAAGTATTCTTAGGTGATCGGAGGTTTCACCGCATAGGCGTTTACGAGGCGCAACGCCCATCTGACAACCCTTGATCGGTCGCCTATTGATACCACTAGGTGAATCCGGGGACTGGAGGAACCCGCCCTTTGGAATGGGGGCGCATAGGGCGGTTGTAGAGTCGAACTTGGAGCAGTCTTCAACATCGGGGAGGACGTAGTCCACTTGGGTCTGTGTCTAAGTAGCACACCATAACTAAAAATGACGCCTGAATGAGACTATGTCGTGAGACTATTCCCGACGCAGACGAAGCTACAATACTTAGCTCTCAAGGGTTGTGGACCTTGACGGGTTGTCTGGGCAGCGGTTCTCTCATCGTCCTGCAAGGTGCCTCGTGGCCACACCATCTTCAAGAGAACTAGAGACTTGGGGAGATGAAAAATTACTCAGATGATTAGAGTCAACAGTGCAAGGGTTGTGTCAAAGTCTCGAACGGTGTAAGTGCTCGGGTCTACCCTCTGCCCACCCCTGGTTCGTCTGGCTACTCCCTTGTAAGTTGTAACTCTTGAATGGGCGGCCGGTGCCCTGATCCACTTGTAGGTACCTCATGTACCTGATGGGTTCTCTAGACCGAAAACGGTACGTATCATGTGGCCCGTTCGTGCAACCCTGGCAGGCTCTGCAGTTTTGGCGGGCCAGGGCGGGTTCCTGGGGGATTCGCTGTTTCCTGCTGGTCTTATTAGGCGCATTATTCCAGCCATCCCGTCTCCCACTCAAAGCTCCCACTTTCCCACTTACACCTACATCTCCCCCATCACCCAGCAACCGTTGATCGCCAACACTTCCGTCGCATTACAACTTTCTGTCGCATTCTGTACTTCCATCGCAAACTGTCTGCTAGTATACAACCATCCAAGACTACCTATTCAAATTGAATTACGCCACTATTCGCATATTACCGCCGTCCAGAGTAGTGTCGCGCGCATCGCATTGCACTCACTGTGGTCGCATTCGCGGTCTCCCGACACTTCGCTTTGAACTACACTCCAGCGCGCGATCGCACGACAACCAAATCCAAACAAACTTTATAAACAAGGCGTCAAGATGCTGATGCCTTCGGCGCTTTCGTGCGATTCGTCGCACCCGCCTGTCACCAGGCTGCAATCTGCTCTGTTCGCGTCGCCGCCCGCCAGCCCTCCAACGAACTCGCCCAGCAGCGCCCTCGGAAACATCTTCAATTCATGTCGTGCTCTCCAATCTATGCTTACTGCATCTCCGGCACCCCCATCAAACGAGCACGCCGACGCGCACCGAGATCCACTCCCCACACCGCCAATGGCTCACACCGCTCTTCCGCCTCTGAAGCTGCGTCTACGATCGCGCAAGGCGGACACTAATGGGGAGGCGATTCCGCGCAAGAAGGTCGTCAAGCGATCTGCGGCGCCTCCCCGCGGCGTTAATAAGCGGCGTCGCGCTGTCGAAGACGACATGGGCCGCGACGACGACATTGACAGCGACCTTGAAATTGGCAGCTCGAACCAGACCGAGGACACTGAGGAATCAACTTTCCGGCCTGCGACACCAAAGCGCGCTCGCATTGCGCCGGAAGTGATTCCGCTTGGCTTAGATCGGAAAGACTTCCACAACTTACACACCACCAATGGGCAAGAGGAGAACGCAGCGGAAGGCACGGAAGTGGAAATAGAAGCCGACGGCGAGCGATGGAGCAAAGAAGACGACCGGATACTGGTCGAACTCGTCCTGGAGAAACTCAAACTCTCCAAGACCGATTGGCAAGACTGCGCCCGAAGCCTAGGCAAAGACCGGAGTAGCATCGGGCGCAGGTGGAGGAGTCTGATGATAAATGGGGATGTCGGGCTCAAGTCATCAAGGAGTCGACGAAGCAAGCTGCATAGCACCTGGAGGTGAAGTCCAGGTGTTTTTATCCACTCACTTGTCTATTTCATTTCTATATCTATTTATTTTTCTTGGATCTCAAAGGCGAGTTCTAGCTGTATTTGACGGACTACGGTTTAAAAGGGGGAAAGGTCAGGCGTTGCAGAGGATCCGGATCTATGGATGTGATATCCCATATCGCGCGAGATGCGCTTGATACTTAGGGCGGCGGTAATCTTTGCTTATATATTTGAATATCATCGACTGTTGAAGTTATATATATGATCCCTCTCTGTGTATTATGTGATTTTTGAACCCATTATTCACCAACATGCCATCTCAGTGCCTGCCAACCACTCATCTCACAAGATAGCCAGTTAACCACCAATTCGCATTATTCCAACCCCTTGAACTGCTACTTTACTAGATTAGCCATTTAGATCGGCTCTACCAGCCCCAAAGGATTCTCAGGGAAGCTAAGTAAGAGCCTCTCCCTACGAGTTCGAGTAGAACCAGCCAGCAAGGTCCATGTCAATCAGTTCCATAGAATAGGGCAAATTGGATGCTCCTCGCACTAGAAGTCGCTCGCTTACGATCTTCAGGGTCTCCTTTGCTTCGAGGTTGGACCTTGTTGGCTAACGTCCCAATTGCCCTTCCTAGTTCCCGCGGTTCCGCCGTTTCGCGGCGGCTGAGGTTGCGTTGGGCTTCCAGCGCAATGGGTCTACCTAACGGTTTTCTACGAAGGGAGGCTGGAAAATTCATGCGACGAAATAGTACGGGTAGGGATAGAGATGTTCGATGAATATCGCATAGGGCATTACCATTTCCGGCTATCCCTCTAGGAGTCTGGGGTTGTCCTTATCCCCCGCCTTCTTCACTGCACATCGCAAGGGCTGGCTGGGCGTGTCTTAGCTGCGAAGGGGGGGGCCTGCACATATGACTTGCAGCTAGGATTGTCCAACCTCTCTTCTTCAATTCATCCCTTGCTTCGGTTCCAGGAGACCGGCTAACTAGGATAACTCTGGCAAAGAAATAGATGAGTAGATGGTACGATATATCAAATATATGATATTCTTGATGTGCGCCCTTTTGGAAGCAAATTGTGATCGCATGTCATCGTGATCTTTAATGAGGGACCTACCTCCATGTACATATGGAGGTACACTACCTTATGGTAGGTCTCAAATTGTGAAAGCTTCTAGACTTGAACGTTAATCGCACTGTGGAAGATCCCAGTGCCAGCCCTAAGTGGGTACACTGTGTATGCGTTACCAATTTACAATGCGACCTGGCGGTACTAGCGCGGCAAGCTGCCGATTGGCTCTGGTTCTTGCCTTAGTTCGGGTCGCGACTGTAACGTCTCTCATCGTTCGACTTTGCTGAAGACTCTCAATCTCCTGTCTCCTACCTACATATCCAGGTACTTTCTACTATGTAAGCCTTCTCTGGAGTTTCACCCAATGGCACCATCCAAGCAGGTACATGTATGCCTCGCGCCAAATCGTCTGTTTCAATTGATTGGATTGGCCTCGAGGAGCCTGAGCCTAGCACAAGCGAGACATGGTAACAACCTCTACATCTCTGCCTTATGTAGTTGGGCGTGAGAGTCCGACAAAATTCCGTCCCCCTACCAGTCATATGTCGATGTTCATCAGCCGTGTAACGGGAAATCACGTATTGCCAAATGCACGAATCGGCCAATAGACATGGTGTACCCGTCTCATGCACCATCGTTGGTTTGCTTTTGCCCTTCTGAGTAATACCACAGAAAAGGGGATGCAATTAGGCACTCACCTCGTAGAGTTATACCAGGCCCTAAAGACCGCTACTCCTTACATAGGTAAAATCATCGGCTCAAACGTTCAGACTACATTACTTAGACGTGAATTCAATGTATCGTGGAAATTCTTCGAACTCTCCCCAAGGCTTATGGCGCGGCCGCGGCCGCGGGCGTTGGTCGAATAATTGGCGGGGTCGAGGCACTGCTGCCACAAGTCAAGCCTCCAAGAGCGTCAATGACTCCCCTCTCGGTCGCATTGTTGCGGAGATCACTCTGGACAGTGTTTCGAGCCATGGTAATCAAGCGAGAGATGCAAGAATCACCGATTGCAAATACGTGGCATCATACTCACTAGTTGATTCTCATTCGCCCAAAATCATCATTCCTGGTGAGTTGCGATGAACCATGGTCAATTGAATGCTAAGATACCGGTTAGGACAACCAGCGACCTGGAAACCGCCTCCACTGCCTTCTCAGCTTCCAGGTGACTACGGCGATTATCTTCGCGACCAGAATGGAGCACAATTTCCCAATCACCCTATGCAACCCTCTGTTCAATCCCTTTTCGCTCTGGACAAGGGATTCGATCCCTCAAGCATTGACATTATGGGTTGTGCTAGCTCTCTAGGAGATATTCTCCGTTTCACGAGATCAGTTGAATCAACTTTCAGATTTGATGTTGAAATGGTTGGGAACACGTTATTTCTAATTCGCAACTGCCGGAAGGAAGTTATACCCGATGTTCGTGGTTATGGACATTCATTCCTCGACAATTTCACTTCTCACCAAGCCGGGATGGAGGAAACCAAATCCCATCAGCGTATTGTCTCCTATTCCTTCGGCGGTCTGAAGTGTCTCGTTCGTTTTGAGTGCGACGGACACTTTGCAGATGCTACTGGGGGCATTGCTCCTACAGAGAGTAAACCACGAATTCTGAAGCATTCAGAATCTTTAGCATCTAGTTCAATTCCTATTAAGACGGCCGGAGCGACCGTATCCCAGCAGTCAGTTCTCGAAATCAAGACAAGGTCTCGAGCAAGAGAGCCAGTTGATATGAATGAGCATCTACCAAGGCTGTGGCTCCGGCAAATTCCTAATCTTATCACTGCATATCACACTAGAGGAAACTTTGCAGAAGTCGAAGAAAAGGCCATTCAACAAGACTTGCTGAACTGGGAGCGCCAGCATGAACCCGAAGTTCGGAAGTTCGCCTCGGTTTTGCACCAACTGATTACTGAGGTCAAACGAGCAGGCCATCTGAAACTAGAACTTTGCCGAACCGGCTTAGGGCCATTAGAGCTGAGAGAACAGAAGGGGGGGACGCGGGATGTACTGCCTGCTGATTGGAAGGATATGTGGACCGGGCGTTCTCAGGACGCAACTACAGATGTTGAAGCATGCTTGAGTGATAATGATGACGATGACAGCTATCCGTCTCAGAAGGATAGGTCTAGCGAATCGGGAGGTTCTGATGATGATTTCTCGTTGGACTACACGGCCTGCGACCTCAGCTGCGGGTATTGTGGTCGCTGTGGCTGAGGGTCGCGGGGATCCAATAGCATCTGAAATCCCCGTTTGTTACTGTGTACCTAATCTGTACAACATGACAGCTCGCGTGTGCACTCAATGGTGGGGTTGCCGCTACATCCTTCCGTTATATGGGTTGGGTCGGGCATGCAAGTGTGGTATGGTTGAGGCCTACGAGATGATGCAGGCTCCCGGAAGCCTTGTTGTCAACTCCAACATTTGAGAGATCAAACAACAGACCGGCTCTATGTAGGTATCATCTACTGCCATTTTTATCCGTATTCATATATATAAAATAGCCATCTATCTATCMCCTAATCTCACCAAGCTCCGTCTATCAAAGGGCAATTCATTAGCAATCTTCACGATGTCGTATCAAGCGGTTGCCAGCCGGCGAAACCCTAATGACCCTCGACCAAATCATGGCCAAGACACCACTTACCGATCTCGAATGCTGGACAAATTCTTCTACAAGATCCTGGAAGGTAAATGGAACATAGGGAAGCCCGACGATACCCGGAAATTCCTCGAGTCCATTGTAAATAGGTCTGACAAGCCAGACTGCATCGAGAGGCTTGCATCCTCAAAGAGTGGCCAAGACGCTCTCCACAAGTCTCTTACCCTTGACCTTTCCGCCCAGTTCATCAATAAATACGTCTCAAATGTCTTGGAATTTCTTGCAGACCCAGCTCTCAAGAGGGTTTGTGACGGTGAGCTTCTTAACCAGGTTCTCTGGGTTATGGTCGACCCGCCACTCTTCTGGAATAGTCTAGTCCAGCATATCAGAGCCAAACGGCTCGATGCTAAAGCAGTTGAAGGCTTCGCCTGGCTCCTCCTACAGCTAATCCTACTACCGCCGTCACAATCAGCAACTTTCCGACAAACAGCTGAATCACTCTTGCAAGGTGGCGCTCTAGAAAAGTCAAGCTCTTCCGTAGCTAAAGGCCTATTTCAAAAGATCCGAGCGTTAGTCCAGCACTCGCAACGTCGGGCGACTGACGTCGTCAGTGACTTTAGCCCAGGTGGCCGCCACGACAATGACTTCGTCAATTATCACGATATTTCAATCCTTCCGACCCGTTCTGAGCTGCACTCTGCTGAGAGGCCGTTCTACCTGCAGGCTTCAGCAGTATTTGAGGCAACCAGCGCGGATCGCACATTAAGCCATCTCGATAACCAGTTTCGCCTCCTGAGAGAAGATATGCTTGCAGAGATGCGAGAAGATCTTAAAAGCATGAAAAGTGGGAGTAGAAAGCCAAGCTGGAAGAACATGGTCATTAAAAACCTCACTTTGGAGGCGCTTGATAAGCAAGCGATGTCGAACGATCGACCATGCACCTTGATACTCAAGTGTGAAAACGACATCTTGCAGATGGATGGCGCAAGTACTGAGATCCGGAAAAAGGAGCTACAGAAGACACCGACATTCTTGAAACACCAAAGCTTTGGATGCATAATGAAGGATGGCACTCTTCTAGCATTCGCAACCCTTGACAGGAATGAAGACCAGCTTGCCCTCAAGCCGCCACGCCTATGCTTGCAGGTCATAGGTGCAGATATGCTGGGCGAAGTGCTCACGGCGCTTCGAGGCGGAACAGTCGACTTTCTACTTGCCTCTACTCCCATATTCGCGTATGAACCAATACTGGAGAGATTGAAGCGGAAGACTGACATCGAACTGAGCGAAGATATTTTAGTTCACTCAAAAGAACCTAGAGAGTCGATGATACAGCCGGTGTCCATAATAGAAGCCTTGGAGGTGTCATCGAGGTCTGACTTACAACAGTTGCTTCAGACAACGAAGAAGATCAACCTAGATCCTTCACAGGTTACAGCGATTATAAACGGATTGAAGTATGAGACGTGCCAAATTCAAGGGCCCCCAGGTACTCAAGCATCAATCCTGCTGCTTGGATTTGGCTAACATGGAGTTGTAATACAGGCACTGGTAAATCTCTAGTTGGCGCTCTCCTGGCCAAGATCCTCCTTGACAATACACTGGAGACAATGCTGGTATTATCATATACCAACCATGCACTCGACCAGTTTGCTGAAGACTTACTGGATATCGGAATTAGCCCTGATAACATCGTCCGGTTAGGGTCAAAGAGCAGCCCCCGAACTGAACCCCTTACGCTAAAATTCCAGGGCCCCGTCCCACTGGCGAAGTCGAGGACTCGCTATGAGCTAATTGTTTCTCAGAAAGAGACATTAGGCTTATTAGCAGATAATATAGGTCAATGCTTGAATTCCTACTTACGAGAAAAGATACCACGCCTCCAATTGCTAGAATATCTCGAGTTCTCCGAAACAGAAGATCATTTCTACGATGCATTCTCGGTGCCAGAAGCCCAGGATGGGGAGATCCGAGTCGGCAAAAAGGGTACCGCGATGCAACCCGATTATCTCTTCGAACGGTGGGCAAGTGGAAAAGGTCCTGGAGCCTTGACGAAGGAAAAGTCGGACTCTTCATATGAAATTGTATGGAGCATGCCAAAGGAGCAGCGTCGTGCAAAGATCCAGCAGTGGGAAGACGAAATACATCGAGAGGAAGTGTCCATTCTCGTGAAACGAATCGCCGAGTTCAACAAAGCGCAGAAGATCCTCCAGAGTCTTTGGAAAGGGAAGACTGAACAGATTCTACGGAGCAAGCGCGTGATCTGTTGCACTACGACGGGCGCTTCGATGTATGCTCAAGAGATTCAAGCAGCTGCCCCTGGTATCATCATCGTTGAGGAGGCAGGCGAGATTTTGGAAAGCCGTACGTATATTCGAAGATTGTTTCTTCTCCCCCTCAGCCTGTTTCATCATGACAGACACAATTTCACCCCCCTAAAGCGAGGCCCCTCCCATGCCAATGTACCTCTTCAATTAGTAGCAATTACTAACCTGAGACGGATGTAGACATACTCGCAGCAATGGGGCCTTCTACCAAGCAATTGATACAGATCGGAGATCATAAACAATTGCGGCCGAAGGTAAAAAACTTCAAATTGACCGTCGAAGCCGGGCGTGGGTACGATCTCAATCGATCACTCTTCGAAAGGCTCATAATGCAAGAAAGACCACATTGCACATTGCTGAACCAGCACCGAATGAGGCCGGAAATTTCTGCATTGATAAGACACAATTACCCTGGCCTAGAGGACGCCAAGGATACAGCGGGCCGACCACATCTCAGGGGCTTCCAGAGTGACGTTATCTTCGTCAATCACAATCATTCCGAAGCGAGACACAACGTGCTCGTCGATAAACTTGACCAAGGGGCGTCTTCAAGCAAGCAGAATATATATGAAGCAGACATGGTCTTGAAATGCGTTCGTTACCTGGCACAGCAGAAGTACAAGACTGAAAATATAGTGGTACTCACTCCTTATCTTGTAGGCCTTCCCCCAAGCAACACAACCATAGATGTAGTACTAATAGGTTAAAGGGCCAACTCTCCCTGTTGAGAAATAAACTCAGCAAAGACCATGACCCTATATTGAACGACATTGACTCTCACGATCTAGTCGAAGCTGGAATCTTACCAAGTGCGAGCGCAAATGTTAATAAGAAGCGTATTCGCCTCTCCACCATTGACAACTACCAGGGAGAAGAAAGTGACATTGTCGTTGCCTCGTTGACGCGCAGCAACGAAGATGGAGACATCGGGTTCATGGCGGCCCCAGAACGACTGAATGTGTTGATCTCTCGAGCTCGGGACGCCCTGATCATGATTGGTAGCGCGGAGACCTTCATGAATTCAAAGAAAGGGGGCGAGGAGTGGACTAGGCTCTTCGATCAACTGAAAGCGGAAGGGAAAATCCGTGACGGGTTTCCGCTCAAATGCGAGAAGCACCCCGAGACGACACATATTATTCGTTCAGTTGAAGAGTTCGATCTTCACTGCCCAGACGGAGGTTGCTCGTTGCCATGCAATGAAGCACTGTCCTGTGGCAAGCATACATGCCCAAAGCGATGCCACATGCGGGTTGATCACTCGAAAATGCTTTGCGACGCGATCATAAACGATGTGTGTTCCCAGCAACACAAGCTCGTATGGCTATGCTCTCAAAAGACCCCCCCAGCTTGCCAGACATGCCGTCGAGAAAAGGAAGAACGGGATCGGAAGGCTCGCAGGGATAAAGAGCTCGAACTCGAGCGACAAGCGAAGCAATCTGCTTATGCCAAGCAGTTGAGAGCTATTCAAGATGATATTGCCGCACAGAGGAAGATCATCAAAGATGCCCAGGAGGAGAGAATGAGAGAGCAGACTCTCGAACAGCATCGTATTGAACTCACCCAGTTGAAGAAACAGGCTCAGAATCCTGTTGTTACAGCTCCTAGTGCGCCGAAGGGCCCTGCTTCGGTGAAGAAATCTACTAAGCAGGCAGCCAATCCCAGTAAGGACAACGGCCAGGATCCTCCTCGCGATAAACCACTTTCCAGCAACATGCCCGGTCAGTGGCCAACCGAGAATACGCCAGCCCCAGAATCTGAACACGATTATGCTGCATCAGAAGCATCAGAAGCTTCTCACGAAAGCGATAAGATGAATACAACTAAGGAGCCGTCCCCCTCCGAGCTAGACTGGCAGCATCAGAAGGATTACGAGAATGCGTCGAACGAAGCACTTGATTCTCTATTCAAGATGATCGGGTTAGAAAGCGTGAAGAAGGAGTTCCTCACCATTAAGGCGAAGATTGATACTGCTCTTCGCCAAGGGGCCAATATCAAGGATGAGAGACTCGGGGCCGCCTTGCTAGGTAACCCAGGAACAGGTATGTATCTCTTAGATTATTCAATGTCACCTAGGCGCTAATACTGGTATAGGAAAGACAACAGTCGCAAGACTGTACGCCAAGTTCTTGTCTTCCGTTGGAGCCATTCCCGGCGACCACTTCGTGGAAACAACGGGCTCGCGATTGGCCAACGATGGTGTGCAGGGCTGTCAAGCGCTGATAGATCAAATCCTCAACAGTGGCGGCGGGGTATTCTTCCTAGACGAAGCTTATCAACTTGTGTCTGGGAGTTCGTTTGGAGGTTCACAGGTACTCGACTTCCTCCTCGCAGAAATCGAGAATCTCACGGGCAAGGTCGTCTTCGTATTTGCCGGCTACCGAAAGCAAATGGAGAATTTCTTCGCTCACAACCCAGGCATTCCTAGTCGCATCCCCATTTCAATGGATTTCCAGGACTACGAAGACGACGAGCTTCTCCAGATTCTCAATTTTCAGCTGGGGAAGAAGTACAATGGTCGCATGAACGTTGAGAGGGGGCCTACGGGTCTCTATATGCGGATTGTGGCACGCCGTATCGGTCGCGGCCGAGGAAGAGAGGGGTTTGGCAACGCTCGTGAGGTACAGAACGTATTGTCCATTCTCATCGGCAGGCAGGCCAACCGTCTCCACAAGGAGAGGCGCCAAGGGGGCACACCAGACGATATGTTGCTTCAGAAAATCGACCTTGTGGGACCAGAACCAAGCCAAGAGCTCTCTAAGAACAAGGACTGGCAAAAGCTTCAAAGCATGATCGGTTTAACGTCCGTGAAGCAGTCGGTTACGGCCCTTGTAGATCGCCTACAGACAAATTACGAGCGCGAACTGAAGGAAAAGCCTCTAGTGGAATGCTCCTTGAACAAGGTCTTCGTCGGCAATCCGGGGACAGGCAAGACAACAGTTGCGAAGCTCTACGGCAAGATTCTAAAGGCCTTGGGACTCCTATCCAATGGTGAAGTGATCGTCAAAAACCCAGCCGATTTTGTTGGCGGCGCTCTCGGCCAATCCGAGAAGAATACGAAAGCGATTCTCGAGTCCACGAAGGGAAAGGTCCTCATCATTGATGAAGCTTACATGCTTGCTAGTGGACTGTCGGATTCCGGAGGCGCGAGCGACCCGTACAAAACAGCTGTTGTTGACACGATCGTCGCCGAGGTTCAGAGTACCGCACTGGAAGATAGATGTGTATTGCTACTGGGCTACAAGGAGCAGATGGAAGACATGTTCCAGAAAGTCAACCCTGGTTTGACAAGGAGGTTCCCAATGTCCTCTGGCTTCAACTTCGAAGACTACGATGACGGCGAACTCCGACAAATACTAGAACTCAAGTTGAAACAACAAGGCTTCAAAGCTGGCGAAGCCACGAAGAAGGTTGTTATCGAGGTTCTCCGACGCGCACGCAACAGACCCAACTTTGGCAATGCAGGTGAAGTCGACATCATCCTTGACCAGGCTAAGGAACGTCAACAAAGACGACTCTCCGCGTTTCCCGGTACCAAGAATGTGGATTTACTGGCCCCTGAGGATATTGATCCCGATTTCGATAGAGGTGAGCGTGCTGCGACTAACATTCGTATGCTCTTCAAGGATGTTGTTGGTTGTGAGGAGATTGTGGAGCAATTGGAAGGGTACCAGCAAGTCGTCCAAAACATGAAGGCCATGGACATGGACCCTTGCTCACAGATTCCATTCGGGTTCCTGTTTCGTGGACCACCAGGTAGGTATCTATTTATCTTTCAATAAGTACCTGAGTCTTCCTAACAAGTACTAGGAACCGGCAAAACCACCACGGCCAGGAGGATGGGGAAGATTTATTACGACATGGGATTCCTTGCCGAAGCTACCGTGGTCGACTGTTCCGCAACCGACTTGATCGGGCAGTACGTGGGTCAAACCGGACCGAAGGTACAGAAGAAGTTCGACGAAGCTCTTGGGAGGGTCCTCTTTGTCGACGAGGCTTACAGGCTTGCCGAGGGTCACTTTGCTAAGGAGGCGATGGACGAGATTGTCGATTGTCTCACCAAAGAGCGTTACCATAATAAACTTGTAGTTAGTAAGTGCACTCCTTCCCCGATCATCTTCACCAATAGTTCGGGTTTCAAACTGGCTCTCCTCATTTGAGTCATGGCGCTATGACACAGGCATCGCCAGTTCAGATCGCCCCTAAGACTCTTGATATAGCAGCCACTAACTTTAAGCAATATAGTCCTCGCAGGTTACGACAATGACATCAATCGACTGATGAGCCAGAACCCTGGTTTGACCAGTCGATTCCCGGAGACTATCTCGTTCCACAACCTTCCGCCGCGCCACTGTCGGGATCTCTTACTACAGTGCCTTCAAAAGAAGAAACTCGACACGAAGGACTTGGAAGCCTCACCTACACTGGATGGCAAGCTCTTGAATTTGTTTGGCACACTCTCACAGACGCCATCATGGGGTAACGCACGCGATGTGCAGACACTTGCAAAGTCGGTCTTCTCAAAGATCATGAAGTCGAAGACGCCGGATCCGAATCGGATGGTCTCTGAGGACTTAGTCGTGGATGTGATCAAGGCCATGATTCAAGAGCGGACCGAGCGAGCTGCTGCTGTTGAAACCAGCCCCTTCCCATTTACATCATTGCCGGTCCAACAGAAGCAAGCCTTCCGAGAACCGCCACAGCCGCCTCAGATCTCCACTTCGATCGAGACCGACACATCTCCAGAAAAAGAAGCCGAGGAGCCCCCAAAAAAGGACAAAGAGGCACCAGAGAACTCAAGCAAACGGGCAAGCATCAGGGACGCAGGGGTCTCAGACGCAGTCTGGGAGCAGCTCCAGCGGGACAAGCTCGCCTACGAGCAGCGGCAGCGCGACCTCGCCGAGTCGCGGCGCAAGGCAGCAGAGCTGGAGCGCAAGGTCCGCGAGCAGGAAGAGGCGCTCAAAAGACAGCGAGACGAAGCTGCGCGGTGCGAGGAGCTCCGGAAGCTGGAGGAGGCAAGGGTGCAGCGAGACCTGGCGGAGCGCGCGCGCAAGGAGATGGAGGAGAGGGCGAGGAAGGAGCGCGCGGTTAAGGCTAGGCTGATGAAGATGGGACGGTGTCCCGTCGGGTACGAGTGGATTCCGCAGGGCGATGGGTATAGATGTGCTGGAGGCTCGCACTTTATGAGTAATGGTCAGTTAGGTCTTTGAGGTTGGAGTTGGATTGAGGTAGATGGCAAGACGGGCGTTGGGTAACCTCTTTTGTCATAAGAGGGATAGGCTAGATGGTTGGGCTTTGTTGACTAGGAATGGGTTTACGGTGTGGTCTACTTTTCGGACGAGAGAATCAAGGGGGGCAGGTTTATGTCGTGTTGAAGTTAGCTCTAATACCTGTCGCTACACACGAAAGAGTAAAGCCTGCATTTAATTGAAAAAGAGTATAACGAGGAGGTACCCACCGAGGTAGATAGGATGACCAAGTTATTTGCAATTTACGCTCATGGGGTTGATGAAATATCAATGTGTAAGGAGAATCTAGACTCTGTTAAAAGACGTTCAAACTAATGATTTCTGAGATTACAACTCGAAGTTGTTATAATCCGAATATATCGAACGTGGGAACTAAGATCTCACCGTGTATAAAGCTCTAAAACCATAGTTTCCGTATAGAAGAACGTAGAAGAACATGGAAGTTCGACCATATGACGATGGTGGAATGCATCCTTGGCGGATAGTATGCCAAAGTCTGTAGAATCAAGCCCCTTTGAGGATATATTAGAAACTAAACGGAAGATCTGGTTTCCTACAATTATTGAACTCGGGCGTTGGGCGGTTAGACTTGCCTTCTTGACAGGCTACGTATCACTCGGCGCTATTTAGGATTGTGTTGGGCCGTAATTTCTCTTCTGATACAGGTGAAATAGACGCGAAATTCACAATTCAAACGTTTGAATCCTCTGAGACAGGTTCCTTAAGAAAACGATGCGCCCAATGTATAAGGTAAACTTGTCCCATAAAAACATTAACTACTATAAGTTCAAGATGGGAATGGAATTGTAATGAGAGTCTACTGCCCAGGTACCAGGAAGAATGAGGATACCATCCTGAGTCTTTGTCTTCTTTGCTTGGTTTGCCAGCTGCGGTACATAACAAGAATAGGGTTGACTCTAAATCATAGGACTCTTGGTTCCTGTCGAAGTTTCACTTGTCATATTACGACATACTTGTATATAGTTTCTTAGACTGATTGGAACATGTTGAACTGGCGACACCGGCGAACTTAAAGCAACATATTCAACTTACTCCATAATCTCACATGCATCTATCGACGGCCGTGTTCGAAGGTCGGACAGCACTGAATAGTCTAGTAATAAATAGATAGCATACTGAATGGAATTATTTTGAGCTCATTTCATCCTCCCGATATAGAAGACAAGCAATGAATTACCTAAGCTGACTTGTGTAACTTCTGCTATCAAGACACTTTACACGTAGAAGGAAAGCAATCTCAGCCTCTATATTTGCGGTATCGAATAGTATTTCCGACTTCTATCATGTATGTTCAAGTAAGGGAGATCTGATAAGCTGCCAAGAGCATTCATCGTTGTCAGGAGAGTAAGCCAACACTCCTGCGTCATTTCACACTCCGAAAGAGCCGAGGAAAAGATATGGATTCCCAGATTGAACTGGGTGATTCACAAACTTTCCGTTATGTGCTGTCGAATTCATAGTTTCGTCAGGACAAAGAGTATTCCACCTACTCTCTTGTTAGAAAGGCCCTTAGGGGAAAAAAAGGGACGTTAGATATCAGGGCGCACGTGCTAATCGCGAAGGTGTGGAGTCGCGACCCCTTAAGGGACCCTGGGACTGGCGGCGCACGAGCCACATTAGCGTTAGACGGCCCAATCAGATGACCACCCTTCCTGACCCCCCTCCACCGCTAGGCCATTTATCGTCATCACCGCCATTACCAATCGCTACATCGCTACCAATCGCGTGAAATTCGATTTGATTGACTTGTCAATAAATAAAAAAAAAATAACACACCACCAGTTTCGGGCGAGTCGTCGTTTTTTCCATCCCTCCATCCAGCCATCCATCCAATAACCAGTCAACGTGTCCATTTCGATCAGAGTGTTCGCATACACTGCGACGACCGACTGCATATACTTAGCTACGACGTCCTTCTTCMCCTCCCGACACCGTTCGTTGCCTTTGGGCCATCGGTATCTAATCTAATCTAATCAATTCAATCAAAGGGCCCAACGCTCATCTAGCGGTGACCCAAAACCGTCTCGGCGAGCTACCATCTTCAACAAGCTTCGCGCTATTTACCAAGCTACCTTCATTTGTATTCGTATCTAGCGAAGGCAACCCAGATAAAGACAACCATGGATCGAGGCGATTCCGTCATACTCGATGCCTTGCAAGGTACGTTCAATAGTTGGATTTTATCAAGAGCTATTCCCGGACTACATCTCTAAGCTTCCAAGCAAGCAATATCATCAACTCGGACTCCCCCCCCTTTTCCAAACCATCCTTCACGTATATTCCTTGACGATCCACGAAACACTAACAGCTTCCACACAGGCATCCTACCCGAGCAAACCCTGGAGCTACTCCAAGACCACCTGCAGAACCCCCAGACGGTCCTGCAAACCCTATGGCGCCAAACAGTCCTGGCCACGAACAAGCTATCAACGATCCTCTCCCCTCTCTTCGCACCGATCCTCGCCCGCGCCCTGCAAGCGCTGCACGACTCGCCGGATATAGTAGTCCTAGGCTTCGTCCTTGCCGCCTTCGTCCTCGTCATCCAGCTCATCGCCTGGGTCCACCGCACCATGATGTACGTAACACGCCTAGCGTTCCGGATGCTCGGGTGGGCGCTGGTCTTCGCACTTCTGGCATTTGTCTGGCGTCGGGGGCCCGAGGCCACGATTCGGGATATCGTTGTTTTCGTCAGCAAGCTGGCGGGCTATGCCACGCTCGTGAAGGACATCTGGTTAAGCGAATATAAGAAGTTCGATGCTCAGACCAAGCGGGGTGGCAGTCCCGGTGCCGGTCCGAGGACGCCTTCGGGAGGGTACAGTCGGTCGAGGAATGGGTGGTAGATTCGCGTTTTGGATTCGGGAGTACTGTGATGATTCTGCTGCATCTGGGGACTGCAAAAAGGATGGAAGGGTAATGGCTGCTTAATGTTACGTCTCTGATGGTCGGGATACGAGTCATGATTAAGAAAAGCTCTTTACAGAGAATGAATAAACAGCATACCAGAAAGTTGTGCCAATGTGATGGAATTCTGGTATCAGTCAAGCGCCAAGTATCGAGAGCCGTACGCCGTCGCTATGCAGTTATACCCCTATATGCCCTCCGATTTTTATGTTCTCCATTTTCCTTGCCCTCTTTTCTCCCAGCCTTCAGTTGTTCTCGAATAGAGCATCCTAACCGCCTCTATAATATCAGCCGTCCATGGCATCTGGTTCATCAAACTCTTCATCCTTGAGTTCCTTGGGCTCTTGTGCTTCGTGGTATTGGATGCAGTCGTCGATATAGCTGAGAATCGCCGCAACGCTGTCCTCGTCTTGGACATCGAGCTTCAGGTAGCTGACCATGCTGAAGTTTTCGATCAGGTTCGCAACCGCTTTGTTGAGCCGTCGAAACCCAGCACCTTGCATAAGAGCATCTTTGTCTTGGGGGTCAGCTACATCGGCGTCATCTTCTGTGTTGCCTTCTGCCTTCCTTCGGGCAATCTCAGCCGGGTCATCATCGAGGAGACCAGAATCTGGCGTGAGGAACCGTTTTAAATCTTTCTTTCGAATTTGATCTTTCACAAGATCCATCTTAGACATGATGTTGAGATGTGGAATCTCCAGCATGATCATGGCACTCATGGCACTCAGTGTGCCGGCGAAGAATTTGGCTCTGTCTACCACGAACGTGGCTTCTAGAAGATAGGCAGCACAAAGACGGATATCAAGGTTACCGGATCGTGTCAGAAATCGAACAAGGGCGGGTAGGATGGGAACGTGGGTATAGAGTTCAATCTGCCCGGGCATATCGAATATAATTAGGTATTCCTCCGTCAAGGAGTCCAGTGCCTCCGTTAGGAAGTCTAGGTTTTCCATGAGGAACTCGAAGCAGTATATGAGGCCACCGTTTGGGCCAAGGCCCATCTCTTCCATGACATCTTCGAGCGATATAAGCTCTTTGATATCTAGGTCTGGCGTGTGCTCGAAGCTCTCGGCGGCAGGGTCGAGGTTCACGTAAAAACATGAGCGGCGGTTGAGTCGCAGATGAGTTATGAGGGAAGCGCAGAAGGTAGACTTTAGATAGGTTAGCCAGTCATTTCGTTAGTAATAATTTATCTAAAACAGGAGCTTCAACAGCATAGAGGAAGATCGGTAGATATCCCGATGTGAACGTTATAGGTGGCGTAAAAATAGTTAATCACGTACCTTGCCGGCCCCGGCGGGGCCCATCACCATAACTCCAAACTTGCTCATGGTGTATTATCGAGACGTTCGCAAAATAATAAATTGATTATGTCACAACTTAGCCAGATATAATCAGGACAGGGAATCGCAAAATGGAAGCAGGCAATTCTTCAGCCTCGTGATGTGACGTGACGCGATTAGATTGTGATTGCTCTTCAGCCAGTCGAGGAATTTTTTTGATGGAGGGGTAGAGGGGCCAAGGGGCAGGGGTCTGAAAGGKGGGGCTCAGCTGACGAAGTTATCTCGTAAGCTTGCTCTATTTCGTTAGTTCCCCGGAGCCGTTCGACGGAAGGCACGTTACTGAAGCACCTCAACTACATATGTACGTATATATTCTTCACCGCCCTGATGGATAAACTAATACCCAACCTTATGATCGTTTCTCAGTGGCATGCTGGGAGATGGAACGCTTCCTTAGCGGGGTGTTCGGCAGAATGTTCCATCCAAAGCCGTGTTTAGGTTCCTAACCTTGTCCAACATGTCCTGCCGTGTAAGCCAGTGGGCCACCGGTTGCGGACTTTGTTTCTGAAGTACGCGGGATAAAAGTGAAGGGAACCCGGGATCCTTTGCACAAGGAAAGTAGCCTGTGGCCCCGTGCTGACTAGGGAATCAATTGGGCAATTTGATGAGTCGGGCTGATGTGTATATGCAACAACCGTAAACTCTTGACCAGTTTGGTACCGAAAGTGCGCTATGATTCCAACCGATTCTCTCCCCTAGAATCCGTTGACTCGTTGAGACTGGGGGAGAGTTGCCGAAGTTGAGACCCTGTCCCTTCGCACGCCTAGTGCACGTTTTCGAGAGGGGCAGCTATGGTTATCAAGGATCTTGGGTCGTATTGGACCATCACAATGATGGGGAATTGAGGTGAAGTAAACTTCAATTGACAGAACTGCCCCGGGTAGTGCATGAGACCGGAATGCGGTAAGCAGACCGGGCATCGGAAAAAGGTCAAAGATAACCTGCCGGGTACCTCGTACCTGTGTATTCCTGCTTGTCTACTGAAACAGCCCGAATGTTGAAAGGAATCCTCGGGGAATGAAAGTAGATGACCTGGTTACTGTACAATCCATGCCGCCATGCTGACAGGATGCGAGCAAAGTGGCACGCAATCTTACAGCCTCTTACCGCATGTACCACACTGGCATCCTGTAATCGGCCGCCTACACGGGGCATCGATCATTATTGTTCGGAGCAGCAAACCGTGAGAAGACTGCGAAGGAGATAAGCAAGCACTCGGCGTGGGAGACGCTTCACCCCGATAAGGCGGTTCGTCTCATGTTATGTAATACGACTAACCCGATGGAGTTACTTTATCAGGCTTGGAAGATCAATCAGCGGAGTTACTCCGAACTTCCCGCTGAAATCTGCGCCCCTCTTGCTCCTTTGGAAAAAATTCCTTTGGGCTTTGCCCCACCTTGCCATCTGTTTCTACCAACGGCAGGCGATAGTCAGTCCAGAACTCTCAACGCCCCACGACCCATGGCTCAGGCACTGGGCAGGCCAGGAAGGCACAACGTAGCTTAGCGTTAGGTTATTTGTTAGATAGCTCTTAGCTCAGGTCGGCATATTGTGCGACGGAAATTGCGCCATCCAAAGTCTTATTTTCAGTTCCTGCCCCTCCGATTTTCTCTCGCCAATAGAAAACCCAGAGGAAAAACTCCCGCGTCCCAAATCTTTCCTTCTTAAACTTCACCCTCCCCCCATCCCATCCCATTTTCCTTTTATCCTCCAGGAGACACTCTTGGGCTTAGCATTTCCTTTGGTCAACTAGACACAATCAGCAGTTGGGTTTATTAGATTTTCCTCTTTTCCCTTCATATCTTCCAGATTCTTCAAGATGCCTGCTACCAACGGCGTTGCTAGCTCATTGAGCACCCCTCGGAACCCCGGGGCTTTCCTCTTCACCGTAAGTATGCAATTGAAATCATGCCACACCGACAAACATCTCGAAGTCCCCTACTAACCCGCTCTTTGCAGTCCGAGTCCGTCGGTGAAGGTCACCCCGACAAGATCTGCGACCAGGTCTCAGATGCTATCCTCGATGCCTGTCTTGCGCAGGACCCCCTCTCCAAGGTCGCTTGCGAGTCTGCCACCAAGACTGGTATGATCATGGTCTTCGGTGAGATCACCACCAAGGCCTCCATTGACTACCAGAGCGTCATCCGAAATGCCATCAAGGATATCGGCTATGACTCCTCGGAGAAGGGCTTCGACTACAAGACCTGCAACGTTATGGTTGCCATTGAGCAACAATCCGCCGATATCGCTCAAGGTCTTCACTACGAGAAGGCCCTAGAGGAGCTCGGCGCTGGTGACCAAGGTCTCATGTTTGGCTATGCCACCGACGAAACCCCTGAACTCCACCCTCTGTCTCACCTCCTCGCCCACAGGCTGAACCAGGCTTTGTCCAAGGCCCGCCGGGATGGAACCCTTCCGTGGCTCCGACCTGACACCAAGACTCAAATCACCATGGAGTACAAGCACGATGGCGGTGCTGTCGTTCCTCTAAGAGTCCACACCATTGTCATCTCTACCCAGCACAGCGAGGAGGTCACCACGGAGCAGGTCCGAAAGGAGCTGAAGTCCAAGATCATTGACCAAGTCATCCCCAAGCAATACATCGATGAGCACACCATCCTTCACCTCCAGCCCAGTGGCCTCTTCATCATTGGTGGTCCTCAGGGTGATGCCGGTGTCACCGGCCGAAAGATCATCGTCGACACCTACGGTGGCTGGGGTGCCCACGGTGGTGGTGCTTTCTCCGGCAAGGACTTCTCCAAGGTCGACCGATCTGCTGCCTACCTTGCTCGTTGGATTGCTAAGTCGCTCGTCGCCGCTGGTCTGGCTAGACGAGCGCTGGTGCAACTCAGTTACGCCATTGGTGTAGCTGAGCCCTGCTCCATCTACGTCGACTCCTACGGCACCTCTGATAAGACTGCCGAGGAACTAGTCGAGATTGTCAAGGCCAACTTTGACCTCCGACCTGGCGCTATCGCCAAGGAGCTCAACCTAATGCGCCCCATCTACAACCAAACAGCCAAGTTCGGCCACTTCGGCACCAACCAGGAATTCACCTGGGAACAGCCCAAGCAGCTGAAGTTCTAAGTCTGTTGACGGCGTTGTAGATTTTCCGCGAGGGGAATTTTCTCAGAATTATAGTAGCGGAAGAATCAACTTCTTTCTGCATTGCGACCGGCGTTGTTAGGTGTGTTATCTAGAGACATAGGCTTCCCTCATCGGAAAATGTCATGAAAATTTTACAGGGCATGGCAGCATGGCGTACGGTTTCAACATACCTGGTTTGGGCAAAGGCTTACATGATAAAGTGGCATCTACGGGGTCACCGGGGGGCCTAATAAAGGCGACGGATAGGTAAAATATCCGCCATTGCATTTTTCAACACGGCAATAAGTCAAAAGGACTAAAATAAGATACCACTTGTCGTACCGAGCTGTTTTCATCTTTTGAGTCTTGCGTGAATATCCGTCATTGTCTTGTGTGTGCTACTCGACTGCGTCATATAATGCTCTATTAGTGATGCGAGTATCTATATGCCTCTTCACAAACCATCTTCCATCCCACGAATTTCGTATCAAATGCAAGTCATAAGGTCGTGATATAAATGAATTTTAGTATAACTTTTTAGAGCCCCTCCCCGTGGTTATTCCCCTGCTGCTTGACCCCGAGTTAAATAATCGTGTTCCGCTTGCCATTGCGCCTTGATGACGTGATCAGCCCTTCACAGTGAGCCTCTCCCTAATCACTTTACTAAGGCCTTCCGCCACCACCACCACCGTCTCCAATTTCATTCCCGATTATTTCGGGACCTGCCGTCCTCTCCTGCCGCTCTTTCTTCTGCCTCCGCATCAGGCTCGTCACGGCCGGAATTTTCGGATACCGGATATGGCGAGTGTCCCGGCGTGGTGGGTGAGGGCGGCCCTGGATAGCGCCCCGCCGGTAGGAGCGTGAGGAGAGTCAAGAAGTCCCCTTGGAAGCGCTGGGTGCGAGGCGTTGAGGGGCGAGGTGGTAAGGCGTGGGCATGGGTTTCGGGTTCGTTGGTGGTGGCGGTGGCGGTGGTGTCAGTGGACGATTGGGAGGCGGTGGTGATAGTGGTGGTGGTACTGATGCGGGAGATAGGAGATGATGGGGAGGAAATGGAACTGGGAGAGGACGCGGGATTGTCGGGCTGCAGATTGTGGCTGGATTGTAAGACACTTGGTTGTGCAGCCGCGTCTCCGGTTCCTGTTCCTGTTTCTGTTCCTGTGCCTGCTGCTGTGTCTTGGCCAACGGCTAGCATCGCTGGATCCGTGCCACCACCCTCGCCGTTCCGAGCCCTGCCCCCTGCCCTTGTCCGAGTCCTGGAAACACTGCTTGCCGGTTGGTGTTTCTTTCTTTTAGGCATATGAATACCCCTGGAGCGAAAATGTCTGGACTGTTGTGCTTTCCGTCTTCGGTTTCTTGGGTCTACTGGATAGGTGACTTCAAGATCCGGTTTCCTCCCAAGTGCGCCCATCCACTAAGCAGCAAAGCCCTATATCAAAGGGGAATCAGGAAACTTTTTGAAATTCTCGTAGGGGTTTGAGGAAAGATGAGAAGAACGTTCGTCTAGGCTAATGTGCTTGAGTTGGAATTGCACAAGGGGTGGTTCTCATATAAGAAGCCCGAGCGATGAGGTTAACATGATCTAAATCATAGGCCATAAACGCGCGTCTTGGGGCCCGTACAGATAGACAGAAGCTAGTATTAATTGCTCATTAGCTCGGTCTCTCTCGCGAGCATATGCTAGCTTGTATATCAGCTCGAGTAACGGCACGAAGCGAGAAGCAGGTCCAGTCCCTTCTAATTCCCGTACCTAAAACGTGTCAGGCTATACAGCTGAGGTCTTAGCATGCAGAAAAGAGAGACATTGCTGCAGCCATAGCGCTGTATATGTAGACCGAGACAACCTATCATGCCGTCCCATGGACGCGGGAGCAACGCTGGCTTGGCTTTTCATCTGCCATCGTGGAACCGTTATACTCGGAAACAATGGCCTAATCGCCGAGTCAGGTCCTCAACCAACATCCAAGCCGGCACACCCGAGCCAGCACAGTTTAACAACGGTAAGATGTGAAAGGGAGAGGTCCAGTCCACCAACTACGCGCGTCTGGAGCATCATGCCATTCATTTGCCTTACTGTATACCCGTTGGTTTCATTAGACAGTTTCACCATATGTCGTCCATTGAAGCTATTCTTCACAGACCCCATCTGGGTTAGATGGGTTAGGTTAGGTCGGAATGTGGCGCTTAGGCGCTAAAAGGGGGTTTCCCAAAGCGAGCAATACGAAATACGATGCAACCGACCGGCATAACAGACCACTATTAACAACAACCGCCATCCCTGGGCTCTCTGCAACGCCCGTCCGGCTGCATGTGCGTATGTATGTCATTCTAGCCTGCTCCATTTTCTTATCAGATCTGAAGATCTCTATTTGTTCTCGGGCATCATGCATGTGAAAGAGGCGACATGGGCAAATGAGGTAATCAGGTAAACCTACGTAAGAAGTTCGCCGATTACTCAAGGTATCGTCATCTATGCACCCGAGACGCATGCTCACTCAACTCAGCTCGACACGTAGATAACGAGGTGTCCGGTTGCCAATTAATTTCCTCTTTTACTTTCTCTCTGCGCTTACTGACGTCGTAGTGGTAGCAGCCTTAACCACGGCTCTATGGACCTATCTCTTTTCCCGCATACCTACAAAACACCAAAACGCCATTCGTCCCTCTCCGTAGCCTAGCCGAGCGTAACCTGAGGAGAAAGCCATGATTGTTGTCCAGACATCTGGGCCTGACCGCCAGCACGCGCGTTGCAACACCGTACAAGTCGCCTATTATTTTACAGTATGCACTTTTATCCGTTAAAGTAGGAAGAAAGGAATGAAAGGTCAATCATCTTCTATATCGTCATCGCTCAGCACCAGCTTTTGCATAGAAGGTATTGCTGCCGTGGGGAGAGAGGTATCACTCTTCTGCCGTATGTTAATGCCGGGGATCCTCTTCTTTCGTGGCGACGATTCCTCGGTAGGCTTATCAGTTGCCCAAGCCTCTATGGGCTGCTCCGCATTGTCATCCCCATCAAGGGCGTCGTCATCTGCCGCATCTCCAATCCCCGAGAACGAAGTCACCTTCTCGATTTCTCTCAACCGGACGGTGCCTACCGTACTCCTGCGTCCCCGTGCTATATGCGCCATGTACGGCAATCTTTCCAGTAACAGTTCCCTCCGAGCCGAGTTTCCAAGGAAAAGCAGGGGTGGTGCTTGTTGATCCTGGCCTTGCTCCGCTCGTTTGTGTTGCTGGTTATTACTGCGCTGAGACGCCTGATGTTTGTTCATCCATTCCCCGCTGTTGGCTGCTGGCCTAGGCCGCCTAAACGCGGAAGCGCCATCGGTAAGATTGTGTCCAGTTTCGTCACCTTTTAGTAACTTCGACGCCCAATGGTCCACGACACCTTCTAATTCCTCTTTCTCCCGCCATAACTTGAGACTCGTAGGGTAGAACATCTTGTAAGCGTCGCCACCACCTCGGCCAGCGGTTTTCGACATTCGCTTCACTGGATTTGGAAGAGAAAATAGAAGTCCCCTCGTCGCGACCTGGAAAGTTATCTCGTCTTGCCTTAATGCGTGACTGGCTGAGTCTCGCCCCGAAAACGTCGATCCGCTAGATCCTCGTCCGCGGAAAAAGACATCCCACGACGGAGATAGCAGATCGCTTTCAGACAGAAACTCGATGCAGTTATTGATATAGTCTAGAGAGGAATTTGGATCCGAAGGCCCATTGGATTCACAAGACAGGACGTAATTCTCGTGCAAGGCTGAAATGAATGTGTGTGTGTCGGTGCCAGTCTCATCAATGAGATTATCGACGGAAACTTCAGATCGTTTTGGTCTGGAGTAGTGAGCTAGATAATCAGGAAGTAATTCAGCTTGACCTTCCGGCGTCTGGTTACTCATTGGACGTTCATCTCTTTTATTATATACCACTTTTCCGACAGCATGGAATATCCCTAAACTGGCCTCTCGTTGGGAAACAAGTTCTAAGCTTTCCGCTTCGCCTTGAGTTAGGGACACTTCATTTTTCGATCCGCGTTTGGGTTTTGTGAAAGTGACCTTGGAGCCCCAGTCCGCCGAATCACCTTTGAGACAAAGAAACTCGAGTGACGATATTGCACTCCTTATATCCCCTATCTCTCCTAACCTTTTTAAAACAAGTGGGCCTGGCGTTCGGCGTCGACCAGATTTCCGGGCTTCCTTCTGGACAATCAATTCAAGCGCGCTTGCGAGTAGAGTTGGCGCGATTGCATTAAACTCGATGATACAGGAGCCTGGATGCCGCGTGATGTCTGGTCCTAGTAATCGATGGGCAGTAAAGCTGTCTGCAGACGCTGAAGTAGTAGTTAGGAGAGTCTCTGATATAACCATGACAACAGGTGTGATAGGCTCTGTCGATGTATGTCGGCCGAATGAAGCAAGAGAAGGTGTATTAGCGGCTAAATAGCGCAGAATGGTATTACGAAATGCCGTCAAAGCCGTGGACGAACGGGTAAAGGTGTTTGGGAATTCCTCAATGAGGATAATCTTCCTCGTATTATCATTAATGTCATTCTTGCTGAAACTCGAAGCAGTCGGATCAAGAGCAGTGTCTAATTGACCGAATTTTCCACCTCTACCCATAAACTCTTCGAACTGCGCCGAGGCCGATTGAGCACCTTGATTTGCGCCAAGGGAACCAACAGGGTTTCTCCATTCGAGAAGTTCACAACGCATATCCTTAGCAAGGAGTCGAACCGTCGTGGTCTTCCCGGTTCCAGCAGCGCCCTTCAGAATGAGCAGCCGCTGTCGCATCCGGCCAGCCATGACATCTTCAAGCCACCGGCGCACGTCTGCTACTTTCTTCTTGTGGACTGCGAGTTCCTCCAAGTTTACGGGTGCGAATCGTTCAGACCACGGCCGATGTTCGTCGCCCGTAGTAGAGCCTTGTTGAGGACGGGGAGGCTTGAGGAACTTTTGACTCGACGCGATCGCTGGACCCATGCTCGATTGAGGGGTATCCCGGAAGCGCTTCCGAGCGTTCAATCCGACACGGCTAGTGCTTGCGGCCCTATGCTCTCCCACATCATCGTCGTCGTCGGATATCGGGTCGCTGATAACATCATCTCTCTTAGTTGGTGATATCGTCGGTGCCCGTTGCGCCTGTCGGGAGAACATGGTCACAAGATCTGCGGTCCTATCTTTCTCTACCCGTTTGCTCTTCGTAAACGATCGAGTCTTGGGTTTCTCCGGACTCGTGCTAGCACTCTTGAACCCATTTTTGGTCGATTGAAGAGGCCTAGAGATCGGAATCGAGGGTTGGGAGGCTAGCAAGTGAGATGGCTTTCTGATGGGGGTTGGCGAAGTGGGAGTAGCTCGAGGGGCATCGGCGGCGGAAGAACTTCGTTGTTCGGGCGAAGAGTATAGGTACTGGGTTAGGATGTTCGTCTTTGGCTTCTGCTCTTCTTCTTCATCCGAAGAAGCGTGGACGACATTGCGTTTGCGGCGCTTCGGAGGCGGCGCCATGGCGATAAGACAAACAATGGGGGCGCGGCATCGGCTAGCGAATGTAATTGCTCAGATTGGAGTCAAGCGACAAGCAACCCGATTCAAAGCTCTCATCGGATTGAATCGAGTATAAAAGTCGAATGTTTATTATAGAGAACAATTTAATTGGTGCCTGTCACGAACAATCGGGTGGAGCAGCTGAGACCCGGGGTTTTGGTGCCTTCCGTCATCTTTACACTAATGCTCTAAGTTTACGAAGGGTTGCTATGTCGGTTTTACCCGAGTTTTAAAACGTTAATGGCCACATCGCGTTATCACGTGACCGCGCGCTTTGACCGCGCTCTTCCCGTACGTCATTTCCATTCAATCTTACTTCCCCTTTAATTTTTTCAACGCACTTTCGTTCTCTTCCATTAACCACTCATTACCGCGTCAATTGTGTCTCATTATACTTTTTGATAATTATCCAACGATCGCGCAGTTATTTTCATCAAGGCTAGCAACATGGATCCGCCGTTTCGTTTAGATGTTGAAATGGCTTGCTTCCCCTCCATTGATCCTTCCGATGCTGCTGCGCGCCCTTCTCAACTTGTTAGGGCTGCCGTCCTTTCGTGTATAGCAACTAAGGTAGAGGCTTTAATAGTGGCGAGGCGCGATTGGACAGCAACTACGTATCGTGCTACTATTTATCCTTTAGGTCCTGACACGAGATTCGACTTACATCCCTTATGGACGTTGGCACAGTCCAACGGCGTCCTCCTAGATAGTCCCTCGCAATTAAATTCCTTATCGCCTTCACCGACCCAGTCAAATGCACCTACATTGTCCGGTTACGAAACAGATAAAGTCCCACCCGGTGTGCCGATCGCCTTCGATGTAGTCAAGTCGCAATACCCTATCTTACCGCCCATATTGCGCCATATGAATAGCCAGAAGGGTTATGCGACGCGAAGTCTTGCCAACAAACCAGCAAAGAATATGATACAATATAACAAGATGTACGCCAGCTGTAGGAAAGAATTCAACGGTACTCGACCAACGAACGTTCTCGCCGCTTTACTTCAGGTATCTGGAACTCGCAAAAGTCACGACAGCAGGTGTCAAAACTGTCAAGATGGCAAGGGCCTTTGGGACAGGTGTGTAGTAGCTACGTGGCGCGATGGGTTTGACTTTGGGGGCGCATGTGCCAATTGCTATTATAACAGCAAGGGCACAGCATGCTCCTTTCATACGGGTGAGTTTCATAAGTAACATCTCAGGGTATCATAAGGTTTGAAAAAGCTTTAGCTCATCCACCTTTATAGATGACAAGGCAGCGGTGCACCATGCCCCAAGCCCAAGCCCAAGTCCGGGATACAAATTTCCCGTTACCATATGCTCTCATCGCGTTATTAACAACACACATAAATCTCACAAGGACGCTTCATTGCAACCCATTGCCGGAACAAGTCTGGACATATCTCACCAGACCGGTTCTAGACCCCGTACCAATTTAATATTTCCGGAGGAACATGCAACTATTTCCCTCGATCCTCAGGAGCTTCACGAGCTAGCAGGCAGAGTACTGGGGCCTCTTATATCAGAAATCGATCCAAAGTTACTATCGACCGATGATATATTCGTACAAGCACTAGTAAACGATTGAAACCGCTGAGTAGTAATATCATCCATTCATAGGTGTCCTACCTCTAGTCTAATGGAACCTTCGTCGCAGATGGTGGCAGGTACGAGATGGTGGCAAGTATAGAGGGGTATATAATCCCAGATTCAGTGGTTCTCAGACCAAAACCTTTCCTAATACCGTTAACATCTCCTAATCCATCCTTTTCCGTCGCGGGACGACGTTTAGTAGCGCGTCTCCTCGGGGCTCGGCCCACTATAACTTAATTAAACTTACATAACAATTTCATATACTCGGGTACCCTTTCATTACATACATATGTATATTTACCTATCAGTCTCAGGTTGTATTCTATCTCAAGGCAACGAGTATGGCAATTAGATATAGTCAATATGGTTGCGTTTCATTTGATAAATTCTCATTACTTTTATTTAGAGCCAATCTGTCGTTTTGTCCTTGAATCGTCCTGGAACGCGAAAAGTATAAACTGTCTAGTATACACCGCACTAGTAAGAGATCGTTGAATGTTGACTTACATGCCCGTAACTCATATATAACTCCTAAAATCACGATCGGATTGGACGTGAAACGATTGTATGGGTTCATGAAAATACCCAACCCTCGAAATCGTCAACAAATCGCACGGCGGCGTTTAAATAACGTTCATGTACATCTCCCCAAGTCCGGGCTGCTTCCTTGATGGCACGCGCAACTATAGTAAGTCAGTACAAAAGCAATCTACCTTGAAAATTTAATGGAGAGTCTTACCCTTGACGAAATGAGCATCAGTGGCATAAGGACCGTTTAGCGCCTTATCTTCTACATGGTCCCACTGCGTCTTGCCACCGTCTCCCGAACCAATGTTGTCGGGGTCAATTTTCGGGCGGAGCACTGTGATGTAGACGGTGATTGCAAACAACCACCACTGTCTTACCAGGTTGATGCGGTGCTCGGGCCGTATGAATGGAAGCAATATTCTAACCGCATGGCTTGTCGTAAGAACATGGCAAGTATAGAAGTTGTATGAGTGAGTTCCAGGGGGCACCGTCGCAATTACGACGTCAACCGCGGCCTCCTGGGATAGTTGAAAGTCCTTCACTGGATCATCGAGAGTCCATGCGTTCCAGTACTCCAGCACAATGTCTTCGTGTTTCTGGAATAGCGGTTCAATGTTGTCGGGTCCGGACTCATTGAATGACCCATCTAAGCGATCGTCGTTTGCCAATTTATTCAATAAATCCAATGGCGTTGACGACTTGATTGGTGATGGCTTCGTATACGAAGGATCATCAAGGTACTTATGCAGGTAATTGTACTGCGTAGCAGTCATACCAAGGGCTTCCATACCAATCTCGCGGCTGTCCAGTTCATAAGCGTACCCGAGGTGAATGAGAGGATGACCGACTGAAGCAGTTAGTTTATACATCTAAGGGAGCGCGTTTCTGGGATTGAACCTACGGCCTCCGAAAAGGCAATTCACCAACGGTTCCTTCCCCGCATACAGGTATTCCTCCACGACGCCCTTCCATTGGTAGTTGTGCCTCAACGCCAAAGCATCTTCGAAGAAGTCAACGTAGGCACGCTGATATTTCGGGTCTCCGAGAAAGTCCTTCCAGTCCTCCTGGGTTATTTCGGCTGGTGAAGCTTCCCATGGTTCAAGCGTTTGAGCTTCCACATCGTAGATTTTATGTAATTTCGGGACGTCCGCTCCAAGAAGATAAGCAGAGCCGAGGATGTGTGGCATATGATTATGAAACTCCAAGTCGTGATAGAGGATGGAGKGGTTTACGTGGTTTGCCTTCAACAGATGCTTGAGAGTCCTTGGTCGCTTCTCAGCCGCCGTCTCCACATTGTGAACCTCAACAGGTGGGATGTCAATCGTCCGAGTCCGACTCGAATCAGAAACGAGTCGGTTTACAATAGGGACGTATGAGAGTATTGAAGCCATCTTGAACTTCACATTAGAGCTTAATAATTATATGAGGTCTCAATGGTGAAGTGGCGGAAGAGGAAGTGACGTAACAATTGAGGGCGGGTGATCTGGATATCAATGATATACTGTAGGTACATGTATGCACTTAACTAGAGACCCCGAAATAAGAATATTGTTCTCTTCTTCCTTTTCTCACACCTGTACTATAGACACAGTGTTTGAAGATATATAAATTATAATTCAAATAATATTATCTTATATCCCGTCTTCAGAGATAGACACCGAAGTATAAGATCATTGTCTTAAGTTGTCGAGGAAGCCGAGGTCAAATTCCAAGGTACTGCGACATTCGCATAACCCCTTTATATGAGTTACACCCCAACTAGAGAGGTATCCGCATTGGTCCGTGCCGCGTCAAAACATTACTTATGTCACGCCAGAACAGCCCAGAACTTCTCAACAACTTTCCCGGTTCCAACATGAGTGCGTCACACCCAGTTCTCATATACGCCGAGCTTTTATCAAATATACGACAAGTCTCTGTTGCATGCTCGCTGCGTACACCAATTTCAACTAGCACTAGCGCTAGCGTCTCATCCGACGGCCGGACGCTCACAGTCAATCACGATGGGGTAGAGACTTCAGTTCGTCTCCCAGGACCGGTTGCCCCGATCAAGCAGCTGCCAGTACAAAGTCTGGGAGCCAAAAGTCTCTCCTGGCGCTTGCCACTTATTCCAACTCCAGGACACGATGTCCCGTCTATGCAAGAGGGACAGGCTGTTCCGTGGTCTGCAAACGACCTGCAACCAGAGTCACCTATCGCATGCAGGACATGTCGTGCTACAATCGTCGAGTCTGGCACCATCAAAGAATGGAAAGATCTCCCAAGTGAGAACTGGGCTGAGATGATGGAATTCTGGCATTGCCATAAACCACATGACCATGGGCATGGGCACGGACACAATGACGGCCTGACTACTTCTAAAGCGTACGGCGCGAGTTCTAGGATCTCGGCACAATCTGGGATCGGGTTTGTAGATCTTACTTCCTTTTTGCTGTCAGAGAAAGACTTTTCTTCTGACAGCATGTCCACGCTTGAGGTAAGTGTTTATCTAGTCAATCATTCAAATGGGTATATAGAAGGTGGCCAGACCGGCATTTTAGCTCATCAGTGGTATGGTCACCGATACTCATACCCTAGACTAATAAAACTCTTCTATATCAGTACATATACGTCGAACCCTAGGTTCCGGCTATGGGTTTGACGTCTATGTACTGGAAGATGCCTCTGCCTTTCACTAAGAGTCTCCTTGGACGTGGAAACTTTGGGATTAACCGGAGGCACATTTCGATTTCCTAGTCAAGTCTTTTCATTGAGTGGTCCGCGGGGCCTTTTCTGAAGGTTTGCTAATGCAAGTTCAGATCACGAAAAGCCAATCTTCATCAGAGCCACGCAATGAAGCGGAAACATATGACGAGGAGCTTAAGAATGGCGAAGCTCATCATTTAAGAGCCGAGAATCTTCCTTATTTTTGCCAATCTTGTAAGAGCCAGGTGGGAGTACTGAGTGACCAAGGGACCTCTGTTTCCTTGTTCAAATGGCAGGTCCATGTAAACGAGCGGGCTCATCAAACCCCTCGCGCCCTCCCGGGACTTTCTCACTGCCTTAGTGCCATGCTCATTGCAACGATAGCCCGTTCAGGATGCTCAAAGTCTATCATACTGCCCATAAAACTGCAAGACCAACAAGCCCAGGATGACTCGCAAGCCAACGAAACAACCGAATCCCTATTGAATATCTGGGTGTTCAATAGCAACATCACATTCTCTTCAACCGAGGAAGCGAGGTCACCCATCCGGGCAGTGAAGGTTTTCTATCGGATGGTGACCCAGGCTGAAGCGGACAAGTTGCTGGATTCCATGACGTCAGACGTACAAGACATATATCTGCCAGCTGATGCGATCCAGAAGGTCATTGATATCCTAATCAGTAGCAATCACGTATCACCACAGAATGATCGTCCGCTCAAGAATTGGAAAGTAGGTCTTCTGGAGAAATGGGACGGAACCGGCGGGTGAAGGCTATCTATGGTCATTTGTGGGCGAGGTTGAAAATACCTGGCCTATCTATGCGAGCTGTTATCCTGTTGAGGAATAGAGTTGAGCCTACGCCAAACTGGCTCATAGATATGTATATATATTGAGGCGTTCATCACGAGAGGCATGGGGTTAGGGGCACATGGCGACAGGCTTCCCAATAAGGGATACCTCAGAGGGTTAATGCTCGAAGGAGCCACAACTAGATTAGGTCCTAGCAGTACCTAGGTAACCATCTAGGAATTGAATGACAGGCCATCTTTAATAGTGAAGATTCTATTAATGCAGATTACCCTCCTTTCCTCCTAACCCTGAGCCCCTCATGCATTTTTGAACCCCCAGCAATCGCGCCGTTATGCAAGGCCACCACATCAGACGTTACTCCAGTGTGAGCAAAATCTCAAATCACAAGAGGTCGCAAGGCTAGTGTTTTCAGTAATATGTTTCTTTTGACTAATGCACATAGTGTTTATAAACACAGGTCGAGGGCACAAATGAAATCTTATCTCTGCACCATGGAGTATCTGTCTAAAATTGTCTTGTCTATTGGGCCTTGGAAGACACAATTCCTACGAACTAGTTAGCTTCCACAATTAAAGCCAAAAGGGGCTTTGTGACTCACTCTCTACGTCGGCGACGCTTTGTTGTAAGATTTGCTGGAGAGCCTTGGGGTTCTCGAGCTCCTTCTTTACCTTGGCGATGATAGTCTCGGCCAATTCCTTCTGCTGGCGCTGCTTGACCTGGCCCTCGTATCGCACCCACGAATCCAGAACCGACTTAGCCTCGGCAGCCAGAGCAGTCTTCTGCTCGAGCTCGTAGGCCTGAGCCTCGAGCTGAGCGGTCTCCTTGGAAACCTCGAAGAGAGCCTTGGTGATGTCGACAACACCTCCCATTTGCTGGACGTTCTCGATGCGGTTCTTGACGGCTTGGGTGTGGTCGGCACGTGCGGCATTCAGGATGCCCTTGATCTTCTCATTTTGGGCCTCCGCCCATTGCTTGTACATGGGACCACCATACTTGATCAGAGCACCCCAGACGCTGAGCAGACAGAAAGCGACGACAGTCTCTTCGTTGACGACATAGTACTCGTTGCTGATGGCGTAGATGGAGAGACCAGCGGCGGAGGACAGGATAGCGGTCTTAGAGACGAGCGAGTTTCCGGGCAGAGCGTCAATGATGGATTGCGCCTTGGCCTTGGGCTCGGGGACGTTGGAGGCCGGTCGGTTCGAGGTCAACGAGGTGATCGCGGGAACCATTCGCGAAGCGATTGACGGTCGCAGACGGGCGGCCCCTGCAATTCGCAATCAGTTTCTACATAGCCCAATTGATATTCCAAAACCAGCTTCGAACTCACCGACGGCACGAGTAGCCAAGCGGGAGGCCATTGTGAGATGATGACGAAAGAAAACGGCTTCGGGTGAGGGGAGATGAATTATTTATTGCTGTCTGGAGGAGCTTCGGAATTGAGGTCGATGAGGTTTTAACGGACTTGCACTTGGTCCAGAGAGCTGCTGTGATTGGTCAATCAAGCACGTGATTTGCCGACGGTGCCCCACGTCAAAATCAATCTTTGGGTCAGCCTTGCATTGTTCTTTCTCAAGGCTGTTAACAATTTAAACTTTTTTTCCCCTTGCACATCTAATCGTCGACCACCCCGATTGATTGTGCGAAAATGCCGGGGTCCGTTGCGGATGAGTCTCTAAAGAGGAAGCGCTCGAAAGTCTCCGGAAAATCGTCTGAAAAAGCCAGTAAACGGGCTAAGGCAGACACCCGCGACGACAGCAGCGAAGATGMCCCCCAAGCCGCGATTCTCGAACTTGAAAACGCGATCCTTGAGTCTAAGAAGAACTACAATAACATAACGACGCTACTCGAACTCGCGCAAAAAGATGGCGACGTCGAATCTACCCAACTTGCCATGGTCTCGCTATGCAGAGTCTTTCTGCGCCTACTTGCATCGGGAGGTTTGGCAAGACGGGATGGGCAGTCGGAAAAGGATATCGTAGTTGTCCAATGGCTCAAGAAAAGACTTGGGGATTACAAGCAAATCATTTTATCTACTTTGGGCCAAGAGGACTCCGCGTCGACCGCGCTGACCTTAGCCATGCGCATTCTGCAGGCGGAAGGTCAACACATGAACGACAGTGACGAATCCAACTTCCCCAAAGTCTTTCTACGAGACATAGTGGGAGCTCTTATTCGGGAAGGATCTGAAGATATCAGACAAGAGTTTTGCGAAAAGTTCTTGGGCGAATATGCGGATGTGCGGTTCTATACTTTCAAGGCATTGAAGTAGGTGGTTAAATTTCTGTCGAGAATACGCCTATAATACTAATTTGCTTGAAGGGACCTTCTTTCTATGGATTCTCCGACATCCTCTGACGAGACCCTATTTGATAATGTGTTCGACATGTTATCCTTCTTTGAAGAAATTCCCGGCGAAGAAGACATGGGCGATTTCTATGTCGGTGCGCCGAAGAAGAAGTCTGACCCTGTCAAGTCCTTAAACCAACATAAGAAACAAGCCCAAGAAGCATGGTTGGCATTGCTCAATCTTGATCCTAACCGGGAGCAAAGGAAGAAAGTACTTCAAATTATGACGAAATCTATAGTTCCATGGTTCACAAAACCGGAGCTTCTAATGGACTTCCTAACGGATTCGTACAACTCCGGAGGTGCGACGTCCCTGTTGGCCCTGTCAGGAGTCTTCTATCTCATACAAGAGCGAAATCTGGATTATCCGTCCTTTTACCGGAAATTATACTCATTGCTAGATGCGAATATTTTACATTCGAAGCATCGATCCAGGTTTTTCCGATTATTGGACACGTTCCTCTCTTCAACGCATCTTCCCGCGGTCCTTGTGGCAAGTTTCATCAAGCGAATCACTAGATTGTGCCTCAATGCCCCCCCTGCCGCCATCGTTGTAGTCATACCCTGGATTTATAATCTATTCAAGAAGCATCCGCTTTGCACGTTCATGATGCACCGTGTACCGAGGACTCCGGAAGAAAAAGAAACCCTGGAAAATGAAGGGATGGAGGACCCCTTTATTGCCGACGAAGAAGACCCAATGGAGACGTGCGCCATCGATAGCTGTCTATGGGAGGTTGTTCAGCTACAGTCACACTATCACCCGAACGTTGCGACAATCGCGAAAATAATTTCGGAGCAATTCACTAAGCAGTCGTACAATCTGGAAGATTTCTTGGACCATTCGTATAGCAGTGTAAGTCAAATGCCGATATCCTGCTCATTCGTTCCTATTTTTACTCACGCGTTTCTAGTTGCTTGATGCGGAACTATCCAAGCAAGTTAAGAAGGCCCCTGTTGTGGAGTTCATGATTCCCAAGAGAGTGTTCCTGCCGCAGGATCCAACCTCAGGAGCTGAGGATAGTCTTCTAGCCAAGCTCTGGGATTTTCAATGATCGTCGGTCAGCATGCTTCGTATAGCGTTCGAGAATACGTCAGGTAGACCTGGAGCTGCCGGAACCTGCTTCCTAATCGCTAGATTCGAGGTTACTGCGGCTATAGACCCAATATAGCTTACGACATCCATTCCTTGGACCATTGGGCCGGTGCCGAAGGGATGGGATCATCTAGTTACGAAACTACTCACCGCTCTGATTAGTTGCGCCGCTATCGACTCGGACCCTATTTTCAGCTCGAAGCCGCGAAGTATCGCTGGGATCTTCTCACGGCCTTTACGGTTTCTTGCGACTCCGTACTACCACAGCCGTATTACTCGAGCACACCACCAACGCAAGGTACGAAATGACATGGTGGCGCACATCGTTCGATTTGGAATTGGCTTCGACGCGCAGCCTCAAGCTCTCTACTTTGTCCTACGTGACGCAAAGTGGGGAAATCACTATTTCAGGTGTTCAAGTTGGGCGAGAAATACGTTTCAGAATGCTCACGTTCCGAGGGGATGAGTGGCTGAGATTCACAGGAAGGATTCAACCACATGCCGAGTATATTATTCACAAAGAGGCTTCCTGGTCTGAAGACAAGCCGCACATGGCTTTCCGGACTGTCGGAGCTACACCGCCATGTTGGCTGACGCCTAACCCTGACTTCCCTTAGATCAAACACCAAAAAAAAATCCAGTTGAGCTTGGCAAAATGAATTGACAATTGCACGAAGAGAGCAGGAAAATGTCGACGACGACGAATTCCCCTTGTGTGACAACGAACTAGATATGACTCATTGCTCTCCCCGATTTAGGAATGCTACAATCAATTATCGGGGTGCTGGTGGTCGAACGTAATGTCGCATGTTGCATGCGGCCAGTGGAGCCAGACGGTACCTTGCTCTCCATGAAGCTGCAGGTCTCCGATTAAAGGTTAGATCTGAGAAACGGCGCATGAAGTAGGCTGGTAAGATAGGAGCAAAAAGTCAATTGTTTCGCCCGAGGACGTCCACATCAACCCATACAATCGCAGCAGCTCCTTGGATAGGTACGCCAGGGCAGGCAAGCCTAGGGATCATCTGGAAAATGGGCCTATTCATGACGAATTCTCCATCGCACCCTGCTTTCCTATCCCTTTGGGCAGAAATGGTGGTTTCGTATTTGACTATCAGTCGTAGTACTCCATACTAGGAGGATTGATTAAAAGCTGGTTGGTCGAAATGGGTAAAAGTCGTGCTCACCGCCGATTACGAGCTATCCTCTTTTGGCCTTGGGAGTCCCGAGCTGGCGCACATGTCTTGCACTCGGCAGGCCCAGACAAGTGCAGTTGATGTTAGTCTTCTCCATCAGCCCCGAATCCGTCCTCTCATCACCTTCAGATCGTACCAGAAGGGGGATGTGATCAATCTTATGTGCGACTGGCCGCATAAAAGCCGGCCCGCTAGGTGTCACAATGCTGCATGTGTGCAGTTCGTGCCTAACGAGGAGCTGTTCCAATCTGGGCAAGTGCTCAAGCTTTTTTTTTTCTCTTTCACTGTGGTCTATGGTCGGTATTTCGGAACAAGAACCACAGTCGGTGTAGGTAGAACGATTGGTCGGGCTCCGGTCCAACCAGGACGGCCTGTTTCGTCCACACCGCGTCGCACCCACGGGCAGTGGTGAGGTCGCTGGTGCGTCATGAAGCAGGCAACGCCCAAAGCTACCTGCCGGCGCTGCTTGTTTTGATCTAGAATCGTCCAATTCATCGTCGACCCGGTTGTACTTGAGTATTGCGTATCGCGGGTAGACAGCAGAAACGCGCCGCGCCAAGCGTGGCCTGGTTTTCTTCAGCCGACCCGCAAGAGGATGCATAACTCATAGCCAATCACTCACGCAGGGCGAACTGCTCATGGCAACAGTAGCAATTGAATAGCACGTGCGTTGAAGCTATCCCTCGCGCGTCTTCCCTCGGATTGAAGCGATCATGGCTGATCCCCAAGTTTCTATTCGTATCATTCAGGCGTCAACCGTATTACCTACCGTCGTCCATGACAAGTTCTTCACTTTTTTCTCCGGTTGGCTGCTCCGGCTGCGAACGTCCGGAGCCCATAATCAATAAAACTTTGGTCACGGTGGCTCGCAATAATTCAATCGTACTGGTCCTAATTCATCGGCAGGCTGTGGTCAGAAGCAAGTCGGCCATGCCTACCATTCTCAAACATCTACTTATAACAAGAGGCCCTGGCTTTCATCCGATTAACCGTTCCCGTGATGATATTCTCCCCCTAGTAAAACCTCAAACGGATCCTCCACAAGGCGTTCACTAACTAAGCTCGTCGGGATCTACAATTTTGCGCCATGCTCGAACCGGACAATTTCTGTTGGCCACTCGATCCCTTCACGATACGCAGTGGCTGAGCAAGCCTTGTCTGCTCATTGTTGTCGTTGGTGCATTCGCGTCTTCCTGCGAGGCGAGGACCACACAAGTCAATACCAACGCGATGATGACCTCGACGTGCAGTCAATTTCTTCCAAAGTGCACTTTTCTCTTCCTATCTCGACTGATCAATAGCTCCATAGACCCTGGCCCCGGAAGACCCGCCCGTCAGCAGGGTAGAGACCCATCGTGTCAAATCCGTTACGAAGAATCGTGGATTTTAGAGGTTGGACCCATCGTCTGTGCTCAAGTTTCGACGACTTAGCCTTCACTATTCTGGACTATTTTTAACGTAAATTGACAAAGATCGCCTTCACCGCAAGAATCTCACGAGTAAAACCAACCAGCCAAGTCAAGCTAGATAAATCCTTTTTTTTTTCTTCTGGACTGACTCATAAAAATTGCGAGTTGCGGAAGGTTGGAGGCATTCATCTGGGCATGGCCGAGCGAGGGGCATCAATATCCATCTGGGTAAACCGACGAGATGCCGAGAGGTTGTAGCAGAGTTGCTTCCAAGCATGGGTGAAGAAAAGATCGGCCCCAGGCTCCCGGTCTCGCTTCAATCTGACACTTGGTAGTCCCGTCGTCCCGTTCCGAGATCTGAACATGGTACCGTAGAGGAGAATGCAGGCTGGGTAGGTATCATAGAATGGCTCTTGCTTGATGCAATGCTCCATTGCGGTTGTCGTAGCTACCTCGTGATCTACTGGCAAACCGGGTGCGATGAACGGCGCCGCATTGCGTTCTCCGCGGTTCTAGGTATAGCGTAGTCAGTGTTTGCTTCACGTCGAGACGCAACAAGCGGCCAAGTCATGACTTGTAAGAGCCTCGGATGCACAAGTGCTGTCGGGCTGCAATTCTTTATGTTTATGTCTTAAGTTCAGGCGCAGTACTATACGCCTCAGTACAAACAGTAACAAGCAGCAAGACCAGTCGGGATGGTCCAGATCAGGTGACACAGGTCGTACTAAACATCCTCAGCATCAGTATCTAAAGTTCCCAGGTTAGGTCTCCAGTAGGATCTCGGGGAAGCCCATGGCGCTTTTGTATCTAATGTGCGCCTATATGGTAAGGTGGGCAGTCGTCATCTCACAGCTTCATCCACCTCGACCGTATCTTGGGCTCGAGCTAGGTACTCCAGACACTGGTTTTCACTATGTACGGCTCAGGAAACTACCTTTCGCCATAAGCAAGAAACTAACTAGTCTATTGTATCGACCGATCTGGTGGACTCGTAAGTGCAAGAATGCCTAGCAAGAGAAAGATCCTATCACCCCACCGTGAAGCCCCTCGAGCAATAGGAAGCCCAAGAGGGCATCCAGAGTCTGTTAGTGGGCGCAAGAAGGGTGCTCGTGGGCGCTCTGAGTGCATGGTTCCAGGGCTTTAGGTAGCAATGAGCACCCAAGGTCGTCGGTGCCCAACCTCGGCAGGGCTAACACTTCTGGCCTATAACCTTCTTAGCTCGCTCGTAAACGGTTGCCGGTTCAAGCATCCAGTGCTTCCGTTTCTAGCAGAGTATTGGTCTCGACGAACTCCATCCGTCTGCATAGCCGGTCTTTCTCGATTCTATTTGCTCCAAGCCGTCCAGTCGGGGACGGGCGTGCAAGTCATTTACGGGGCGTCGTTCTACAAGCTCTACAGGTATCCGCTGCCCCTACCGTAACAAAGAGCCCATAGCTGCAAGCTTGGTGGCACGTATCCCAGTGGCTATACTATCTTGTAGTCAGGGATCTTGTAAGCTTCCCGTCCTACAACCCACCCAACCGTATCGCTGGGCTATCTCTCATTGCCCTAGTAGACAAGCCCGGTTACCCAGATTTACCGTCGCACAAGAGAGAGGGAAAACGGTAGTGGTTTTCCAGTTGAGCAAAAAAGACGGTGGGGACTATGGGCTTCTTGGCTGAGGATCACCAGTGAACCGGAACAGCATACGCACCCCCGTACCGTACCTACAGGGACCATACCCACGTCCTCCCACACCATCATTTGTACGGCGAACCCAAGCATTCTGCTGCCGTTCGTCAGTCAGAAGTCTCATGGGCTTCTGTTCCCCACTACAAGCTTTGAGTGACATTATTTTTGTGACCCCCCGTCCCCTTAGTCCACAAGCAAATCCCTGGGAGTCAAGAAACCTGACCATCTCTTGTTTAAGTACGACGGCCATTCCTCCACCCCCCATCTCAATATCGCCCCTCCGACCATAAGGAATAACTTATAAGAAAACATTCTGGATTGCTGTTGAAAAGATCGTGAATCACGCGATCCCCAGCAACATCTATTACTACCACATCGTCCCCTTCTCTACATTCGTTCTGTTTTACATACCAGTCTTTGTAAGACGGACCCAGGCCGACTTGATACGACACCAGCAGTCCATAGCCGAAGAAAGTTGTAAGTTTCCAATGTGTGTAGTAACACACTCCCTACTCTCTACTCCCACCTTCTTCTTTTTCTTTTTTTTCGTTTTTAAAGTTGCCGGCCCTCTTCCTCCCCCCTCCTGCTACCCAGCTACCCTGCAAGTCTCCCCGCCGCCACACACGCTGCCAATACTACCTACGATACAACTTACATATCATCTTACCATTGCACCTCCAAAACCGACCCAACCTCTTATCGCTCCTCTCCCCAGTACATGACTGCAACATTCCCCTCCCCATTGTCTGCCCACATTAGCACCTACGCCTACGTCCGCATACCTACTCCTCGCATACACGCACACATTACTCTTGATCATCGTCTCGAGCTGGGCTATGCTGTCATTGCCAAGTGAGGACTCGATTTGAGGGACAGGAAAAAGAAAAAAAAGAAAGAGAGCAAAGACCGGCCACCGACACTAGTCGCATTCTATAATTATTCACCGCTCGATGCACTAACGATACCCACCCTGCAGAGCAAAGCCGACCTCTTCGACTATTTTGTACACAACCTGCAGAGCTTGACTCTCGCTTCTCTTCCAAGACATTTTCTCTTCATCCACCCACATACACAAGACCAGCAATGGTCTCAACATTTCAGATGCAGGCCTTCTACCGGCCGAATCACCTATCGGTCGACACCAACCATGCGCAAAAATACTTCGAAGAGGAGGACAGCAACATCCTCGACGAGAACATCCTGGACAGCAGCGCAATTGACTCGGGGCTGGAGTTGTCGCCGCCCATGGCCGGCAGCCGGAGAGATTCCTTCGCTGTGCCGGGCTCGATATTCTCGCCCAAGACGGAAGTGGGGGATTGGCAATCCGTCGACATGCAGTCGGTGCCGTCAAATAACCCCTTCCTAGAGCCACAGAACAACAACCCGTTCACGAGAGCTGATCCGCAGGCGTACGGCGCGCAGACCCAGCAATGGATGGGCCAGACCTCCGGCACATGCACACCGCTCCAGTACGATGGCCTCGAGACGGCCTTCGACAACAACCAGTCCATCTTCCAAAGACCTCTCCAGATGCAAACTCCCTTCAGCAATCCCGGCCACCAGGTACCTCTCTTCTCCACGGTCGGTCCCAACAACGGAGCTATCCCCACCTCGCCCCAGAAGGACTGGATGGGCCAAGACTTGAAGAACCCCTCGATAGTCAAGCGCATGCGGCCCGACACCCCGACAATCAGGTCGCACAACGAGCTGCGCCGTGGCGATGGGATCCGCAAGAAGAACGCCAGATTCGACATCCCCGCGGAGCGCAACCTCGGCAACATTGATCAACTGATCGCATCTACTACTGACGAGCAGGAGATCAAGGAGCTGAAGCAACAGAAGCGGTTACTGCGCAACAGGCAAGCTGCACTGGACTCAAGACAAAGGAAAAAGATGCACACGGAGAGGCTCGAGGATGAGAAGAAGCACTTCACCAGCGTCATCAGCTCCATGGAAGAGGAAATGAACGAACTCCACATGAAGTTGGAGCAAGAGAGGCGCGAGAGGGAGTACCTGGTTGCGCACGTCGAGAACTTGACCTTGGAGAAGGAAGAGTTGATTCGGAATCACACCATTGAGACCGGCGACCTGCGCAAGAAGATCAGCGTACTTACCGACCACGTCCAGAGACTGGAGCACGCCGCCATCCCCAGCAACACTGGCTACAACAATGGATTCAACGACATGGACAGCCTGACCATGGACACTACTTGGGACAACATGGGTTTCATGAACGACTTCCCTATGGAGACGGAGGTCAAGCAGGAGCTCCAGATTGTTCCCCAGAAGAAGCCCGAGGTCTCGCTCCCGTCCGATGTCGACAAGTCCACCACCCAGGGCGGTCTCCTTTTCATGCTCTTCCTCGTTGGTGCTTTCGTCCTCTCCAACAGGTCGACTCCTACTATCCCGCGTGTTTCGGAAGACGTTCGCGAGGCGTCGGCGACATTGCTCAACAACATCTTCAAGGATGCGGGCGTCGCCAACACCCCCGAGAACGCTATCGTGCCCGCCGGTCCCCAGCCATCTGGTGCGGACTGGACTTCGACTGCTTCTGTTCCCATGGCGAGTGGCAGCATGGATGGCGTCGCGCCGTCTATGCTCGGTGATCTAGCAGATTCACTCACCCAGCCGACACAGGAGCAGACGAACGAGCAGATCTTCTCACTCACGCCGGCGCAGTACAACGGAGTCACCTCGCAAGATTTCCTTCGATCACCACAACCCCGATCAACGAGTCAGGGCCGAAGAAACCTTGCCGAGGCCCTCAGCAATATGCGCAGCAGCGAAAAGCAATCCGCGGCCGAGGTATACACAAGATCGCTGCTGTGGGATCAGATCCCAGGCGACGTTGTCAGGAACTTTGCCAAGATGGTGGCCGAGTGCAACAACGCCAACAGTGGTGGTCAACCCAACAACGACGCAAACTCATGACGATTTACGACATCACGACACCCGTTACGACTATGAAAGAACGAATTCTCTATACACACTTTTCATCAGATCAGCACTTTTTTTTTCTTCCCCTAAAGTTTCTTGAATATTTTCGCTTGTTGGTATTTTAAATATCGTATTCGGTTGCTATTGTTCATACACTTTATTACGTGGCGCTCGAGCGCACCAAAATCAACAGACTTCCGACGATGCTCACGCACACCGAAACGAACCATGACTTTCATCTCATCATCACCATCATCATCATCATCGCTGCCGTCATCTCTCTCATCATTATCGACAATCATCGACATCATCATCATCATCATCTCATCTACTTTGTCATTTATCTCTCTCGAAACCTCCTCAATCATTTATTATTTGTCGAAACTTAGCAAGCGAGCAAAGCATCTTTGATTTAATTTAACATTCGTCTGTCCCATTTATTGGAATAACGCTTTATTTCCGAGAGTCTTCATTTTCATTTTCTTTTTTGAAAGTCCGATTATTGAATCATCGGCAAACCCAACGTTATTGCATGGCGAAAATGGTCGGTCATTGGGGCGGGCGGCGGCGGCAAAGGGGGKGGGTAGTGGAAATTGGCATGTAAGCCCTGGGGCTGTCGAGGCTACAGATTTTCTTGTACAACGTTCACACGGGATCATTGGGATAACGGGGGGGCAGAGCCAGAGAGCCTGCAAGGGAGGCCTTTTCTCAGTTATTTGTTATTTTTTTCCGGGATGCTGCTTGGTTTTCTTTTTCCTTACACACTTCTCTTCATGTCACTTACCCTCTTGGCCCGCGGAAACTCGTATCCGCCATGGTTTGAGCGACCTATGACCAGGTTCGCACAAGGGCGGGGTTTTTTCCTGGTCGGCTTATTTGTCTCTTGAGGGGAAATATGATCGGGATAATGTCTCACGACATAATGGATTGGCTCTCATCGGCCGCTCAGTCTTCGCGAGAGGATAGAGTGAGCTGACGAGAGCACAATTGGAGCGAGACGTTTACATTCCCCTTTCTTACCTTTCCCTTCGATTCAAAGGATGCCGATTGAGGCCGGGGGGGTTGGTTGGGATTTTTTTTTTTTTTGGTTGAATGTGAGATTCATCATACGAGAATGACGAAGACATGTCACGGACGAACAGCACACAGGAGGCAGTCGAAGAAGACAGGCAGCTTACCCAGCAGCAGCTGAGAGGGAACTTTTTGGGAACAGCAAGGCAGAGAGAGCGCGAGAGCGAGCACAACAGTAGAGCTCCTCTCCTCCCCCATTTGCGGTTGTTCGTCTTATAGCTCATCAGTCAGTTTATTAGCGGGATACGTCAAGATGAACATGAAAAACCCCAGCAAAACAAACCAAACAAATAATATGAATCTGCAATGATCCCAATCCTTCTGTCTCTTGCTCTCCACACTTATGATGACATCTCTGTGTGCCCTTGTCTCTTCGCTTCTTTCGCTTCTCTCTTAGCCTTAGCTCAGTAACGAATAAATGAAAATAAACAGATAAAATACTAAAAACGACTGTCCAACTATTTAGCCCGGGTTCCCTTGCCTTGCTTTAGGTATGCCGGGCAAAGCATATGCACGATACGGATACATTAGTCCATGTAGGTTTAGAAATGTAAGATCAGATGGGGTGCTTCCACTTGCCTAAAGCAGGTATAGCCAGTGAGAAATAGTTGTCTTACATCTTCCCTCCTTTCTCCTCTCTCCCCTCTCTCTCCTATGGATGTACCCCGTGTCATTCTTATCTAATACGGCGGGATCACCCCTACATACGCTACGCACGCTACAGACCATACAGGTAGGCTAATTCCCTTCACGTTCCTTGGAGAAATGCTTGGTTCGTTTTTTTTCTCTCTTCCTTCTCCAAGTTCCCATGCTGCGATGCACACATTTCGCTGCGCTGCGCCCCGACCCGGCCGCAGCAACGATGGGGGCAGCAGTAAGAGCAGTAGTAGGTAGTAGCAGTAATACCTCATATTCGCACCCTCAAGTATCCCCGATCCCGATTTTCTTTCTTACCTTGCCTAGACCGCAAGCGAATTAGGTATCTCTATCCCAAGCTGGCAGCCACCAAGCGAGCTAATTATAAGGATGGACGGGACAACCAACGTTCTGCGCGCGCCTATTGGAAGCGCATAGTGCAGCCTTTTMCCCCCCGCCAAGACATGCAATGAGCTCACATGCGCTGCTGCGTGCGCGGACCTAACCGCTTTCTTATAGGCTACGCTATTTTATTTGTGTTATTGTTACTGCTTTTGTTATTGTTGTTTTTTTTCTCTTCCTCCATCCCTTCGTAGGCTCTTCGGCGTCTATTTCCGATCATTACCATAGTGTTGTTGTTGTTGGAGGGGGAGGGGGCCAGAGGGAGGCATGACTTTGGTGGTGAGAGGCCAGTGGGAGAGCCCGTCACGGCGCATATATATGAAGATTCCAAGACAGGAACCCGCATCGGGAGGTCACAGTAGATGGTAACAATAACGATTGTAAGATATGACAAAGCCCACCTGGGTTAGTTCGTCTGTGTGTCTCTGTTTTGGTGTTCGTGTGCGAATGTCTGTGTGTAGAGTGTATGAGGGTATGTATGTCTTAGGAGTCTTATTAAGGAACGTAGCGATCTTTAACCGCGCATCGTGACCTCACTATCCAGAAACCGATCACCCACCACCACCTTTTTTTCTCGAAGCTTGGGCCTACATCAAGCCACTTACGCACATACCTATAACAGCTCCGTCGCGCCCACATGCGGTCTCAAACACGGGACTTGCGGGGAGGGGAACATGCAGGTTTTGGGCGAGGTTAGTGTGGGAAGTAGGTACGTTTTTGTTAGCGCAGGCTTCTTCATAGGTGGGTGGGTTGGTGGTGTTCACGCGAGAGCAGGTTGCGGTCCGAGCAAGGAAAGGGGTGGTAGCCTACGAGGGGGGTTGCTTGATCTCGTGGTTTGACAGCTGGCATTTCCCCATCCTCCATCCTCCGTCCATTAGGTACATATCCCCATATCCCCTTACTAACCAACCAACCTACAGACTCCAGCCAGTACCTTACCTCATCAAGACAGACTTATTCATGTATGTGGGCATAGGGCCATATGGGCATATGCATATGGCCCATCCTATAGGCCCCTCCCGCGGTAATTGTGGTGGCCGGTCTAAGGATTGCAGGATTGGTTACGGTAGGKATGGTATGATATGTACATATGCTATGTAAGATCACAAGTGAGATCGGAATACGGATGTTCGCATCTGCGCATCTACTGCCGATTTAGGTAGGTCGGTCGGTATCCGAATTACTACATATTTGCCCTAGTCACCACCTCCCTCTCAAACCGTATTGCGCAAATACCATGACGATGACGATATCCGTACTATGTGAAGGTATCAGAATAGAAAAAGAGGCAAGCTATAGCAATGAGGGATTACCCACGCACGTGTCTTGCCTTGTCTCGCCTTAGGATCTGGACCTTTCTTAGAACCCCCAAGCGGCATGACTAAGGAGCACTTGCACCCTCACAACCACTACTACGACGTTTCTCCTAACGGTCAACTTGTCCAACGGGTCCATCACCACCTACCAGGCCGCCGGAAACTCGGGATGCCCCGGGAGGCACGCCGGGGGAATACAGAGCGCGGGTAGCTGCGTCTTCAGTTACAGCTTGCTCGCCTTTTTGCCTGCCATCATGCCATCGCCCCTTCGCCGTGGTACGTGTCATTCGGTGTCTGGGCGTTGTCATACTCGGCATTTTACTTTGTGCTTTTTCCCCACGGGGTAGGGAGACTGTGTCTCTGACTGTCCTGAGGTCCTAGTGTTACATATTTAACAGTGGATGCAACCAACAGGAGTCCTCCTATTAAGATGCGACGGTCTAGAGCACGAGAGAAGACGATGCACAGATCGGATAGTATTGACTTGGGGTGACACACAGTAGGCACCGACATAGGAAAGTTTGACTCGTATTCTAGATTTCTATCTCGGGTGACACAAGTATGAGCTCGTATGAGTCTTCTCTACTTATCGTTTTCATTTACTCCATGCTCTGAATACCTTGTATGGTACTATACGTTCCTTGCCCAAGAGTAACATAATACCAGTATACCCCTTTTTAAAATAGAACAGTATCACTGCGCATGAGCACATTGAGAGTTTGTGTATGTGTTGTATTTACATTTCTACGATTGACCTACCGCATATGAGTCAAAAGCAGCTTCTTCTACTTGCGTAGGTCCCTATGTGCTTCAGGAATTGATCACCATGGCCTTCTAGCGTGCATGCCGTCCTACTGCTACCCTACTATATACTACCTCGCCTACTAGTCCAGTCATACATGACAGCGGGACCGCAGACGACGGCGTGATACGGGATCGCCAAACCGTCACCATAGATAGGACGGCCCCATAGCACCTAGGTAAGGTAAGTTTCGCGTCCCTGGGGCTTAGCCCCAGTCGGAGCGCTGGGAACACGGGTATCTGATCTACCACGTAGGACGGGAGGCGTTTGATAAGACGATAAGATAGTGAGAGCTGACGAGTTACAATGCGTAGATGATAAATAAGTACGTATGCACGTAGGACAAAGAAACTGACGAACGCGGGAGAGGCTTGATCGGGACGTGGGAGACGCAAGACTAAGGGTTGGACGTGAGGCCGCCGGAGGAAAAAAAAAGAACTATCGAACGACGTTTCGCGACATAATAGTTTTGTGTCCATCATGCTTACTTTTGGCTTACGCCCGTCCATCCGGGATGTACGATCCCTGATCCGGGGCCATAGAACTACCCACGGAAGCAGACTGGGTAACGTCAGGTGAGAAAGGAAACGTAAGGAGGCAAGCTCTACCTCCATTGTAGAAGAGGAAGCCGTTATATGCGTTATGTTACACTACCTGTGACCGGGATCTTCGGGTTATACAGGTAGAGCGATGAGATAACAAGGCAGAGGGAGTAAGGAAAGACAACATCTAGAGGCTAGGCGTTCTCACGAAAGGACGGATAACGGATCATATCGGGTAGTAGATGAAAGGTTTCGAGCCTTCTCAGCCAATGCTGACTGTGTTTTATGCAAACAATCCAATAAGCAGCTCATGTACCGACATGAACCCGTCTTCCAAGCCCAAGTCTCGACGCTAATACGTAGCAAGCATGTAGGTCTCCTATATCGAAGAGCCAAAGTGTAAAAACGAGTCCTTACCGGTATATTAAAGATATATGAAACCGGCGATGGGCTCAGTCAGCCGCATGCTTCTCCACACGGGGGAAACGTGCTAGAAGGATGTATGGAGGAGGCATGGACGGACGGGATGGACGGGCAACACGAGTCCTTAGTTAATACCTTAAGTCAGCCTTGACTGACCGCCAGGTAATCTTCAAGTCAAGCGACCATTCAAGCACCCCAATTCAATATCAACCCGACCGTCCATTGGCAAATCTAGCGCAGAGGCAAGCGAGAGGCGGCTGCTGAGATACCCCAAAGTGCACTTTTGCTACCAGATTCCCAGGTAAGCCCGTAAGCCAAGGCTGACTTTTTACTCATTCTACGACGTATGGCGTGCAAGAGCCGGTATCTACCTGCTTACTTACCAGCCTATCTTCCCACCCACACCCCCCTTTTCGCCCTCTCCCGGCCGCCGGCCCCCCAGATGAAAGACAGAAACATGCTGCATTCCCCCACAATCGTCGATGCATATGCAGAGATGATGCACAACATCTCAGGTTGCCTACCGCTGCGATATCACTATAACCCCACGAATGAGGAAAAAGCAAAAGAATTTGGTAAAGAAAAAAAAAATGAAGAATACCCTCATCATCCCCCCTCACTCTCCCGTCCGCCCCCTCTTCGCCCATCTATCGTCATGTGTGCGGGTACAAAAAGAATCTGCCCTGCCTGCCACTCTGCGCCTACATAGTACATACATATTTTGGGGGCTCCCGTATCCCATTGCGCCAGGATACCGTAATAGGAGCGAACACGGGCCGGAGCACTGCACGCCCAATTGTCAATTGACGAATGGCACTTTTCTATTTCTCTACCCTATAGCGACGCTCTCCCCGGCACGGGGGATGCAGCTTATTACTTCTTCTTGGGGTTCGTAGGATTATACTTGTCCTTCCAAATCCTGCGCGCGACAAACCATTGGTTAGCCAAAACAATGTTACAGATGTATATGCTAGATTCGGAGAAGCTCGGCAGAGCCGATGGGGAGCGTAGAAACATAGAGTAGTAGAAACGGTAGAGCAAAGAGCGAGTGTAAACAACAGAGAGAGCCGGACGGCTCCGCTGTAACTGAGGGATTTAGATTGGCCATGGCGTGAGACGGCAGCGGGCCATGGGATGACAACAAAGAGAGAGTGGAAGGGGGAAGGAAAAAGAGGGAAAAGGGAAACGAAGAGCGACAATTCCCGGATTTCGGTGTAAGATGCGGCTCTGATTCGTCTGGACCCCAACCTGCGAGACCCGTTTCCGCGGCCGCCTTCGTTGGAGAACAACAACCCAAAGACCCAAAGCAGAAACGACGATCGCTGTTCTAGACCCGATCGGAGACCCTTTTGGTCCAAAATACAAAAACACACACGCAAAGGAAATCAGAAAAGTAAGGCGAACCCCCTACCAATGGCCCCGGGAGCACGGAGAGCCTGTCGTCTGTCTACCTGAGGACCAGTCATCCGCAACGGCCGGGGTCCTGCAGACTTTGTTGCTGCGCCGCCGACGCACGGGGTGAGAGGGACGAAGGAAAGATTGAGGTTTTGCCAAGACAAAGAATAAAGGGCCGTCATACGAGGATGCTTACGAGATAGATAGAGTTAAAAAAAAAGAGAGTCACTTACCAAGTATTTCCTAGGGTCTTATTTCCGTTCTCCTCCGCCAGCCGGTAGTATCTCGCAGCGGCATACTATAGAGGAAGCATACGGTTAGTCTCATGTGATTTTCTCCCCTTTTTTTTCCTGACACATGGGGAAACATGATGTAGAGGTAGGCTACTGTAGGGGGCGCGTTAGGTAGATAGGGGTCTATGTCGCCGCGTGGGCTCTGATTCGCAGTCGAGTACAAGCCTCATTGCTGCCCAACGGGAGACGGATCGTGATTTACGAAACGCCAACGGAGCTACTTAGCTCGCCGCCGCTCTCTTCCCCCCCTAGACTAGAAACATCCTGATTCTGATCCTGGGCACACGCTATAGACGCTAAGCGAGCCGGAGCTGATCAGAAACAAGCAAGCCACAATTTAGGCCACATGAGGCTGACACCTCATCGTGGATCCCAAGCAGCCTAGTTCGCCTAGTTGTCGCTCGCGTGGGCGGCATAAGTGTGGTGTGTGTATGCGTTGTTGAGCTTTGGGCAGTGACGTGAGGCGCCGGATTGGGAAGTGATATGTGACGGAGAGAGGAAGAGATAGACGGCTCGACGGCGAGCGAGCGAGTTTCATGCCCGCCTGCTTGGCCTTTGCGCCTAACCCTTAGGTAGCCAGCTAACCAACGTACGTACCTTGTCTTTCTTGCACCCGAAACCCTCTAGATAGCACCAGGCGACTTCGTTCATCGCGTCTGCGTACACCGAGGAGGATCCCCGCCTGTCAGCCTATTGCATCCACAAGCTTGTCCACGTAATGAAAGGGATGGTCAGGTCCTCGACGAGTCGGACCACATCACTTACCAGTATCACCAAGGTTAGCGGCCGTCTCGTAATACTGCCCGACGTTAGCCATTAGTTACCTAGTGGAATATGATCATCACATAAGAAACAGCGGGACTCTGGGACTCTCTGGTGGGCAGCATCTGGCTGGCGCGAGCAAGGTGTCGCTCGTCCACTCTTCTCTTCGCCAGCCCATCACCCACTCGCGACTCCATTCATCCAGCTGCTTCAATAATGAAACGGTGACAGTATTGGGTACCCACCTGCTTGGCGGCGACTGGATCTCGCGGGATGCCCCAGCCGTGGCGGAAGCAATTCGCCAATTCGAAGATGGCCAGGACGAGCTCGCCCTTGGCGGCGCCGCCTTTCTTGAGGCCCGCCTGTAGCGCCATGCTCTCGACCGCTGCCGCGTTCGACGCCGCCGCCGATAGATACGTGACAGCTCGCTCGGGGTCTGGTTCGCAGCCCCAGCCGTGCCTAAAGTTCCGCAGAAAAACCGGATGTTAGCCTTTGTTCTCTCCGAAGCTTGCAAACGACATGTACTTTCGTCGTTGGGAGAATGTCCCTGCTCCCAAGCATGCTCATGCTAATGCTCATGCTCATGCCGTGAACTTCGTATTCGTACGTGCGTAATGTGTGTGTAGTGTATGAGGTAGACAACTTTGCCACCATCGATCCCATTCGCACATCAATCCCATCTAGCTGCCTCCCTACTAGCTATCCAGAAAGCTGTGACTCTTGCCCCCCGTCTATCCCTTTCTTCGACCCTCAAATTGAAGATARACAGACAGACAGACGAGACGAAACAAGACACAGCTCCGAGATAGATAGACGGGCCTAGAATCCGCCGCATGACAGAGAGCCACGAGTAATATGCGATGCAATGCGATGCGATGCGATGCGATGTTCCATAAATAGCACACATACACACCCACGCACATACACACATTTACACAATGAAAAAAAGGGGGAAGGGGGGCGGGCCACGGCATAGACGGTGGCGACCCAAACAGAGGGTCTCGCTAAAATACTAACCTCAGAGCAAGACCGTAGAGGACCTGGCTGAGCGGGTTATTCGCGCCCTGGGGATCGGCCAGGCGCCCGAACAGCCGCGTCGACTGGTCCAGCTGCCCCTCCTCGTGCAATCGGATGGCTTCCTGGATCATGTCGTCGATCGCCTTGGACGACACCACTCCCGGCGTCTGTCTCCCTTGCCCTCCGTTTCCGTTTCCGCTTCCGTATCCCCCGTTTCCGCCACCACCGCTCCCGTTGTTGTTGTTGTTGTTGTTGCTGTTGACGACTTCATCGCTGAACCTGTACCTGGACGCCTCCGCGGAGGGCGAAGGCGAGTGGTGGTGCTGCGACGCAACGCTAGGCGACCTGCTCTGCCGCTGGCCTCTCTCGTTCGCCTCGGCTAGGATCGTGGCCCGCTTCTCCCACTGGCCCTCATATGCGTCCTTGTCTACTACTACGCCCGCGCCCCCCGCACTTCTTCCTAATGCACCACTACCCTCTTCGGCCGAGTACACGTTGATCTGCGGCAGGTTTTCGGGCACGAATTCGGACGTGGGCGGGGGTTTGGACAGGTGCAGGCGCTGGGACAAGCGTCTGTGGCCACCGGCGTTGCCGTGGTGGTCCTTGCCCTCGGACGACGTGCTGCTGCCGCGCGACCTAGGCCTGAAGACGTCGAGGCTGCGGCGGGCCCTGCTCGAAGAAGACGATCCGGCGTCTTTGGTAGACAGGTAGTTGCTCTGGTCGCGCGGGGCGGTGGGCGGGTGGATGATCTCCTGGGTGTTTGTGTCGGAGCGGATGAAGGTAAACTCGGGTCCGGCGAGCCTGTCCAGGGTTTCGCGATCGACGACGCCGCGGCCGTCCACCTGGTCCTTCTTCTTGAGTAGATCGCGGATCCCCATGATTTCTTCCTTCCTTCCTTCTTTCTTTTCCCTTGTGATGAAACGTCTAGCGCTTTTTCTTCTTCGGTTCTTCCTGTTCTTTTTCTTCCCTGTCTACTAGCTGTAAATCGTATCGTATCGTATATCGTATATAATAATACAAAAACTGGGTTAATAAGAAGCCAAGTCGCAAGACCGAGGTATAAATAAATATGGGATTGGTCGAATTGGTCCCATCGAAAGTATGTAGTCCGCAGCAACAACAGCTGTCCTTTCTTCTTTAATAGGCGTTCAATTCATTATTCCAAGTTAGCACAAGCCCATTCACTCCAAAATTCAGCCCCAGCTTACGCGCCCGACCTTGAAAGAAGAGCCTGGATGATGGGGGCTGTAGTTATTTCAGCGCTGTGCTGTTGAACAATGGGCGCTGACGCTTCCCATTTGTAGGTTCGAATAGCCCCCCCAAAAAGCAACCCTTTGTTTCAATCTCTGAGACATGGGGAAATGGTAGGCCTCATTCGAAGCACCAGCGCGCCAAGAATGGCCGTACCTGTTTCGCGGAGCTTTCCCAGGTCACAGGATGGTTGGATTGCGTTCTCTTAGTGGGGTGACCTGCCTGTAGAACGCAGGGAGACGGAGCTTAGACGGGTCTGGATTCGCTCTAATAATAGGGAGATTGCCTGTCTGGGGCGGGCTGTGCCTGATGTGGCTCGGTCAACTTACATCTCACAGAGTCGTATAAACTCAACACAACTGTCTCTAAATTATTAGCGGTCAAGGAGCGATGATCGTTATAAGTCGAAATACACAGTTAATTAAACGCATGTTTATTCTCTATCGTAGTTATCTAGCTTTGCCTCTTTTCTTTCTTTTCTTCTTCTTCCACCAGGGGTATCAACCCCCTAACCAGCGCCCAACACAAGGCGCAACACATCGCAAATGGGGTATCACGGACCGTTATACGAGTAAGGCAACCCTCGAACGCCAAACTGACGGCCGCGACACGTGCTGTCTAGATTATAGACCGACGGGCCAAAAGCCGAGTTTAAGAAAAGCAGAATCGTGCCTCTGGTACGATGAGCATTGTCCAAATGACAAACGTATTGAGACCCTAGATGGTTAGTAATAAGTAGATGCGACTGATTAAAACTCGATATAGTCCTTCTGCTGGACGAAATCGAGATCGTCGTCATCATCTTTCTTGATGAACTCCTCGACCGCGTCGGAGTCGACGTCGTCGCTGTCTGCCGCAGCGTCCTCGTCATCGCTGGACAAGTCTTCCATCTCGTCGGGAGACTTGCGGTTGTTCGCCTTTCGAAGGACACTTGCCCGTTCGATGTGAGGCCGCTTACAACCCTTGATTCTACAAACACCGGTGTTGCTGAAGTCAGGACACTCGAATACATGGCGGTCGGGGCATTGCGCTCCCTTCTCGCAGTATCCATACATCCCAAAGGAACGACATACGGGGTCTGACGGGGAATGCTCGACATGAACATAGGAGCAGGAAGGGTTATGGCAATTGCCCTTGGCGAAATGCACGCAGAGCGGAGTTCGCTCTTCTGTAATCTCATGTGAAAGGTCACAGTCGTCACCTTGTACACATTTACCCTTGAGGAGGTAATCTCGGCAGATAGCCGTCTTGGAAGCGTCGTGGATGTACCGACATCCGGGGCCTTTCGGGCACGACCCTACATCAAAGCGTTAGTATGCGAACTGGGGGTCTTACCACACCGCAGTCCTCCAGGAGTCGCGAGATGGGCTTGTCCATGGTGTTAAGGAAGACGATACCGGTCCATGAGAAGGTCTTGCACTGCTCGTTGACCTTCTTGATTCCGCCAGCGAATCTAGTAAAGTACTCGCGTCAGTATGAAATTCAACTATACATTGGGATACGTACCGCTGAGCCTGCACGATGCCGTGTCTCACAAGGTTGCCATGCTTGGTACGATGGAACTTAACACCACCAATAGATGTCACCTTGGGAGTAGCCGAGGGGGGGTTCACGTCGTCTGATAACTGGTCAGCTACTCGAAAATACGCCTTCGTAGAAAGCTACTTACCGGGCGCTTTGACAAGCTTGCTTCCCTGCTGTACAACACGGAAGCGGATGCCGTCTACTACGACCTCGTATGGGGAAGCTGAAGCAGGCGTGTTAGGAAGTCCAATTGGCGCGCCAGCAGCACCACCATGAAGCATGCTAGCCATAAAAGCAGCCTTCTCGCGGTTGTTCTTCTGGAATTGCTTCTGGCGGTAACTTTGCTCCATCGCATTGGCTCGCTGTTGCGTCTCCTTCTCGTATACAGAGGAATTGATTAACTGCATGTGACGGTCGGTTTTGGTGATCCATGACGGCGTGGGAGGATCAGAAGGGTCGCTAGCACCTTCGCTTGAATCAGCTGAGGGTCGAGATTGGCCATTGAGAACTAAAGTCTTGTTGCGGTAAGTTGGGAGGGCTCCGCCGCGTCCACGATAAGTTGCACGAGGAGGATACGGAGCGGCACGATAATGGGACGCTCGAGAAGGATGACCAGGATCTAGGTACGTTAGGACCGCTGTCGATGGCAACGAATTGGAAGTTCCGGAAGAAATTTCCATACCTGTGTTCATGTCATCGCGCTGGGCCTTGTGGCGATTGATTTTACCTAAATATAAATGAGCATATATACTTCAAACGCAAGACAAGATACTTTCATCGTAACATACTAGCTAGTCTGGTAATCTTGGCGACCAACTCTTGATCTTCGGCTGTTGACATGATTACAACTAAGAATTGCAATGTAAGTTACTAGGACAGGCGATATGTCGAACTCAAGGAACCGTGCTTGCAGGAAGGGAGAAGAATGAACAGGTAGGGATCGAGTGCCGAGATATGAGGGGATGTAGGCAGCAGGGTTTGGAGCGGGCGTGATGTAGTTCCGTAGTCCACAGCAAACAAAGAGACACCAAGGATACGCGAATATCGGCTCTCGTAACTGTGGCGCGCGGTTACGGGAATGTCGTCATTCGAGAGATGAGACGGTTAGGGAGGCGACCTGGGGTTTACGGATGACGAGGACGATGATATGTGATTCTGAAGGGAAGCAAACCTTGGATTGGTGTCTTCTAATGGAGATGCCGGCGTCTTGGTGACAGTGTCAATATCAGGATGCTTTCCAAATTGTTTGTGATGTCGATGTCTGCGAGGTGGATAACGCCGCCGCATGAGGTGGAAAGTCTCGGCATTTTCGATGGGGAGCAGGTGGGGCCTGTGGCTTTTGGCCTTATCTAATCTAAGCTTTGTTTGCAGTCTAGCCGTATATTATGTAAGTATACCGTGCATACAGTGTGTACCCCCGTACCTCAGCAGGCTGATTTACATCATTCTTTTGACACGAGCCGCGTGCTTGACCCTTTGGCCTTTTGAGCCTTTGATGAACCTTTCGACCGTTCCACAACATCGCCCACCTACCACGTTGTTGCGGAATCTTGGGTTCTTCCAACGCCAATCGAGACAGCTCGACTCTCCTCGACACCTCGCGTTTTATTGGACACCATTGTCAGCATGGCTGCCCCTCGAGTCAAGACCGAGCCTGGCGTTAAGCCTGAGCCCGGCATCAAATCCGAGCATGACGACGTTGGCGTCTCTCCCGCCGCCATGTCCGAAGATGACATCTACGAAGACGCCGGAGATCTCGAGTTCTACGATCCGGACGACTTGAACGACGCATCAGTTTACTTGACCCACGTACCTAAATATCTCTACGATGCATGGGCCAAATTAGATGACGATGCCGAGATTCAAATCGGCACTCTGCGCCAGTGGACCGAGCGGGGTCCCGATGGTAAAGACAAGGTAATTCATCAGTTCTGATCGCGCGATCCTATGGATTCTGACTGATTTGTTTTCGCAGTCGTGCATCGCGATCCTGCTGGACCACAATCTCGCGCCCCATCAGAATATACCCAAGGAATACAACCTCGAAGTCAAGGATATGAATCTGACGAATACATTTCTATTCACCGAGCAAGATCTCCCCGGGTACAAGTCGAAGGCTCAAGGGGCCAATAGCGACATCCCGTCCTACCTCCGCCCCAAGCCGGACCGTCAGAATGAGAAGCAGGAAGGTGACAATAAGCGCGGCCGCAAGAACCGGTATCAGCCTTACTACAGGAAGGCGATCCCCAGTTAGTGACACCTTTGTCTCCCGTCTATATGTGTTGTATGCAGTCGGAATACTAACCAGTCACAGAGAAAACTGCTCTTGCCGGCCGCTTTCGTCACGAGGTGAACTGCCAACCTGCCTTGACTGAGGAGGCTAGACATTGGCTGAGCGTAAGGAACAATGAGGCCATGAAGCCGAAGGCGACTACCACACTTACCAATTCCGCTCGACCTACCGGCGTCATCCAGGCAGGCGCGCACGTTTCCAATGACAAGTTCAGCAACTTTGTTGTAAGTGCTACCCTGACTCTGATATTTCATTTTTGCCGATAGTCTAACACGTCATTCTTAGCGCACTGGTCCTGAGACCAAGAAGGGAGCCAAGAAGCAGAAGGAAGAGAAGGMAGCTCGTCTACCAAAGAGCGAGCTGCGCGACAGGCTTTTCCAGTGCTTCGAGCGCTACAATTACTGGTCTATGAGAGCCTTCAGGAACGAGCTGAATCAACCCGAGGCTTGGTTGCGCGAGAACTTGGAAGAAATTGCAGTTCTTCACAAGACTGGCCCCTTCGCCAACCAGTGGGAGCTTAACCAAGACCACAAGAGAGCCCTTAATCTTCTCAGAGCTGATGGAGCTGTTGCGCCGGATGCCGGCACCGAGGGAGATGCGTCCGAGTCCGACGAAGAGATGGAGGACGTCATTCCAGGTTGATCAGAGCACATGGGCAAGAAGTCTGCCGAAAACAGCGGTGATTGAAGGGTTCAGGCAAGGAATTGGAGTTACGGAGTCTTTTAAAAGGTTGCATAATACCATGCACACTTATTGTACGATAAATGATACCCTCGGCATCACAACCAGGACTGAGGTTTAGTGCTGCCGTCTACACAATGTCTGGTGAGCATAGCTATTTCCTCGCAACGGGCTCTGCAGAGATTACAGAGCTGTTTGAATATAGGTTATCAGTGGGAGATACTTGTTTTCTTTGCACTTGGCTTTTTGCGTGAGATAATATTTATATATGTAGTAAAGGAATCTAATTAAACCACTGCTGAATCATCATCCTCTGACGTCTTTGTGTCGGCTTACGCGGGCAAAAGTCGGTGAGCCGCTTTTAAGCGATCTAGCAAAAAATCCAACCCATATATCCATTCAAACAGAGGATTCTCTAATAAACAAAACGGAACTTGACATTGTAATATTCGGGATTTTATCTGTCGTAGCACCTTTTAGTACCTAATTCAGTCACATGTCTCTCCCTGCTAACTAAGAACGGCTCCGCCAATCTCACGACCTCCGCATTCCGCATCTCCCCCCTTTCTCCACACCTCATCGGCATCATAGCCTTCCTCCTCCTCCTCCTCCCTTCCTAACCTCACGTGATCTCATACAATCCGTAACCCCACAACTCACAATGAGCATCTTCCTCGACTTCGACGGCACGATCACGGTGCAGGACACGGTGGGCGAGCTGGCCAACTTCGCGCTGGGCGTGCGGGCGGGCGAGGGCGTGGACCTGAAGAAAGAGTGGGACGGCGTAGTCTCCGCCTACGTCGACGACCACACCGCCCACGTCCACGGCTACGAGCCCAGGCCCCACGCCCGCTGCCTGCCGGAGCACGAGATCGAGTTCCTCAGGCAGATGAAGACGGTCGAGACCCGCTCCCTCGGCCGCATTAATGAGTGTCGCCTCTTTAGAGGGATTAGTCCCGCCGCGTTCCGTGACGCGGGACGCGAGTTGGTGAGGAAGGGCACCGTTAGGCTTAGGCCCGGGTTTAGACGGTTTGTGGAGAGCAGGAGAGCAGAGGGGTGGCGCGTTTGGGTCCTCAGTGTTAATTGGAGCTCTGCGTTTATTGGGGGCGCGTGTGGGGAGCTCGAGGGTGTGAAGGTCATTGCGAATGATGTTCAGGAGGACGGATCCATTGCTGGGCCGCCGGTGCTGAATCCCCCGGGCTCTAGTAGTAGTGATGAGGGGCCGAGGAACCTGACGAATTCGCGCGATAAGCTGGATGCCATGGAAGCCGTGCTTGCAGCCGAGGGGCTCACGGGAAGGCCGTCTGTTTACTTTGGCGACTCGACGACGGATCTGGAGTGTTTGCTCGCCGCAGACCTAGGCTTCGTCATCGCGGATAAGGAAGATTCGTCCTTGTTGAAGACGCTGAGGAGAATAGGCAAAGAGGTACCTCACGTACGAGATCATACGACGAGTAAACTTGCCTGGGCTGAGAATTATGAAGATATACCAGATAGCAAGTTTGTTCTCAGCTCTAATGACAAAAATTGAAATGAAAAATCTATCTTTCTACTATGGGCCTAATACAATTTTCTTAGGAGATGGATCTCTCATATACAGCTTCTCAAGTCAGCTTCTCTAGTTCGCTGGCCAGCCCAGTGACACCCAGTACCAAGCTTTGCCCTAGTATGGCGGAGCTAGAAATGAACAAGACAAAGGTTAGATTATCCAGAGTTGAGATTTTTAGGTCCTTGATCGTTCGAGTTGGCCTTATGATCAAGATTATCATCAAAGAAGCAATGATATATGCCGAGGCTACCCTCATACACACCCATGCCTATTTAAAGGATACCTACGCCTGCAACATACATGGAAGATAAGATACACAGAGATAATAATCTTGCTCGTACTAGAAATGGGTCTACAAAATATTGCCCTCGAGTCTACAGAAAGTATCGTGAAGTACCCAGCTTAGAAGAGTGCGTTCGTTGAAAAGGATACTAGAGGTAGCCTCATTGAAGGATTCCGTGAATTGGGAAGCCGCAGATTTGATTTAGACCACCAATATGAGAGAAGCCCTTTCGTATCAAACAAGGGTAATTCCATGTACATTTTCTTTGCCCCAGAGATGCAATTGCCTAGACCTATACTTCTCCTCTGAAGGATGAGGATAGCTCTGCCTCATCAAAAGACCGCATTCACGTCCCCACATATCATGCACTCGGAAATATCCAACCCGGTAATATGTACCGTCTTCCCGTTTAACTATGAGGAGCCCAGAAGGCCCCCGGAACTGTTTGTCTACGTCTTGTTCATGGCCAACAACAAGGACGCTCAAGTTGTCTAATTTGAAACGTGACTTCCTGTGAACCTCCAGCCCAGGTCTATATTGTACTAGATGAGGATCTGGCGTCAATCCGTAGTTGTCGAATAGTACATCCGTGCATGCTATAGTAGCAAAGAGGCTATCGATTCGATCCCTTTCCCCAATACCTTTGCGCCCTATCTCTGCAAGCAAATGGTTCCCTTCCTGTGGCCAGAAGTAGCCATCGAGAGCACCGTGATAGAAAAGGGGGTTCGGTGTTACATCACCGCCCAACATTCCGACCCATTTAGCTCTTCTATCGATTAACATAGGCGTTGGTATGGAGGTGATGAGGCCGCGCACGCGGAGGCCAGCTGACTTGATCMCCCCGTACGTGCCCCCCTCGAGCTCAGGCTGGACATAGTAATCCAGGACTTCAAAATCGTCGTCGTCTTTGATCACGTTTCCGCTCGGAGGTAGACACATTGGCCATTAGTTTGCAGCCCAGCTCCACGAGGGTCTGGCACTAAAATGAGGATCAATTGCTTTGGGAGTTGTCGTTCTGCGCCATAAAAGGTCATGATGCAAACGAGATTTCCAGAGACCACAGATGTAAGTGTCTTTTACAACATTGGCTAATTCCTTAGCAATGCTGGAGATTGCTGGCAGTCGGTCACTCTGGTCGGTTATCCTACGCTTTGAAAAGTCCGCAAGTATCGCTTCCCAGATGGACCAAACATCCTCATGAACAATTTGACCATGTGCTGCGAATTCTTTCATTTTTTTGCTTGCTATGTTTAAGATCCACTCGTTTCCATAATGATAGTCATCGAAGGGGGCCCCGCCATCACTGTCTCTGTATTGCACCTTACCATGATGGCAAGTCCATGTAGTGTGTGTTGCCCCAAATTGAAGGCGCCTTCCAGACATAAGGCATTCCTGCAACGTCCATGCTCGTTCGGCCCAGGGGTCTTGCTCTCGCTCAAGAGTCAGGAAGAGGTCGTATTGCTTGAGTATAACAGTGCGACCTGGGATAGTATTGCCTCCATCGACATATGGGAATTGGAAGATGCCAGAAGGTTCCGTGTTATCGATGGCTTCTCTTTTCGAAAGGAAACCCTCTCGCACACCTGCAGCTCTGGATGCTATCAAGGTAACAGTGGCGTTGCGTGCGATAGATGTCATGCATGCGCATAATTTCGTGGGCCTTTGCCTCTTTATCGTCCTGGACAATGCACAAGGCATCAATCCAGAGATATTGAAACCCAAGGTTTCGTGTGACAGTCACTGCATCTTGGATGGTTGCATCGAGATTTTTAAATGGGATGTCGTCAAACAGCTGTTGTTTATTCCCCTTCTTGAGCAGAGTCTTTTGTTCTTTAGAGCCCCAACAATATGATAAAGCGACATATCGCTCTCTCAACTGATCGGCCGTTTCCACAAGATGAATATGTTTATCCCCGATTGCTAAGAGAATGCTTGGTAGAGAAGGCGGCAAAGCATGTCTCAAGCCAGGAACAGATAAGTTGCATCGATTTTTCAGATCCGGGATTAGTGTTGATGGACGACCCAAGGCCATATGATCCCAGAATACTGCTCTCATCTTTACTCTTGTCAGCAATTGCTCTTTTGTTTTATCAACAGGGGGACAGTGAGATACCTGGTTGTGTCAGGGCAAAGAAAGGCCCGTAACGCGCGCCATTTCTAGTAGTTATACAAACTTTGATCTCAATGGGATTCCTCCTCCAGTAACCCATTTGAATGAGGGCGGAGCCTCCCTTTACGTCTGTCTTCGGGTCCTCGCCGATATTGTCATACCATCCAAGGTCGGACCAGTATTTCCCGCTATTAATCCCGTTGGTGACCACGTCAAGTAACGACCACCAGGGACATCCCGCTGCAGCAAGCTGATGAATCTCGTCTACCGTTCTCGAGGTTTGGAAAAAGTACCTTTTTTATCAATCTGGTCCGGCGTTGACTTTGGAATCTCAAATATCCTACAATGAGAACACGAATGCGCTGATGAGCAGAAGTCTGCCACAAGTTCTCGTTTTAGGGCGATGTTCTCTTCGCCAGCAAAACAGCAAATCTCATCCGTTTCTGGCATTGTGACCCCGGAGTAAAACTTCGGTTGACTTTAGCTGATACGTCTTCTCAAGCCTGGGATGTAGCTTATAAGTACTAGAATTTGAGAGAGATAGGCTGAGAGTTGAAGGCTGTGCCAGTTGAACTGGTAATAGGGCGACTACATGGGCAAATTTTATTACCGCCGAGAATGTTCCATCGCTAATCATGAGTCAGGCATCCATCATCTTGCTATAGTTTGGCGTAAGTGGCTGTATAATTGTTCATCCAATTCCTTGAGTTTATTGGCTGAGCCACTCAACTAGATATACATGCCTATCATCATGTAGATACACCCAAGCGGGCGCAGGTATCCACGGCGTCAACGATATACGAATGGTAGCCATCACGCACACCTAACTATTCACGCTTCGGGTTTCTCTTCCGACGGTGGTGAGTACATGGAAAGGACGCCTCGTGCAACCCGGCCGCTTTGATGTTTATTCGACCAGACCTAGCGGTTTTACGAGGGCTATTATGTCGACCTGGATAATCTTGATACGTTACCTAGGCCGCTAGAGACAGCAGGTAGCTATCTTCCCCTATGTCAGCCTGCGCCCCTTCTTTCCTTCTTTCATGTCTGCGGATCTAAAGTAATAATGTCAAGGGGCAGGTGGCTGGTTGAGTGTATTTTGTATTTGCTCTATGGTATGTGACTGTCATTCTTGTCCAAATATCATCGCACATTATAGTCAACCTCTTTCCTACCATATTATCTCAGATACACTCACTATTTATCAATGGCTGATTATTGATCGAGTAACGTTTCTTTCAATGTAATAGAAATACGTAGACATGTACATAGGTAGGTAGTCAGTCGTGAAAGCCGTTGGCTTGATCATAAAGAGGTGGATCGTGTCTTTTATTCCAGGGAATCGTAAGGTGTGGTGTAACTGAGTCTTAAAGACCGTATGCTGACTCAGGCCATGAGGCAAATATTTCAGTTCGATTTCGGTAAACTCTTGTGTGTCTACCTATTACTCATTCTTTTCATGAATACCCCTTAGGAGGTAGGTATATAGGTACGTATTTTTCTTAACTCCGAGCTCTAGGCCTATAGATAGAAGTTAGCGGAGGAAGTTCTATTTAGACTATATAGAATTGACTTAAGAAGGCCATCTATGCCGTTATACCGTGGTTTGCACGGCTACATCAAAGGCCATCAGTTTAAAGATATCCTTAGTATTTTAACTGTTCAGTGAACACATATTACTACCAACTTCTACACAAATAGAAACATGCTATATTCATTATAATGTGTCTAGCTAGTAGGCGGTTTGGTGGTGCTGGTTGATATGGGAGGAGAGTAATATATCCACCTGGGCAGTCAGGGGCTAGATCCTGGACTGAGAAAGCAGGAATCTATCTTGACGCCTTTGCTCAACCTGACATATGATCTGGGATTCGGTAGTTAGGAGTAAGTATAGATAGCACTCAAATTATGTCATTGTTTTCAAGTTAATTGATACTTACGTTTTCTCGTGGGCTCCATGACCTTTGTTCAAACTTGGTTGCACGATCAGGTATAGCAATTACCTAAACTAGAAGTCGCACAAGTTGCCGTGGTCTTTTCACCATTATGACTACCTAATGCTTCATGACCCTCGTACATACGCGTTGATCCCCCGTCAGGAATGATTCATACACTCGACTCTATCAGCGTTTTTGACCACAATAAAGATGCAAACCTTCACGAGAATTAAACACTATTTGAACACTCCAGGAGCTCGATATCTGTTGCCCCAGAATACAACCTTGACCACTCACTTTTCACCTAAAAGCCCTTCCTGTTAGAACTCCAAAGCAAGTAGGTTGCTTTGAATTCAGTACACCATGGATTACGAATCAGATGAAGATACAGACCGCGAGATGCTCGCCCACAGGTATGACAGATGGTCCAGGCCACGGACATTAGAATCACGATTGCACGGAGATTTTGGTCCTAGTACCCCTGCTCCTCGACTACCTTCTCCATTCTATACTCATCCATCAAGATATGCAACACCAGGACCTCCTCCTAGGCCACATCGTAGGTCACCTCCTCAGCCTGTTCCTAGCCGGATACCTTCTCCGTTCTTGGTTCACCCATCAAGATATAGCACTCCAGGCCCTCCTCCCAGACCGAATCGGAGATCACCTCCCGGAATTGATTCTAATCCCTTTACGACTTCATTCTATCGTCATATACCGTCATATGAAACCCGACGGCCGCCTTCTGGACCACCCTCTGGGCCTCCTCCTCCGTATACTCGTGAAAGGAGCCCTCCTCCTTTAGCTCGGGCATCACATAGACGCCATATGTCTGGACATCATACGCCAAGACAACATACTCCCAGGCCACGTACTCCCAGGCCACATACCCCTAGGCCACATACTCCTAGGCCACATACGCCTAGGCAACATTCAACTTGGCATCCTAATAGACGACGGTCACAACCACGGTTAACAGAGCGATCMCCTCCCCCTCCTCCTATAATCTATCCTAGCCCTCGTCAAATAACCTTTCGACATGTACCACCACGCGAGCAGCCCCGGCAAAGGATTTCGTCGCATCGTCCAAGGCGCTCCGGCCGCCTATCCTCGATACCAATCGAGCCCGTGGACCTGCGCGAGCGACCCGAGAACGTGGTCTTTCCAAGCCAGCACGAGCTGTACGCCCGAATGGTCGGCACATTCAGGCCCCTAGTCGGCATTGTAGGACGCGTAATCAAGAACGAGCTCCGCCTACGCGAGCGGCCTCGGGTCAAATTCGACATGTACCCCGTACGCACCGACGAGAGGGCCCAGGAGCCCGTCGTCGACCCACAGGCGTCATCGCGGGCGCCAGTATTCCAGATCACGCTTCCGTCGTCCCACGTCACGCCGGACCAGCTCCAGGAGGCGAGCGACTACCTCAAGGACCATCTCATCACCAACTTTCCCAACGCGTGGTTCCGCCAGGCCGGCTACGTATTCCGGTTCTCGAGGCGGGCCTGGACGGAGGATCGGAGGTCGAGGAGGACCTTCTGGGTGCCGCCGTCGTGTGTTTGGAGGTTCTCGCGGAGCCAGCAGTGCTACCTTGCGCAGTTTATTGAATTGGCTAGAGAGGAGGTGGAGGAAATAAATGTCGAAGAGGACTTTCGAGACGAGAGCGAGAGCGACCAGAGCGCGCTGTTCAATGATATGTGGGCAGATGTGAGGAGCACGCCTTACTACGGGCCGCCTGGTCCTGAGAGTATATGGCCGACGCAGTCTCAGTAAGGGGGGATGGGGTGCGGTGGATTATTTGTTGAAGGTGCGCATCAACTAGGTACACTTCAGAAGGAAGGGGGGAGGATAGGGACTCCCTATCTAAACTATTTGACAAAGGTTACGATATCCCCTTTTTATACCATTCCTACCAGGTGCGAAGATTTTGTTATTATAGATAATTGCAGATCACACCCCAGATGCCAAATAAAGACCATGATTTGTGAAGTCATTATAGGGGCATGTCTTGACATGGGATACGTGCCCAGTATTCCACACTGAATAGTGGCTGGKGTGAGTTCTAATTCTGTAAGGGTAAAGATAAAGAGACGTGGGTACCGAGATCCGAGTATCCATACTCCCGTGCAATCTATTAGATCAAACAATTTTATTGTTAACTCCTAGGCATGGTATTAACAAACCGACCATGGAGCCCCAACAAGACAAAGGAAACCAACAAAGGCATCGTCGTTAGGTTACTAAAGGGTTGTTATTATACAATCTTGTTGTTTACTGAGGCACATATAATCTCTGCAATACTTCTATGAGCTTCGTCACATACGTGTCTCTGGTCTCTACTTAACTTAGGTACCTATCAAATCGCACAGCAAAGCCAACAGACCTGGTAAGTTTCCAGCAGTTCTCTATTCGCCGAAACACTTCATAGTCCAGGTTTCTAGCTTACCCGAAGACCATGTGTCTTTACCGGAAAACCATTTACCAGTGCAACCACTCCGTCATCAACCCCTCGCCCATAGGGATCTGTGAGTTCCAAGAGAATTACGAGTCGGGGCATGGATCGGAGCCCTGCAACAGTGTACAGACACACGGGCGTAGTAACATTAAAGTCGCTCACCTCTGTCCGGACTGCCATCAGCGGAAGGAAACTGTTGATCGGCAGTTTTCCTCAGTCAAGACACGTCTATCGGAGCTTAGAAAGGAACTTGAAATGAAGTACGATCAATGTATGACACACATAGACGAGGCGGGCTTGGAGCCGGTGACGCCACAATCCTCGGACAAGTCCAAGCCCAACCCTGCCCAGGAGTTCCTTGAGAAGAAGAGGTTGGAAAGTGATGCGCACCTGATGATGTTTTGGGACTATAGGTGAGTTGAACGAAACTCGGGGAAGGGTTTAAATAGTAGGAACTTCGAAACCCTACTCGCATTTACTTTAGGTATGGAGTCATATGGTATAATGCTTTTCCGAGAATCCTGTTTGTAGCCTTGGCTTACATGATAGTAGCCGTTACGCTTCTTTCGCTCACTCTATAGATTGAAACATAATATATAAGGCCTCATTTCTATTTACTTTATAACTTCGTTATCCGTATCATCTGTGAGATTGCCTGGGTAAGCACCTGTACAATCAAGAGAATAGAAGTAGAGGGGCCGCAGAAGCAGTGATGGCCATCGAGATGCCTTCCAAGGAACAGGTTAAGAAGACTACGTGCCTAAGGCACCGCGGTTGATACAAACAAGCCCAATCTGAATATTCTCGAACCATAGGTTGTGGGAGAGTCTAGAAGCTTGTTAACAAAGCCATTGTCTTCGTGAACATAGAAAATGAGACTTTCTCTGGCCTCCTTTCTCGGAAATGAAAGCCACAGGTGATATCAAGACCCGTTTATATCTTGCTGCTCCTTGGCCGCTTAAACACCCCATGCTCACTCTATTCAGCGCAATCTCCATCTCGTGAACTGCGCCAAACAGAATACTAGCTCAAGCCAGGGCGAGAACACCCCTCCCAACTTCAAATACGTTAAAGAACTTCTCATACCAACGAAACCAGTAAAGAATGGCGCCAGTACTACGAGATACCCCTTGCCTACCTGTCCAGGTCCACCTAAGTCGACAAGATACCGCCTTCGTCGTAGTCGTCTTTATGGCTGTGATGCTCATACTCGCCATCTGGTCCCTGGATTGCCCGGTCTGCCATCATCCGCCGGGGGAGAAGGCAGAGGCGCAGTATAGATTGAAGTGGCAGTGAGTGAAGATTGCGTTGAGTGCCTGTTATATTATGCGGATCAAGTTACCTAATGTGAGATGGCAGTCAGAGCAGGCGAGCTCAAGTGGAGGGATTAGGTCGCGATGCCTAAGTAGCTTATAGACTGGTAGCCGATGAATTTAGCTACGAGCGTTTAAGCATGTATGAATGTAGCATCTGTTGCATCCGTAGGATGGGAAGTGTCCGACCTTTAACACCAAATGCCACGAACCATTGGGGAGTATAATATTGTCATCGTTGACGGCCTCATAACCGTAAGCCGTAAAAATCGATACTATACGCAAGTAGGTGGGTAAACGATATTGTTTTATGGAGCATTTTAATCAATTCGGCATGGTATAGTTCGTCAACTGCGCATACAGGGGGTAACGAGCTCAAGTGCCGCCACCGTATCTCGAGTAATCCGTTCCAACAACTTTCTAAGCTTGAACCTTGAATGTTCTTCCACTGGCCGTCTTCCTCTCCTTTTCTTCGTTCTCTGGCCTGGCTCTTCGGAGTACTGTGATCATCAATGATAAGTATGGGGTATCCTTGGTAGCTAAAAATGATCTTACCTTGCAGGAAATCTGCCGTTCTCCTTCTCATACGGGAGTGAATATACGCCTACACATCTCGTCAACATAACTGGGGAGGACTTGCAGCCAAAATGCTCGTACCTTGGATGCTTTGATGTGGTAATGGAAGTAATCTCGGAAGGTCTGGATGTGGGAGATGACATCTGGCATTCGCTGGGGAGTCAAGTGTCGGGGGAAGAGAACTGTCATGATCAGTAAGAGTGTCCAGAATCCTTACAATGTGCAGCATACCAAAGGTGACATATCCAACCTCACCACCGGAAGTAGCCTGGACACCGGGAACGCCTTGCAATTCTAGTGGTGGATCGTTCCTGAACAGTACTTGAGGTGCATTTTGAATAGCTCTCCTTCGTGCGTCGACGAATTCCTGGATAAAAACCTTTCCAAATACCCTATCTGTCTCTTCCCGGAAGATAGTGCTAAAGATAACAGTCACACGATCGTGGCTCGCCTTGACGTAGATGGCCTCTTCGTCACGGTAGTGGATGGCCATAACCTCACCGCCTTCTCGAACACCCTGCGGTGCTTCTTCCGACGTATACTTCGAGGCAGCTTCCTTTAGTTTGTAGTGTTCGGCGTAAGCGTGCTCGAAAGGGGAAGCCATTGCGTTCCGCTTCAGCAAGGAGAACTTCTGGACTAGCTCCTCTCGTTCTTCTACAGCGTTTGTTATTATTATTGCCATTAAGAGGAGAAGTACGTATAGTGCGATTACCCTTGCTCTCTGGTAGGTTTTCCAAGTCCAGCTGGACTGAGAAGTCATAGCCTACTTCGGGCGACACAACATAGGGGCCGTATTCGCGCTGGAGCACATCCTGAGCACCGTATTTGACGAGGTCTCTAAAGCATCGAATTTGGATGGAAAGCAAGATCTTCGTCTTGGCCTCGGGGGTCGAGATGTGGAAGGTTACGCCGTCGAAGTCGGATACGGTCTGGTCGATGGACGCAGGAGGAGCTCTGAGCACATGGTTAGGCTTTAAGGAGTTAGACGGAGAAGCCACATATCGACTCACCCGAAGAGTCTTTCCTTGAGTATAGACTCTATTAAAACGTTCTGGTAGTCTAGAAGCAGCATGATGGGCTGAAATTGGCTGGTCTGCTTGCTTCGAGACTGTGCTTGTGTTGTATGGAGCTGGACTTGGATGTCCAATCGAGGTTAATGAGGTTCAATGCTGCCTTTGGTGGGGCTTATGCAGTTACGTAGCGAATGGAGGCCCGTGCGCTGCATTTTCCGATAAGGCCTCCTTATCTCTTATCGAAAGGAAAAAAGAGCTCGATAAGGAATTATTATTGAGCCTTCCCTTGGAAAAAAAAGTTATGGAGCTGATTTTCTTGACTGGAAGAAATCGAAACCTCAAGGGTTCAAGCCGGTCGCAAACATGGTCAAGTCTTATTTGTAGGTTTCAATTCATTGGTATGCTGTCGCACATGGCTTGCGCTAATTACGATCCTATTCTAGAAAGTATGAGCATGCGAAATCCTTTGGCGTCGTAACTTCCAGTACATCGAATATCCTTTGGACCCAGCAGAACCGCTCTAGCACCGGTGCTGGTCAGGCGGTTGTACCAGCGAACGAGGAACTATTATGCTGGGATATAAAGACTGGAGATGTTGTTGAACGATGGAAGGATGAGAAGTGTTCAGCCCAGGTGACCGCTATCGCGCAAAGTGAGGTCAATGACGACCTATTCGCTGCCGGGTACGAAGATGGCAGCGTCCGATTATGGCGGAGCAAGGACCCGAGTCCCTTCATCACCTTCAATGGGCATCGCTCAGCCATCACAATCCTAGCCTTCGACCGATCCGGCGTCCGACTTGCGAGCGGCTCGAAGGACACCAATGTTATTATTTGGGATCTAGTAGCAGAAGTCGGGCAGTTCAAGCTGAAGGGGCATAAGGACCAAATTACGGGGCTACAGTTCGTAGAACCGCAAGTGGAGGTTGCAGAAGGCGAAGATTCGCATGCAATGGTTCTCGATGGCGGGTCTTCGTCTGAGGGCTTCCTCCTTACCACAGGAAAGGATGCGCTGATCAAACTTTGGGATCTGGGGTCAAGACACTGCATCGAAACACACATAGCGCAAACGAATGGTGAATGCTGGGCGTTAGGACTATCGCCGGACTATAGTGGTTGTATAACCGCGGGAAATGCTGGAGAACTCAAGGTCTGGGCCCTCGATGCTGCTTCGCTAGCCGCGTCAAGACAACGGGTCGATGTACCTGCCAACATGCAATACCTACTCGATCGAGGAACCCTATTTAGACACGGAAAAGATAAAGCTACCGAGGTTGTCTTTCACCCGCGCCGAGATTACTTCGCCGTACACGGCTCGGAAAAATCTGTCGAGATATGGAGGATACGTAATGAAGCTGAAATCAAGAAGAGCCTGGCTAGAAAGAAGAAGAGAAGGCGAGAGAAACTTGCTGAGAAGAAAAAGGGCAGCGCGAATGGCGATATTGGACTAGACGGAGAGGACGACCAGGAGGAGGACGTTAGCAAGGCCGACGTAAACGACGCCTTTGCCCAGCACCTGATCATCCGAACGGGTGGAAAAGTCAAATCAGTCGACTGGGCCGAAACACACGGCAAGAAAAAACTCCAGTTGTTGGTTAGCACAACAAATAACCAGCTGGAACTATTCAATATACCCCTAAAAGAGAAAAAGTCGAAGCAAGAAGACGTACCCGACTACGAGAGAGCTCTGTCGGTCGAGATTCCTGGTCACCGGGCGGATATTCGCTCGTTAGCCTTGAGCTCTGACGATAAATGGCTTGCTTCAGCATCCAACGGAAGCCTCAAGATCTGGTCAATGTTGACACAGAAGTGTGGTAAAACCCTGGAGTGTGGGTATGCTCTGTGTTGTGCGTTCTTACCTGGAGATAAGCTTGTCGTTGTTGGAACGAAGAGTGGCGATATCGAATTATTCGAAGTGGCTACTGGTACTCTGCTGGACACGGTTAGTGCTCATGAAGGGGCTATTTGGTCCTTGCAAGTTCATCCGGACGGAAGGTCAATAGTATCCGGAAGTGCAGACAAATCGGCCAAATTTTGGAAAGTCCAAGTTGTGCAAGAGGAAGTCCTTGGGACAACCCGGACTACATCACGCTTAAAACTGTCGCATTCGCGGACGCTGAAAGTCGCGGATGATATTTTGAGTCTTAAATTCTCACCGGATGCGAGGCTCCTGGCGGTTGCGTTATTGGATAGCACGGTAAAGGKGTTTTTCGTGGACTCTCTCAAGTTATACCTTAACCTCTATGGCCATAAGCTGCCTGTGTTGGATATGGATATCTCATATGACAGCAAGTTGATTGTTACATGTTCAGCAGACAAGAATATCAGGATATGGGGCCTTGACTTTGGCGATTGTCACAAAGCATTGCTAGGACACCAAGACAGTATCCTTCAGGTCAAATTCCTTCCTAACAATCGGGAAGGAAATGGGCACCATTTCTTCAGTGCTAGCAAAGATCGAACGATCAAGTACTGGGATGGTGATAAATTCGAACAAATACAGCGGCTCGATGGTCACCACGGCGAAATATGGGCTCTGGCCATTAGCCAAAGTAGCGAACCTCCGTTCATCGTCAGCGCTAGTCACGACAAGAGCATCCGAGTCTGGGAAGAAACAGATGAGCAGATCTTCCTTGAGGAAGAGAGGGAAAAGGAAATTGAAGAACTGTATGAGAGCACATTGACGCAGTCTCTGGAGCAGGATCTCGATGCAGATGACGAGAACGGAGAGATCGGTGCCGCAACGAAGCAAACCTCAGAAACTTTGAATCACGGTGAACGAATAGCGGAGGCACTAGAACTCGGCATGGCCGACTTGCACGTTATGCAAGAATGGGAAGAAGCCAGAGCGTCTAACCCGAACATCGCACCACCTCAGCGCAATCCAATGTTCATGGCCCACGGTGGAATCAGTGCAGAAGAATACGTTATGAAGATTCTCCAAAAACCGGCAGCGTCTGCGTTGAATGATGCATTACTCGTCCTTCCGTTCGCCTCGGTCCCGATGCTCTTCACCTTCCTCAACCTCTTCGCCATGAGGTCGATGAACATCCCTCTGACATGCAGAATTCTGTTCTTCATGTTGAAGACCCATCACCGCCAGATAGTAGCCAGCAGGACGATGCGAGCCATGCTTGACGGGATCAGAACGAACCTACGGAAAGCTCTCCAGAGGCAGAAAGACGAGATGGGCTACAACATAGCGGCACTCAAGATAGCGGGGATGCAAATCCAGGATAAGGGCGTCAAGGAGTACGTGGATGAGAACTGGGACGACGGCACGGGGGCGCAGAACGTTAAGAAACGAGCATTCGTGCATGTGTCGTGATAGAGTTAACTATAGGTACATACGTACGCACGCTATATAAATATAGAAATCGGTGAACTTTATACCCGACACCATTGACTTTAGCTAGGCTTGACTTTCCTCATATAAATAGTATGTACCTATATACATAGAGACATACCTAAGCTTCGGCCAATGATATAACCTCCCCGAGGTCGCCTAGCCCCGAATAGACGAGGGCCGAGGGGTCTTGGCAGGAGACTAGAAGCTGGTGAATGTAACTTGCTMCCCCTCCCCCGCATACATCCCAACCTCTTCGGCGATAGCGAACAGCCAATGGAGTGGGGCTCGCCGTTACCGCCTGCCAGGTTCGTAGCTTACCTCGGCATCCTTTTCAACGTCAATTTGCTTTTTTTGGTTCGCTGAGGCTCCAGCACGTCGTCTGTGAGACGTGAGATGACGGGCCCCAATTCCGAGCTTCAAACTCTCCTTTGTGCTCGTAACTCCATTGGCTATACCGCAACGCCGGACTATGCGATGATATAGTTGAACAGGAGATCGGAATACGGGCTTATTTAACTTTCCCTTCTGTTAGCTTCACGAGCGCGGAACTGCAACGATGGCGGGTCGTGTACGCCATCCGATTGACACGGCGGCGTTGGAGCGCTACATCAGCGAGAATGTGCCCGAGATCAAGGTCCCGCTGGACGTGAAGCAGGTTAGTGAACACGATCATGGTCTATATACCTCTTACGTGCCCCTTAATGCGTAGCACAACGAGTGCTCTCCGCGTAATCCGTAGCGTATCATGTAGACAGGAGCCGAGACTACCTGACCATGTCTCACTCGCTCAACACGCCACTCAGAATCCTTCGCTGACAGCTCTCCACCGCGCACTAGTTCGGCTTCGGCCAATCCAACCCGACATACCAACTCACCGCGGCCGACGGGCAGCGGTACGTGCTGCGCAAGAAACCCGCGGGTAAGCTGCTCTCGCAGGCGGCCCACAAGGTCGAGCGCGAGCACCGCATCATATCCGCGCTGCAACCCACAAGCGTCCCCGTGCCGCGCGCCTACTGCCTGTGCGAGGACGCGCGCGTCATCGGCACGCCCTTCTACATCATGTCGTTCGTCGGGGGCCGCATCTTCGAGGACGCAGCGATGCCCTCGGCGTCGTCGGCCGACGAGCGCACGCGGCTCTGGCGCGCCGCCGTCGAGGCCCTGGCCGCCCTGCACCGCGTAGACCCGGACGCGGTGGGGCTGGGCTCGTTCGGCAAGAGGACCGGGTTCTACGACCGGCAGCTCGCGACGTGGCGCCAGATCTGCGACGCCCAGGCCAACACGAAGGACGTCGAGACGGGCGTGCCCGTGGGCGCCATCCCGCATATGCCGGAGCTGATGGCGTTTTTCGGCGACAAGACGGCGCGCCCGCGGGACCGCGCCACGCTGGTGCATGGCGATTACAAGATTGATAATGTGGTGTTCGCGCCGGACGAGCCGCGCGTGGCGGGTATTCTTGACTGGGAGATGAGCACGATTGGACACCCGCTGTCGGATTTGGCGAATTTGATGCATCCCTTCTATAGCGCTTCTATGTCCGCACACTCATCTACGAATTCCTCGAAGTCGAACGCGAACGACGCCATAACAGCAGTGTCCCACCCAGGTTTCCTTCCCGGCGCGACGCCTGGCCTGCCCTCGCCCTCCGACATCATACAATGGTACGCCGCAGCAGCGGGCTGGGACCCGCGGCCGGAGGAGGTAGCGTGGGCGTGCGCCTTCAGCGTGTTCCGGCTAGCGGCCATCTGCCAGGGCATCGCGGCGCGCGTCGCTATGCGCCAGGCTAGCAGTGCCAGCGCGCAGAAGCACGCCGCTGCTATGCACCCGCTGGGTGAATTTGCGTGGGAGCTGGTGCAGAGGGAGCAGAAGAAGAGGGGGATCGTGGCGCTGACGACGGGGGGCGCGAAGTTGTGATGTGGGAGGTCTGCTATTACGTTTTACCCCGGCCGCTTTATAAGGTAGGTGGGTAGCTACCTGTAGATCTTAAATTACGGTATTGAATATGGATTTTGATAGGAAGACTAGCGAGCGACCATTAAGAGCTCATCTAGTAGCCGTCCGTTTACCAAGGCTGCTCAAGAATATGAGCTTGAGTTTATTTAAGAACATGTATCATTAAAAAAGGAGTCTCAAACTTAATAATTACGAGTCTCAAGAAGAAAAGAAAGTTACTACATACTCGCCAGACAATGGCAATGACCAAAAAAGAACCTTTTTTTTGTGTTTTCCCGAATAAACCTCCTTCGTCCCTGCAATAAGAAATATGAGTCTCACTTCATGCGTCACCAGGTAAATAATACCAGAAGAGAAGAGAAGACCATGTCACCAAGACAACACATCAGAACTGGGGAACTTGGCTGAAGGATAGCGCTCGATAAGAGCCTATTTACCTATCTCAATTATGAAGTGTAGTCCATCGCAGCAAATTTGATTGTGTGGGGGAATTTGGTGAAGGGGGTGTGGTGAAAAGTGTTGGGCAGTATTTACACCATTGATACCATCGCCTTGAGGTCGAAAAATCCCTATGATGACGTGTGTGTGGGTGTGTGTGTGTCGGGGGGTGGGTAGGAGAATTTCCCAGTCTAGTAACCGTCTCCTTTAGAATTTCATGCGTGTCGTCAAATGAGGCCGTGAATGAATCAAACCGGCCTTGCAGAGAAGTGTAAAAAATCATCGAGAACCTAGTGCGTATCGTTGCGTGACATAACCGCCATTTCCGGCCTTATAAACTCCCCTAACGCCGAGCGGGAAATGTTTGCGGAGTTGAGTAGAAGTAGAAATAAAAAGACCGCCTTTCAAATCAGCCTTTGCATTGTGTGCCAAACCGTTGATGCCGTAAAACGAAAGGGAAAAACAAATGCAGATCTCTATGCGAATTACCTATTCCATAAGACCTCGCATGCACAAAAGAGAAGAGAGATGACAACCGGGATAGAATGAGTTGTGGCATCTGCCTAATGGTTGCTTCCGGAGGAGGAGCGGTGGTGTTGATATTGACCTCCTCCCCATCCCTGTCGTCTATGGCCTCGTAGTCGATTCTGAACTTGTTCTCGGGATCGATCTTGACGAAGTTGCGATTCTTGGGTAATTGATTCATAGCTATCTTGTTCTCGCAAGAATGCCCGCAGCGACGGCGGATACGATGCTCGCGGATCAGTAAACTGTTGGGAGGGTGAAGGACTGGGGGTTGAGGCGGGGTGTGGGGTTCCCACAGGTCTGTGGTCCTACAACTGCTGGTGGGAAACCGGACCGCCATACATGGTATCCTCGGCGTTAGTCATGTAAACCTCTGGCCCGGCATAAGTTGGGGACATTGGCGTAACGTGCTGTGCGCGCATGTGTGGCAGTGGGTATTCGTCGGTAGTGCCGGTTGAGCTGGTGATGTTCAACGGGTTCAAGTAAGACTCAGATGGCACTCCAAGTTGTGACTGGAATGGGAACGGGGGAATATTAGTGTCAAAAGCGGGCCGACCAGCTGGGCCGGTCCCAGAATGCTGTCGGTTATGCGAATGACCCGGGTTTGGTCTGCTGATCCACGGATACTGCTGTGATAAACTGGTTAGCAACATCTATACACTTCCAAGAGAGGAGATTAGGGCGGAACGAACTTGGGTTTGAGGGGCACTATTGGCCGGAGACGCTGCGAAATGCTGTCGTCCCGGGGGAAGTCCTCGCAGGCTACCGTGGCGAGGACGCACCCTACGTCGATTCTCGCTCACCTCGCTGAATGGAAGTGGAGAGTGACGCTCCCCTGAATTACCATGCCACGCCGGAGTTCGAGAAGCGTGCATTGCCGTGCCATCTGCTCTTCTGAAGGCAGGACCACCCATTCCACCATACTCAAGATCTGCATATGGACTACATAACGCGTCAGTCAAGCGGTACGACATTATAGCAGAGGAAATAAATACCTTGAAGCTAGGGCCGCGAAGCCGCCAAGCATACCTTCAGTGGGTCTACTCAGGGAATCCGGGCCACCTCGTTCAGAATCCCTACCAGCTCGGATTGGGAAGTGCACATTATGTGAGTGCTGGCGTAGGAAACGATACACATTGTGTGCATTCATGGTCTGCCGATACTGGGGTTCTGAAGGGACCTTATCTCTACAGTAAGGGCAGCTGTCTGACTCTTCAAACCATTTCTTGATACAATGATCTCCGAAAACGTGCTTGCACTTTGGCAATCGCAGCGGATTCTCGCTGATTCCTTCGGGTGTTTCGACTCCATAGTCGTTATAGCAGATCACACAGGCTGTGCACTGTTAGCTAAGACCAATTCATTTCACTTCATGGTTACCACTCACTTCTCTCGTTCTCCGGTAAACTAGATATAGTCACACTCTCAAGTGACGTGATAGCCTTCTTGGATGCGACTCTCTTACTTGAAACTGCGCCCCTCATAATCTGGTGAGCTCGCAAGTGTTCTTCAGGTCCGTTGTCTCCGGGGGTACCGGATACGGCGGCCTCCAAGAGGGATATTGCGACCGCGTCAGGATCAGAGTCATCGTCACTAGACCAACCAGACTCTGATGATGGCAATCGCGTAAGACCACGTCTGTTACGGTTAGCACTAGCTCGGCGCGGCTCAGAACCATGCGCGTCGCTAGACATCTCCGCGTTTCGAGTCGCAATAGGCGCTCGACGGGGAGGGGAAGATAATGCTAAGGAATGGTTAGTATTTCGGCGAAAAATACCAACTCATGATACCTGTGCTAGAAGGGAACAACATACCTAATTGAGAAGGGCCGGCTTCGTTTCTCCCACCCGAGGAAGACACAGTGACTTCGGCCATTGAGAGAGATGTTGACGGCATACTATTTTGCCGGACGAAGGAAGGAGGACTCTGGCGGCCAGGCTGCTGGGCTGGACGTGAACTATGTGTATATGTTTGCGTTTGCAGATTGTGAGTTGCGGATGCAGGAGGGATTGGGTTGAGTGATGGCAGAGTGTTGTTTGTCCTGGATCCATGCGCTCCAGCACCGGGTCCAGTTACACCCCCAGTGCCTCCGTGAGGTTGACCTTGATTGGAGCCTGAGAAGTTGCCTTGGCTATGCTGGATAGGAGCGGTGCCTCCGATTCTCTGCAGACTCAGCATCGGTGTTCTATACCGGAAAGCGGAGGACTGCGCGTTGTACATGTTCGCACCGTTCGACGGGTATGGTGGTTGGGGGACGTGACCGCTACTCGGGGGCATGACAGATGAGTTAGGTTGGTAGGCGGGCTCTGGTGTCCATCGACTGTAAGGGGGGGGAGGTAGATTGTGCCAGAAGTGAGGGTTGGAATGAACGGGGTCGAGGTGGTAGTTGGGACGAGCTGAGAACATTGGTGGGTGTTGATTGTGTTCTGCAGCAGCACGTAGGGCCGGACAAGCAGAGCGGGCTGCGTGGTCCATATTCGACGAGGACGGCGAACCTCCGTGCTCCGAGTGGTGCATCATGAAATCCATTGTGGAATGATCCATGACTGCTGTCTGGAGAGTGCCGGCCTTAATCAAGCGGCCGTCACTCCCGCTCCCAAACCCCGGTGATGATTTACCTACTTATGGCTGTTGGAATCGCCCTGGCCAAATTGAATGTGGGATGTACGTGGAAGAGAGAGAGAGAGGCAGAGTTGAGGGGGAGGGGTAATCAGATGAAGAAGCAGAGTGGAATCACTGCAGCTCCCAGGGATGCAAAAGATCACCAGGGAGCGCACTGACCGATGACTGCCCTGATTTATTTGAACTGTTCTCCCCACAGTTCCGGAACTGACGGTATCGCGCTCTACCGAAGTTTGCCTTCTCGGCACTGCACTGTTCGGACGGGCCTGCGAGACGACGGAGCTGCGGAGCTGCGAAGCTGTCGGCGACGACGACAAGGACAAAGGCAGGGGGGATACGTTATAGGATATCGTGCCTATGGCAGAGGTATGATTTTGGTGGTTTCGCTTGTCGACCATAAAGGCAGCGGGCGAAAGTGACACTGTCGCTGGGGAATAGCGAGTTAAATGGATATTCGGCCTTTGTGGTCTCAGCCTGTGAAGACCACCTCTTTCTTTTAACGCTGACTGAACACCAAGCTGCTGGATAAATGCGTACTGGATTGGCGAGATCTGGCCCTGATGATACTTGAATATTGAAATGTTTAGAGAATAAGAGAAGTCTAGATTCCGACTATGTATCACGATCTGGCTATAGGGTATTGTTAGGTAGCGAGGCGTTGGGGGGGATATGATGCCGATATGGTGAGATGGAAGACAGATGGGTTGAGATGAGCTTGCGACGTTGCTCTCAGTCAGCGTCCGAAGTACTCGGACCTACCTGCAAATACTGGTCTACCTCCGGGGAAGGCGGGCTGGAGACGGAGGAGGAGGGAAGGAAAAGAAAAAAGTAGGAAGGCAGGAAGGCAGAAAGGCAGGAAGGAGACAAAAAGGGCTGTCAGGGCAAAAAGTACATGTAAGAAGAGACAGGTAGTGGAAGGAGGTGCGTAAGTGACTGCGATGCAGCAAATACGCTCGCTCTTACCATCTTAGCATCTTACCATCTTACCATCATAGTGCACTGTACGATCCGAAGAGGTATTCGACACTGCGTCCAATGGTAATAGGGTGGTAGGTGGGTAGGTACCTTAGCCAGGCCTATCCACCTAACATCCATGACCTACCATGACCTACCTGGCCTACCCGGTATACCCAGTGCTGGCATACATATGGCATACATGGCATACATGGCCTACCTCGCATACCTCGCATACCTCGCGCATACCTGGCATAAGCTAACATGCGTGAGTGCGAGTTTTAGGTAGTTTGCGTTATTCAAGGGATTCCATTGTCCACATAGCTTTTATCGATGGATGGCTCAGGCTGTTCAAAAACAACCGAATCAGACTCACCCATGTAATGTAATGGATGTACCGTACCCTGGGTCCTAGGTACTTGTCACTAACTTGGTAATGCAATAGTGTGCTACTATTGGCGCTGTGGATCGGATCAGGGAATCATTGCTTGCCGAATGAGATAAGGAATCAAAAAAAACAAGGCCGAGTTGGATTTTTCATTTGCGAGGGAGCCTTTGCTGACAACCTCACAAGCCCTCGCAAGCCCTCATCAGTCCAAGCTTGGGGAAGCGGGCGGTCCAAGACAGACTTTAGGCCAGTCTGGCTGGCTGGCTTGGCTCATCCTAGGCGGGTTTAGGCGCCGCCAGCTGGTGCCTGCGTCCGGGCACCAAAACTGAATGAGCCCTTGACTCTTGTTTTTTTTGTTTGGTGTCAGGAATTAGAGCAGGTCAACGTGTGTGTCGTACCCATATATGTAGGTATTGTGTAACGGTGCTCCTTGCTGCATTGATTCGGCGGCTCGGAACTATCGACGTTGGCTGCGCGTGCTAGGATGATGCTGTCCTATTATGTATTCTTTTTTCGACTGGGTTTAAGCAGATTTCAGAATTGGTTTCACATTGCGATATGGTTATTTGTACGGACAGCCAGGGCTTTCCAGGGTGCGTGCAGCTCTGCTATCGTGATAAGTATATGCAATAATTCCTTATCAGACTGGCCGTTCCGCTTTTTTGTATTCACTTATAGACCCCACTTCCGTCATTGACGGTCATAACGACAAAACAAGGTAAATGCATCTCAAGGGAGGTTACAAGTAACATTGAATACCTAGTATACTCGTAAATACATATACCTAAATATTCAGGTGTATACCGATAGGTGCCGTGTATGTGCTAATTCAAAAAGCAAGCGACCTGTATTTTAGTGCCTCGAAACTGCTTGCGGCTATAGTGCAGGCGCAAGTGCACATCAAACAAACAGTTGAGGTTAAACTCTCGGCAGAGGTCCGGCTATAGCAGTACTATTCTTCCGCATTAGGAAATTTTCAGACCGAATAGCGGAATCCATTCCCCCTGGTTCATAGTGTGGACCCGTATAAAACGGTACAGCGGATTGMCCCCTCCTTTATGGGTMCCTTCCATACTCCAAAGAGTCACACAAGCCAGAACAAGGTCGCTGAAATCGCTTCTTGTAGGCCCGTAACATTTGCTAGAAGCTCCATTCCCCGAAGAATCACAACCCTCGAACCACGAATCAATGATCAAGATATCAAACCATTTCACATAGCTGGTACCCTACTGACTCGCTCTCCCATCCACATGACAGAATCACCGCCTTAACCAAGACCAAGCAGGGAATACGGGGTTTCTTGTTGATCAGTCATTCAGACATCCATATCCATCTTGTTGTAATGGATGATAGACCCCTCAACGCCCCTCCCCCTCCCATGCCCTGCCCTGCCTCGCTCGTTACATGGTAGCAAGTGCGAGAGTCAACCGTCAAGTCCGACGCCTCGCTGCAGCTAGGATGCCCTTTTCACTTTTGATGGCCAACCACAGGATCGCAGCACCAGCAAGTAGCCTGTAACTATATCAGCCGGTCATGGAGAGGTGGTCTTGTGAACGGGTACACGATACCATAATACTACACTACCCACTAGGTCACCCAACCTAGGAATCGATGAATCATCCCAGGCCTTCGTGAGCCTTGGCCCGCCGATGCTGCAACTCGTAAAAAGAGCCCTGCTTTCCTGTCCGTTTTTGTCTGCCTCGACATAATCTTGCCATGCTTCATCGCCTCTTACAACCTTGTCTGTGCGCAGACATAGGCTGTTGCATGCTCGAGCACTCACTACTGCTTACTTACTGTACATGTCGCAGGCACCTGTCGCAAAATTGTATGCCGGTCCACGGACCGACCTAACACGGCCCAAGAGAGTTGTATAAATGAAAGCCGAGCCACTTATATGTACGAGCCGCCCCACGACCTTTGCGTACGCGGTGTGCGCGGGAGTAACAACTAGGTTTCTCGGCCTTAGGGCTTTCGAGGGGAGAGGTAACAATCACCATCAATGCCCCGTCCCAGGAAAATGGTGCAAGAGGCCATGTACCGGTTTACGGAGCATTTAACACGGTTCCGTAGGAGCTCCAACAACCGCAGATCACGCACCTCTGCGGACACATACATATCGGACCGCTTTCCACGAAGCTACCTCCCCCACGGATGCTATATGCTGAATACTGAAAAAGTCAACGATGTTCCCATTTTGCTACCTAAGAACGGTTCAGAATTATTACTATGTGCAGATAGATCACTGAAAGTGGTTTGACCAGGGATCTTTACGCTACCATGTTTGAGGTGTCGGGGTTCCTCTGACCTTATCTTGGACTCGGAGAAGCAGGCTTATCAAATAGCCCGACTTACACGCCCTTGTTCATGCCGCCCAACCAGCTAGCCAAGTTCATGCCGACGAACGTTGCAAGTGGTTATGAGTCGGCTTAGTCGTTAAAAAAGTACCGCTACGAACAAAATGTCGAGCTACTTGCCTTGCATTACGCGGGCATCTAATGTTCATTCGTGGTCTATTCGATATCATGACTTGCCTCTGACGCAGTCATGCTAACGAGACCCCGTGTTATCAAGCTCCTCGTAATTCTGTTGATAACTTACCACGGCGACCAAGTCATATGTTGTCCTACCCAAGACTATCTAATGATGATGCATCATGCTCGATTACGGACGGGGAAAAAAGATCACATTGCAGAGTTTTAGTCGTCAGAAGAAAGCTAAGAGGGTGGGAAAATGCAGCATCAAAGGTTCGTTCCCGCAAAACGGAGCAATTTCCACAAACCAGCAAGGCTGTTGGGGGCGACAAGGGCTTCCAAGGTTGTTCGAACCTTGAGAGGAGGGCCGACTCAACAGTTGCGGACGTACCAAGTAATCTTACTATGGTAATTTTTGCCGGCAAACCTCTCAGGGCTTGACAAGTTGGGCCTGCGCGAGACCATAGAATCCCTTGTTTCCGCGATGGATATTGATTAATTGCATGGCATTTTCAGCATTTTCAGCATTTTCAGCATTTTTAGATGGACTTGTCTTGTATGGATCATTGCGTCCATTATGTCATATCACAGGTTACATAAGCGTTATCATCACACAGACGATAAGCATTAGCGCCGCCCCAAGCTGCTCAGGCACGGGGCACGGGGCACGTTGCAGATCCCTTTTTGCGAATTATGCCTACATCCAATACATGCTCCAAATAAGAACTACGATATCATGTACTGTACATTCAATATTCTTCCAAAACGATGGCGAAACCGCCCATCCCTTCTGACTCCGACCCTTCTGACACTGGCCGTCATTAAACTGTATCCTCCGTATTCCCTACTCGCCTGCCTGCTCCGACTCATCCTAATAAACCCCGTCCAACTGCAACGTCTGAGATCCTCAGGGAGTCTGGCCTCCACCGTGCCAAAAAGAAGAAAAAAAACCCCTTTGGTCGTTCTTGGTAGGCAAATGGGGATTCTCGGTATTTTAATTGGCCAAACCGCAAAAGGATCGGCTCAGGGTTTGACTTGTCTTCACTTACTCATCACAGTACCGAAACTGCTTGTGGGATTATACATATTAGCATCTTACTGTACCGCTCGAATGAGTCCCCGTCGATGTTAACGTGGATGAACACGACATAGATTTACATAGGTAGGCATGATACGTGATCAGCTGGCTGGATTTCGAACCTCGGGAGCTTTCGGACTTTTGCCCCGTCATACCATGAGATATTCAGCCAATACTCCAACGCCATCTATTACTTTTAGTGAACCAAGCCCGGCGCCCATGCATATGAGCACTGGCGAGAACGAGGGCTGTTATTTAGCTCACGATTTGGAAGCCCAACCGTATGGTCCGAATCACAACACTCAGCCTATTTCTTACGCCTGTATCCCCGAGCCTTGTCGGATTATCTCTCTACCCATGTTGTCACTAGCCCGGTTCGAATTTCAAATCGTGTCAAAGTGGACAGACATTCCGAGTCTTAGTTCCGCCAGAGCCGTCACCGACATTCTAGATCGATACAGTGCTTTATCAAGACTATTTATATATTAGGTTAATAGACGCGAGTTCTCTCCAACGCCAACCTAAGTCATATGATGTTAGTTCCTCTCACCGCATCACCGTCTCCGCCTGGCCCGCGCCTCCAAGAGAAACCCTGGCCTTTCGGCATTCCAGCACAGACAAACTCCCAAGGCTCTGTCCCTTGGTCCCAAGATTAACAAACCTCGCTGTCCAACATTGCAACATCTTACCTATTTTATATGCACCGTCCAGGTCCAATCCATGAGACAGGCGCCACCTCCGAAGGGTAGGAATGTGCATTCCAACCGAAACCTCGCGTTCCCATCGTTGATATTTTATCGTCGCCTGGTCGCTAACCTCGTATGGCAAAACTAATCCGAGAACTAGCTAATCCCACTGAAACATCGCGGCCGAACTCCTGCATTGTCTAGAGTCGCCGATCCACGGTCATTAGCCGTGACATGTCGTGTGGCGTAAAAGTGTCATTTCATCTTTGCTTTCAAAATGTTGCAGTATTACCACGACACAACTCTCTAGGCTTGATCGCCAAAATGAGCCAAAACCACGCGGCCGCTTTACGATGGACAAACTCTCAGCTCAACTTTATTGATTTCGCTGTTCAGTGTCTTGCATTTGCTTTAAGCCCTAGGACCTCCAAGATGCAAGGAGCACAGGAGCGTGTGCCGCCGCCTCCATGCACATTCCCGCTTGAGCTGTTCTGGGCTTACACTTATTACATCCCACGGACCGCCTCGTTCGCCTTCCAGACTCGAGAATAGGGCGCAGCGACCAGCCTCTGCAGAGGACCATGCAGAACGGATCACACCCAAACTGGTAGGTCCGATGTGTCCAATGGTAGAATTCGGCTACTTCATTCTCACATCAGATGCATGGGATCAAATTGCATTTTTCTCAGCCAAGCCACTGCGGGCAACGGCAAATTGCAAGATGGAGGCATTTTATCAACTAACTTGCCGCGCCTTTTGCCAGCTCTCCCGGTCTCGTGTCAATATTGACTTATCTCCTCTGTTATCAATTTACAGCCTCAAACAACAAGGCGCCGGAAATTATCATCAGTATCAAATACATTCTTGCGCTCCCAAAATCAATGGACCAAACAAAGAAGGTACTGCTCGAGAGGGGATGCTGAGATCCCGAATAATTGGACGAGCGAAGATTCACTGACGCTCAATTCACTCTTGCGAACTCAATTTTACTCCGCGAAATCAACCAGTTCCAAGGACTTAGCCACCGTGCTTAGAAGATACCTCTATGCTTGGACTCGCATGTCATATAAAGCGTCAAATTGAAATGCCACCAACTTACGTATGATATCTCGAGTGTTGGTTTCACGATTTTGCGGCTTTACCACGCGTTTTACGGGGTTAATTTACAAAGACGTTAGAGCAGCGAGATTCGCTCGAGACTCTTCTCGTGTTGGCGTACCGCCGTGCGACAAACACCCTGGGATTCGCGAACAAGTCGCGCTTCTGCAGAAGAATCGCAGCCCATCACCGCTACGTGTTATGTGGCTGCTCTGCAATTGCCCGGTCTTGGAAGACGTGCTACAAGGACAACGGTGTTGGAAACTCCGGCATCGCCTCGTCCAATATGGACCTGACCTGGTTGTTTGTTACGCCGTATTTATTTACCGCGCGTCTAGTGTAGAGACGGAGGGGGCCTCATCCGCGGCCCCCAGGACCCGGGTCCCCGGCCGGAGTCTTCTAATTATTTTCAGGATCTCGACGCGATGGGGCCTGGGAAGGAACAGCATGTTCTATTGTTAGAACCCCGTTGATCCTGCACTTATTCCCCCCTGGAAATTGCCCGGTCCGGCGGTGTTTGCTTTGGCGCCTCTTTCTCAAAAGCCGGCCTCTCGCAGGTGGCGCTCATTCACCCCTCTCCATTCATGGATTAGAGCAGGCAGATTGAAGGCCGCGGGATCCGATGCGGGTTACACGACTCAAATACTGGCTAAAGATGCTGCCTCAGGACCTTCGCAGAACGAGGAGGCGGGCACGGGCTCCGAGGCTCAGAGAACAAAGCCAAGGGCAGTTCTTGCTTGAGAAATAGCGGTTTGTTAGATGTGGATATTTCTGAGCCTTGGTGGCAGTGGCAGTGGCCTTGGACCGCTCCTATGAGAATCACCGATTCATGGATGTCTCCGCACGGTGACATATCAACTGACGTCTCGTGCATTAACTGGTGCCTAGAAGCAGACTCCGCCACACAGTTGATGGGATACATCCACCGCCTCATTTGCCCAACGTGCCAGTGATCAAGACGGTGTTTCACGCACGTCACCATCGGGCAATGACGGGGTGTGAGCAGAGAGGAGTTTCGCCGTCCTCCTAGGTAAGTACCTTCAGCAACTTCTCAGGATCCTAAGCCTTTATTTAGTGTAAGTAGAAGGTACGTCTAGTACGGCAGATGCATCTCGCCATCTGAGCTTGCTAGGTGGGCGTAGGCAGATCCCATGAGTGTGAGGATTCTCAGGCACCTACCTAGCACCCTCGCTACTCAGGGGCCAACGTGTTATTATTACCTGGATTCTATGGTAAGTCATACTTGGGAGGTATCCATCCTCGTCGGACGTATATATGTAGAAGGTATCACAAACTAGGCTATCACCTCTAATATGATACACTTGAACTTGATTGCCTAAGTTACTCGTCTCCTAGCTAAGCGCCCTTGGGAAGTGCCACACCTTGTATTCATCTTCGCGCCCACCGAGTCAAACAATGACACAGGTATTCATTCGCCGCTCAACGGATGGAGGTCAAGTATGCTGAGTACTTGTTCTCATTCCTTATGTACCATAGACTGCTAAAGAGTCAGAAGATACTCTGGTTATCACATCTCACAAGAGTCAACGTACCTCAAGGCCTCCCATATTCTACGTGAGATCCTCAAGGGTACGAGACATACTTACCTACTAATCCATCGCTGCCTAGCAGGCGCTGCTTAGGTACCAAGTGGTCACGGTTCTTGCTAGTATTCGGCCCAAATACCACGATGACCAATTTATCCCTGGGGCGACCCAAATTCCAAGCTGGAAGTTACGTTGTACACGCCAGAGCTAGATGTATGGGCCCCTAGGCAATATAAATCAGTCATCCAAATTCCATCAAGGGCGCTTCCCATTCTCGGTGCCACCGTCTCCCGGTTCTGGAACCAGAGTCATTTACCAGTGGTTAAGGACATGGAGCCGAGTATAGCTCCTCTCGGGGAGTTTGCCATAGGGCCTCAAGTTCGAATCCGAAAGCAAACGTAGTAAAGCGACAGATTTATACAAGTCAAATGTGAATATTCGATTCTGGTAGACGGCGGTTCATGATATTTCACAGGCACGTCGTTCTACTTCCGGTTATTCTCTTATTATTTCTTGCTTGATTCGGGTGTCTCAATGGAGAAGTTCGAGTCGCGGCCGTCATGAGGAGCCATCTACCTCACATGTAATGAGCGGCAACGGCTGCCACATCTTCCTTTCTTACGCGATATCTCTTGCTTTATAAATAAATCCCAGGCCATGGCAATTTGTAGCTTCGTATGGAGTTGCAAGAACCTAAACGAGCCAGATGTCTATCCTATGTGATGAGCTACCTGTTTCTAAACCTCCTAAATCACTTTAGCGCCTTTCGAGGAGCCGCATATAATTGATGCAAAGACGAAAATACCTGAGAACCTCTACGACATAGGCTTCCATGCATGCCGTTGAGGAGACATCGGTTAGTTGATTGACAGCGGGTAACGAGACGACTAACCAACGCGAGTAGACCCCTCTTCAGGGTCAACAAGGGGTTGAGAGAATCGCCAGGCTTCTTAAAATGCTTTTCAACTACTCGAATAGAAGATATCCTTCGAGTTGCTTCATAGACGAATTTTTCTGTTCTCTTGTTGGTGTACGAAAACTACGGCTAGCCCATTTGCGAGTGCTCGTTACGGTGCCATATTTCCATCGGTCCTCTGCGATCGGATCCTCAACGATGCACTCTTTTGTTATTCTAATTATACGTAGATGTTTATAGTTATTTTAGAGCTAGAGGATCTAAATTAAGGGGTAAAAAGTAAGGAGCCTTTCGAAGAATTCTCAGGTACATGTAGAGGACGTGCAACCACCCATACCCGAGCTCTAGGAGAAGAGGCAAGTTTGATCTGTTGAGTTCCGAGTCGATAGAGTGGCCTTTCCTTCGTCTCCTATACCGGAATTTGAACTGGAGTGCTCCTACAGACAGAGAACGCAACTATTTTGCCATGTAAGAAACTCGTCCTCGAAATAAAATCCGATGTAATGACCCGGGGGTCCCTCAAGCACATGAAAGGATGGAATATGCAACAGTAGGTGCTGAAGGACTCAAAGAGGGCTTGTTTGCCGTTGCCCAGAGGCATAGGCCTAATGGATATATACAGTATCTTCTATGCATATGTCGTATGAAGGACTAGAAAATGACCTAGCGTAAGGACAGCAAATCGGTGAAATGGAAGGGGGAAATATGTAACCAAGCTCCTATACGTGTAGCCTCTGTGTCTGAGATTGATATGGCTCGCGACTCGCGGGACAGACAGACAACAGGCGATGAGCGACGAGTTACATGTACGAATATATGTATCTATGGTCGTAATCATAAAGTCTTGAATACAGATGCCTTCTTCCTCGTTCCCCGTGCTGTTCCTGCTACTAGTTAAGTTCTCGGTCGACCATATGTTATGAACATAGCGAACCAACTATCCGCGTCGCCCCATTCGTTATTGACGTACTAACAAGGCATTTAAGGATCGCAGATATCCTGAATAACAGAAGAAGCGAGTCTTTCATTTCGGCCACCTAGACAGCAGTCGAGTACCAACTCAACGGCCACCAACCAATCACTATGCCGCCCCTAATAAACTCCGAGAGCTGCAAATTCTAACGAAAATGTACGATAGGATGGAAGAGGAAGTCAGCAGACTAACCATATAAGAGCCCTTAGTATGTGAGGAAATGAAATCGCTACCTAGATATAAAGCTCATAAGTCCCCAGTTCAAGCAACGGGCTATCGACATGCGAGTTGTAAACTCGGGAATAACGAAATAATGAAGGAACAAGGAGGGTCCAGGAGGAACCTCCAGCAAGAGGAATCGTGGAAAGAGAGGTACGTAACCCTTCACCCTCCAACTACAGCTTGCCTAAGAGAAGCAAGAAGTGCACTTCAATCGACGTTTATCCCCGAGCCGACGCTGGACTCACCGATCAACATGGCCTCGGGGATCGTCACAAGTTGCGCGTACCGTACTGCACAGCAGAAATGCCTCACCACGCCGGACCGACCTCCGCAAAAAAATCAACTCGATCAGGACCCGATCCGAACTAACGTCGAACCTCGTAAGGATGCCGTGCGGCCGCGGTGGATGCAAGTCCAATCGCGCTCCATGCTGCATTCGGACGCCGGACGCGGGAGAAACTCCGCACGGATGTCCAAGGGAAACCAGTACGGCAACGATGGACCGACCGGTGTACTCACTTACTCAGGCACACACGCACGCAACGCGCTCTATCACCTATATACAGGCTACCTACAGTACCTAGTCTCTATCCAGGCCTCAGACCCCAGACAGACACGATCAAGACCCTAGGTGCTCTTATCTAATCTCCGGAAGGATTCCTTCGATTCGCCTTCGCTTCCCCTTCTTCTTCTCCCCTCCCTTCCGCCGCAAGGTTCTTCTACAGCGCTAGCGAGCTCGCCTTATTGCCTATTGATCCTCAATATCACACATCACATCMCCTCACATTAGCTCGGCCACCCGGTCGTCCGCGGTAGCCGAGTCGATGTAGGCGTTAGCCAACATACCGACCTACCTAGGTATACGTGCCGTGCATAAAGAAGCGCGGGAAGGAACCGAGGGGGGGCCACGCGGTCGTCCTCGAGTTGGCGAGCTCTCTCCCTATCTCTCTCAATCAATCGGTCTAGGTCTAAGCCAAAGCCAAGCCCAAGCCATATTCACGTACGTATTAATCACCTACCTACATACATACCTCCATCCAATGCCTTACTGTATCTTAGCTTAGCTTGGGTTGGGCTCTCTGCATCGCTCTGGCAAATCGTTACTGTGTAAGCGGCTACTCACATGAAGCCGCCACCCTTGACAAATCCCCGACAGTCCTACATAGATGACATATAGTCGTGTATGCGCGTGCGTGTGTGCGACGTCCTATGGTGACAMAAGCCGATACATACCTAGGTGAGTAAAAGGTGACACACAGCGCCAGACAAGGTCAATGGTAGGTCTGTGAACCCTGGTAATTGGCTCGCACCCGACCCGTTCACTGTCTGCACATGGGCAACAGCAGCAGTAGCAGCAGCAGGGCAGGCGAGCCAAGACACGAGCAAGTAAGAAAGCCCAGAAAACCACTGTGAACCAAAGACCGGCGCACCGACCCGAATCGGGTCATAAGCCGCGAGACAAGGTTGCTCGCTTGGCTGACCGCAGCGCCCCCCGACACGTGTGCGAGGGTCCAATAGGGCCACTCAGGGACAGTGTCAGTGATTACTTTATTACCTCGTCGTTGTCTGCACCTGGCCGACCGGAGCGGAGATAGAGGTATTTTATCGATTCTAGGTAATTTCTCCTTCGCCCAGTCGGGTCAGACAGACGCGAGCGCGCGAGCCCTAGCGAGAAATAATAAAACGGAAAGGAAAAGTGACGAAATGTACACGCAAGTACCGCACATACATACATGGGACATGTCTCGTACGTACGTAAGACCAGAACCCGGAGAGAAGACGAGGAAAGACAAAGCAGAAAAAAAATAATCACCTCATCGTATTCCCCGCGAATAAGGGTCCTGCCTAACAGCCTAACCTAAGTCCTACTTATGATTACGATCTTGTTGGTCCGCGCGAGGCTACCGGGCTAAAGTGTGCATCGCGATTCGCGCAGGTATTCCATTCCTCCAAGATAAGCTCGTGGAGTTCAATCTGTCCGTGCCAAAAGCCCCCCTTCCCCTTCCCCCTTCCCCCTTCCCCCTTCTTCCCCTCCCCTTGCCCCCAACCCGCATCTTCCGCGACCGGTGTGACCAAGACTCTCATCTGATCCCAATTGCTCCCCGGTATCGATATATATCGTATCTTATTTACTTTTTCGGGCAGTGCTCCGCAACCACGTACCGAAGCCCGTCATCACTCTCTCTCTCGTTTACGTTTAGGTAAGTACTTTGCCGATGACAATAGCCGAGCTGACGACCAGGGCGAAATGGCGGGATGGCGCCAACTCGATGGGTTCACGCCCCCTTAGTGTATAGCCGATCATTTTATCTGATGTTCCCCCACGATCGAGTGCGTTCGGACGAGCCTCGCACTGGCCTGTGAGCCATGGATGTATCTTGAAGATCGCCGCTAGCGGGATGTTTCAAATTATGCTGACGCGAGCAAGCCACGCATCACTCAAGGTTTTAGAGTACGAATAACTCACTAAATTGACCGTATGAGGTAACAAAGCCAAGGGTAAGATAAGCACGTGTTGAGATCTCACTATCTCACTTCTTGACAAGCTTATATTTACCCCCCACAATTTCGAGCTCTCCATCGACTATCTTCTCCCCAAGGAACTCTTGTAGCTCCTCGTTGCTCCAGGGGAACCCGTCAGCGATCAACATCTTCATCATCATTGATATCTGACCAAGAGGCATAGCGGGGCTCGAGTTCGTCAGCATACCGACGATGAATTGCCAGTACACTTGACGTTTCTCTTTCTCCTTTTCACTTATACCCGACTTGGCTTTACGGGGCGTTGCTGGCGCCAGGTCGACTGCGGCGGTGGATGGTTGCGTAACCTGGAGCGATGACGGTTGCTCAGCATCAGAAAGTCGTTCGATGACAACATACGAGTTATCCGGAAGTCTGCGGAGCACGTGCTTCTTCTCCCAGAAGTCAAGGGCTGCCGCGAGAAGATCTTCGTCCATCTCAAGCTTCATGTATAGATCATCGAATGTCCAAGTAGGGGAATTCTCTTCACTGAATGCATTAATGACGGCCGCTTCATACGTGTGAACTTGCTCCGAGATCGTCCGGTCCTCAAGCTCGAGCTCCACCGTCGCCTGGCCGAGATGATTAAGCCATTTGATTTTACGGGACGGCTTCAGATGCTCGAAAATAGTTTCGTACATCTTCTGCATTTCCGTCACGTCCGGGGGTAAGAGAAACCGTTCTTCCCCTACTTCGGGCCAGTAAAGGCGGGATAGGATCCGTGCATGGATCGTCCAGTCCCTGTTTACCTTATCAGGGTGATTGACGGCGCCGCGATGGATGACGCCGTCAAGTCGTGCAGAGTCTTGAATATCCTTGATCATTACGTCACACGCTTGTAATGAAGAGTCTCCAAAGCGTTTCTTCAGTAAGTCAAGCACGCCCACTTCTTGCTTGAACCCGGTCTGCTCAGACAATAGTCGCTCGCCGATAATGCTCTGGAATTCCTTGATGAACACCTCTGGTGAACCTAAGGCACTTATGAGTGTGCCGATGACATCCTCAGACTTCCTACGCCTATAGTTGGTGCCGGCATCCACTGGAGCTGGTGTCCAGTCTAGATCATCAAAGTCTTCATCTTGCCGTTCGTTTTGGTACTGGTTAGAATCTTGTAATAGCAGCTCGACAAGTTCAACGAGCTTCGTTTTGCGCGCTTCAGTATTGACTTCCTCTTGGTTGGCCAGTAATCCAGTGACGATAATGCGGACAGTATCTTCTCGAGTGCAGAGATATAACTGAAGGGAATAGGCCACTCGATCCAGGAGGACCCTTGAATGATCTAATTTGTGAAATGTCCGAATCATAGAAATATAGGTGCGAAGTATATCCAGTGTCGAGCGTCCAGCATGGAGTAAACGTTTTTGCAGGGTTGCTGAGAACGCATCTGTGAGCTGTAGCCGTCGTTGGGGCGTCGTGATTGCATAGCGGAGGTCATCAATTCCTCCTTCGCTGTCTGGCCAGCTAATAACAATATCGAACAGCTCGTCGATGCGAAGCGCAGCAAGACGCCCAATGGCAATTTCCTTCCATTTTGATACGTCCGACCAGGCTACCCGTATACCAGCACCAAGCCGGCTTGTAATTTCTACAGCCAGTCTCGCGTATTGATTCTCGACCCAGTCCAGGAGTTCTCTAATGCATTTCGGTTGAACCCTAATACGACCTGCAATGCGTGAACGTATTTTCAGGTCATCATTAGGTTCCCATACTCCCGCAAAGGTCTCTCGAATATAGGCGATCATAATTCCATCTAGGAGTTCTGCAAAAAGAATCTGGAACTTCTCTCCACCATAGCCGACTTTGCAGAGTGATTCTATTAGCTGGTGTAACTCCTTTCTCGCCTTGTCTACTCTGACGGGCGGTTCGGGAACCCTCTTTCCATGTTTAGGCACTTGATCTGATGTACTCACGCCAAGTACTGTCTTCATTGATTGGCCGAGGACCGACCTTAGAGCATCCATCAATGCATCAGACATCGAGTTGCCCACGAGGGCGTGAAGGTCACGTTGGAATTTCATCAGGGCAAGTTCCGCATCCTCTTCTTCCATAGCCCGTAGGATCAAACTCAGGCCCCATAGATACTGTCTATGAGCGGCCTCTAATGTTCGTATACTCCCCAGGAGGGCTTGTGTCTGGTCCGAGTAGCCATGGCAGACACCAAGCAGTGGTAGGACATGACTGACAAAGTGCAACCTAACCTGCTGAGTATGCCAAGCAATAATGTCCTCAGTATGAGCAGCAAGCGGAAGACGCGTAGCTGGGTCTAGCACATCACGGAGGGCTTCCCGAAAGGCTTCATCTTCAACGTTCTGCGAGCTCGGCAGTGACCCGAAGGAATCCTCCGCCGTGACGGAGTTCGGCAGTGTAATACGGGATGTGACCACGTGCCATGACCGGTCAAAGCGGGTCTGCTGAGCGGCATGCTGGTTATTCTCAGGTGAAAGATAGAACTGGGCATCGACGCCTTTCTGAGGCGTCTGAATCAGTGGGCCCCCAAACGGTGAGCCTTGTTCAGGAAATCGTATTGACGGGGTCGAATGCGGTGTGGGCTGTGAGATGTCAGTCTGGAAGACAGACTGGATGGCGCGTCTCCTGCGCGCGTTCCACTTCGTATCCGCAGTCATCTTTGGTTTGTTGCTATTGTCGTCCGGATCAGTAGCCTAACAAACCCCATCAAACGTACCAACCATGACCATGACCAAGACCAAGATCAACCCCTTGACACTCGAAACGGAAAGAAAAAAATCTTTCCTCGTCAGATATTATTTTTAGTGAGGCATCATCTTTTTAATTGGCGTCGTATAATTTGGGCAGCTGAATACTCCGTTATGTCGCAAATTGAGCTAGCGACTACAAGGTTGGTTAGGTCTTGGAGGCGACGTGGGCAAAATTGTTTGTTGATTGGAGATTTGGGGCCGTTTGGGTAGGCGGTGAAATGCTCTTACCTCTCACCTACATGAAAATGCGGGCCACTGTCTTATGCTGCACTTATGCTGCGCGGCTAAGATTTGGTCTGTGCATTGATTACCCAGCATTAGGTTGTATGTAATTGTGCAACACTGCCGACTGCAGCAAGCCTCACGCGGCTGAGGCGTTTGTCGCAACATCCTTTTCCGTTGCTTACCAAGGTTGTCCGTAATCGCACCCCCCGCCGTGCGTCTACACCTTGCACAAGCTGACTCTCGAGCTAACCCTGTTGGAGTCTTAGCGGAATTTTCTCCGCTTGATACGGATGTCGCATTCGTATGCAGGACATTGGTGAGCATGACATGTAGATTTCGACTATGGCCGGTCCGGGATGTTACTAGATGCGCCTACGCTAGCGATAAGGGCCCTGGTGATCGACTTGCCAGTTTCGCTCGTTAATCTTAATCTTAGAATCTTAAAAACATGAGACCAAATTAGAATGCTGGGAATCTCTGACACAATCTTTTACTGCCACTCTACCATCTCGCTACATAATTCTGTGCATATCGGGTCCGCGGAGATTTCTGGGCGTAATTAAACTCGTCCACAGTTTTTGCGGCCAGACGAAGCTGCCCCCCCTCCAAGTTTACCTATCCAGGGTTCGGCGCGAGGGTAATTTTGGTTGATTGCGGCGCTGGCGAATCGCAAGCTTGTCCTACACTGCATGCAAGTGGCATGTGGGAGAGAAAACGTGCGGCGCGGGCGCACACGAATAGTAACCACGCATCAGGGTGGCCGGTCAGCGTGGCCACGCATCGTGCTAACGCAGTTACGACGGCTGCTTCTCAAGGTATTCAAAAGTATCCCGGGCTACATGTAGGTATATGGGCTCACCCCCACTCGCATCATGGAACTTGGGTACGACGAGTGTCGATCTGTCAGACACCAGGCCGTACGGCCCTTACAGCGCAAAAACTAGGCTGGCCGGTGAGGACGGCTGAAAATGGGTGAGATGGTTTAGGGCTGACACTAGCAGCTGTGCAGCAAAAGCCAACCTCTGTAGTGACGGGTCGCGGATAACGGGTCGGAAGTCAATCAGCAAGTAATACCACCAGTTTTGGTTATAGAAATCCCGGCTGCTGCATATAACACCAAACAACTGCTAAGGCTGTGTCACCTCAACCACACGATGCTCTATTTGCGGCGCTGCATGCGGAGGCGGGTGTGCGTCGCTCTCTATTTCTCATACGGGCAACGTTCGATATGTTGGAAACATAGGCCCAGTTAAAATCATGAAGTTTTGGACAGCTGAGCGAGCCTAGGCCAGTCATCGTACAGTTGATCAACAGCTGCTCGCCTTTTTTCTTGGTCCAATATGTGTAGTAAGCGCAGAAGACGCGATTTTACTGGAGAGCAGCTTTGTTTTTGGTTACATTCGGGGTCGAATTACGCTCGCCTCCCACGTTGAGCCTGCAGCTTTCACACGTGTAGGTCAGGTGGTTTGGGGAAGATTGGACTGGGGTTGTATGTAAGCTTTAAACCTGACAGGTCCTTGCAGTGTAGTAATCACCACCCATCAAGCATCGTTTCAGGACCTGCACTGTAACCGGACTACGCTTGAAGTTGACCGTCGCAAGTTCGCGTGGTTGGTCGCTAACGGCCACTCCGTGAACTTGGTACTTGGTTGGGGATTATCGGCTAGGCTTTCGTAATACGTCCCGAGACAGCCGACCGCAGCTCTCCGCTAAGATCGGTGCGGCACGGGGAACTTGTGAATACACAGTCGGCGTACGGGGTACGGTTTGCGTTGCGTGTAGGGTCAATCGAACAATGATACCAAAAATGGCTTTGAAATCACCACGGGAGACTGTTCTCGAATTATTGGACTCAATGCCTTGGGCGGGTCAAGCACACCAAGCTGTGCTGTACTGTAGGCGTACGGCACAGCACAATGTCGGAATCTATAGCTCACGACGTATCGAGTGAGATCGACGCCGGCTCGAGATTGCTCAGTGGACAGGTAGCATCGTTCTGCCGGTCCATAGTGTGTTCGAAATGCCGTTCATTCTACTTCCCCTTCTTGGCGGTGGCCATTGTGGCTTCGGGACCGATCGAAACAATCTTGATCATTCCTGTGAATGTTTCTTGCAGCACAGGGGCCTATATTGAAACCCTTGAGGCGTCTTAGGTGTAAAAGTGCAAAATTAGAATAATTTTCAAAAGATCGTGAGTCCAACATCTTCCAGGATGTTCCCCGGGGGTTAGTGGGAGCTCCCGTGGATCGCCATTGTCGCCATTATATCCCCTGTCTAGTCATGGCTATGCTAGTCATCAATCTTCTATAGTTCGTTCTCGGCAACCATTTTCTGAACGCGCGGCAAATTCAATTGAGGCTCGCAAGTAGGTATGCTCGCTGCTGCGTACCCCCCGGCCCCCCCCCCCCCAGGGACTTTGTGAAACGGTGCCAGAGAAATGAGGTAGTGTTGCGGAGTGTCCGACGTCGTGTAATGGTAACACAAATTGTCAAACCGGCCACTTGGTGACCAACCCACCTACACGTCTATCAGATCGATATGCTGCTTCTTCGGATGTTTCTACTTCCATTGCTTAGGGTATCGCCGTATTATGCCCCCGCAGTGCTAGAAAGCTTAGGTGTACGCATGCACCTTTGAAACACGGTCTTCTAGAAACATGCACGACACGCCCTGGTAGGTGTAGCTATGGTGAGGCGTGTCGCAGCCCTCGGTGGTATCTTAAATAAAACACCGAGCAGAAAACAAGGCCGGAGGGAGTATGTAAGCAGCCCTGAGGTTACGTGATTTGACGGACAATTGTTCCATCGTCGGAGTTTAGGGAAAATGCCTTTGTCCATTCTCGGAGCTTCGTTCTCGTCTAAAGCCTGACATCATGCATAGAGCCAAGAATCAAACGCTCATTCGACGTTTAAGAGCCGCTGACAGCTTGTACTCCGTCTCATGAGAGTAAGAACTGCMCCTTTTGGCCGAACAAGCCGTTCGGACGATCAAGATCATGCCCACTGCTTGTTTGCCCAACAATTTACCAAGTTACGCGCATGCGGATATGACCGCCATGCTAATTTACAAGCCCATAATAAAAACTTTGTTAAGGGCTTCGCGTCGGAAAACCGTCCCGACGGTGCCCAACGTAGCGGTTGTTGATTGAAATTATACGTTGGAGACGCACGGTTCAACAGCTAAGATCGTCGGCGATAATGGGGCGGATTGCCGGATAGAGATGGGTCAACCTTATTCATACCCGGGTATCAACTAAGGTCCGTGGACTTTGGGATTGATTGGTGCATTGAGTGCCACTTTCCAAGCTTCAATATTCTTCATAAGCTGCCCCGAGGATTCGTAATGTGCACTTTTAAAGTCTTCCCGAGGGCTGTTCAACAGCGAGACCCGCAGTGGTGCTCTTAGCGTTGGTATAGTGGAGGGTCTAAGGTCTGAGCTTCTAACCTTAAGGCCTTACCCGCCTGCCCGCTCCGTACCTGCCTGCGACTACGATGGAGAGCAGTGGATACGCAGTACAATTTGGGACTTTGGTGCTTGATAGCACAACACGTAGGTCAGTTATACAAACTAGCCTGTTTGGCTCTTTCATCTAGACCAAACCGCGATCCAGTTTCGGATATGGATACCGAGCAAGCGAACTGTGAGACCCTGTGATTCCGATGATGCAAACAACCGTCGAAAATCGTCGGTGAGCCATGTTGACCTCGCCGACGTGAGGTAGTACACTGATTTAGAAACAAGTCGTCATGAGTTACGATTTTGTGGGGGAAAGAGATAAACTATCTGAATCTGTTTCACGCTTATGTAAGGTATTTTTTAGTCCCTGCCGCCCTGCTCCCCAGCCAGCTTCACTAACGATATCCAGCATGTCAACCCATGTCCACCCATGTCCACCCATGTTTACCCACGCCAGCCATGTCGAAAAGGCAGGGACTTATTTATATTACCCACGGCGGATTCAAGCTTCAACTCTACCAGGACGCTCCACATGGGCACCTCGCTCGCCGTCCACGGAAGGAGCCTTTAGGTTTAGGCACTAAAGACACACTAACACTAAGCCCTGCATGTCAACTGCTGGTATGTACAACTGGGGTGGATTATGTAAGGATAGAAATTGGGGTTTACTCCAATGATGCAAGGCTTTCTCCACCTCACGGCGACCAAGACTGTTAAAAAGTCCTCGGCCTCTGCAAAATGATACCCCATCTTAGGAACTACGACTACCGCACAATGTGGGAAAGGACTCGAGGCGATCTACATGTCGAAGAGGCCCTTCTCTGACTAGCTGCAAGGAACTAATCCACACAATCGGCGCACATGGCCTCGTCGAAAACGACCAAGATCATCGCGTCAATCAATCTGAGAACCAATACCGTAGCTTGTAGCTTGTTTCTATTTCTGGCAACCATCGCACACAGACGATATGGCACATGGCTTTCCCCCCTGCACCCCTGGTCCAAAACCACCCCCGTCCAAGGCTGTGCTCGCTCTCTTCTCCAACACACACACTCTCCAGGTTCCAACGGACGGTCGGGTGGTACTGTAATGGAGTATTTTGTGGATGACAATTGGTCCATGTCTTTCCCTCAAATGTATCCATTGTACCTCTGCTGTACTTGGGACGCCGTATTGCGATTCGGCCGATCCCTCCCACCACCCAAAAAGCCATGCGTCAAGATCTGGGGCCCTGTATGGAAGCTCATGCTGCAGAACAAAGGCGCATTGCTTGTATCACGTTAGGTGTGGTGACCCAACGAACCCATCACATTGCCGACATTTGAGAAAGAGAGGTAGAAAAAAAAAATTGCGCGGCGCCGGCTCGCACCGGTTTCCCAGGTCAGATGTCCGCATGACGGCTATTCGTTGACCGTACGAAGTAAGGTCTAGGTACATATCTTAGGTATAGTTTCGATGCATTAATTGGCGGAAAGCCGGACGGGTTTGAGTCTTATTATTGTTAATGGCGATAAGATACGATACCAAGACACGGAGTATGCAGCAAATTCACCTATTGGCCCCCCCTCACGTGGAAAACCCCAGTTTCGGCCGAATGGTTCTCAGGACGAAAAGCGAGAACGAGAATGGGGACTAACAAATACGCTACATTAAGTGGCACATCAAGAACTGACAGCGCGAGGGGCCGAGGGTTCCATCGTTCCATTGCAGCCAACGGTCGTTCGCCTTGCTGTGACATAATGATTTCCAGATGAATGGTTTCAAAGGGACCGCTCGCCGTGCTGACTGGACGTGAAAACCACGCAAGGTACACAATGATGCCAGTCATGGGTTATCGTACAGAACAGGTTTAATGTCAAGGTTAAGCATCTCCCAATCTGGAAGTTGGTTCTGCTCTCTGCTCGTACCCTTCCTGTGTTGTAACGCCATCCCTTGTCTGCCACCTGGCTACGGCCGGGCTGTCTGCAGCTATCCTGTGTCCGCTATGTCCAATACCAGCTATTGCAAGTCTACTGCAACTCGACTATTCCTAGATAGGGGTCATCATCCATGTCCTTGATTTCTTTCCATTGCTTCTTCCAGATCATCTTTAATGTTTCCCATGTCGTCTTGAGTGTGGTACGGTCGCATTGTACGAGGCAAGCAAATAGTACCCTGAGCACTCCTCCTAGACCTTACCCGATAAGTCATGATAGACGTCTAGTTAGAGGCAATGCTACATCGCCATCCAAAGTTAACCCCACGTAACTATATGGTACCTACTTTAAGTGCACACTTACAGGTAGTATTGATTGTACGCCAGCGGGGCCACCCCATGTCCAGCATGTTTTACTATTGTGAATCTTGATAGCATCTCGGTCCCGATATCGTTTTGAAGGCTATTCTATGTATAGTAGGAGGCAAGAACACAACACCAGCATGTTGAAACGGCGTTGTCAGAAGGAGAGAAGATACTACCGAGACGTCACAAGTAACAAATTGTGTGTAGATGAAAAAGGTAATCTCAATTCCGCTGATACCAAAAATATACAAGGTCAAAGATCATCAAAGATCGAAGGTTGAACCTAAGACCATCGAAAAGAAAAGGGGGTATATGCTTAAATCTTCCACGCCATATCCAAAGCTCATCAGTCCACGTAGTCCACAGTCCCATATATATACTCCGAATGAAAAGTATGTCCGAATGTTTTGAATGCCAGTCAAGTCGTCGTCTAAACCATATCCCGCTCCGAAATTCTCATAGCTTCCATGTTTTCCACATCGGCATCCCAACGATCGTCCATCCATCATAGAGAATCGTAGAAATTGTTGTTTTGATTTTGTACAATATTTTACGAATTTCGCCTCTGCTTGCATTTATCGTGAAGTAGATGTCCATTGCGGGCCTAAAGGGTGAATTAGTAAATCGACAAACAAGTCATAGCTTAGAACATACAGTAGTTCTCGTGAACTCGGCACCACAGTTAGGACATGTAGCCTTGGCCGCCTGCCCGGATTTCTCACGTTGATGTCTTAAGAGGTTGCTGAATGTTGAAAACTGCCGCCCATTGCAACCGTGCTCCCAACATTGTGGCTTGGGTCGACTCTGAACAACACGAACATGACCAGCTTCTTGCGTTGTGCTGCCACCGGAAGAAAGGACTTGCGGAGCTTGAACAGGATACATCATTCCAGGCTCAGGCATTGGGGGCGAGTGGCGGCTGCTATAATAATTAGAAATTATACCTTTTTCAAATACCCATTATCACACGAACCTGTATTGGGAAGATAAGCTGTGGGCCGAAGGTGGTGGTGGCGGGTAGCCCGGGGAGTAATTCAAGCCCAGGTAATCACTGGGTGGCCTGTCAGACCCGTCGTCAGCACGAGGAAATCGGGTGGCGTCATCAAGCAACTCACAATGAAGAAAATTGAGGTGTGAACATCGCCGGGCTGCCATGGTCAGGAAGAGGCGATGTGGAATAGGATGGCATATATGAGCCTGCCATTGTCGTCGCGGGCTCTGCAAGGAGCGATATTTGCGACGGCGCCGTTGTATACACTGGCACGGGAGATGCAGAGGAAAATTCATGCATCGAAACTGGCGGAGACTGGGAAGCAGACGAGTAAGTGCTCATGGCGCGGCGGGCTCGTGCTGTGGTCTTTGAATCCCGTCGAGCTTGGTCTCGCTGCCTCTTAAGTTCGCGTTGCTCTGGTGTCAATGTGAATCGAGGAGGGCTAGAGGTTAATGATCTCGAACCACTGGGAGGGGTCATGCTAGCGTCGGAGCCATGGCCAACGGAGCTCATATCGTGGCCCAAGAGATCGGGACCTGAGTCAATGCCTGGCCAAGTGAAGGATGAGCGGGGAATGCCCATCTCCAATCTGGGATCGAATGCTACAGCTACGGTACTATAATTTCCATGAGAAAGAGTCCTATGTCGATTAGTGCTTATAAGAAGCTCACCTCATTGTCGATGTCGCTGGAGGTGGTAAAGAAGTTGAAGAGGTGTTATCTGGCGCTGAATCGACGCGTAGTAAAGGTGTGCCTTGAGACTGTGATTGCCTCTCACTCCACTCTGCATCCAAAGCGCTCTGAGATGGTAAAGACGGATAAGATGTAGGATCCGGTAAAGATGTCGTAGAGCGATGAGAATAACGGTTTATATAAGACGGCGGCTGGCTTCCTTGCGAAGAAACCGGTCGATTATAAGATGAATCGATAAGATTTAAGTTGCGAAATCCGCTTGTCGTCGAAACCGTGCTACTGGCTCTTGACCTAGGTAGGTGTGAGTAAGAGTCTTCGGAATCGCGCTGTAATCGAGAGTGATGGTCCATTATGGTAAAGAAATGTGTCTAGCCGAGTATTGCAGGTAGTAAGGAAACACGTACAATGTCTGCGTCTGTGCCCTGCTTAAGTTGGTATATGACTATCGTCTGCTGGCGACAAGGTGGGAAGGCGATGCGTGAGACTTATAAGAGCTCTCAGACGAAGCTGTATGGGAAAGGCGAATGTGAGAAGAGCTCGCGAAGGAAGAGATTCCACAGCTAAGTTTGGTATGCGTTTTGTATTTGAGAAATCTCAGCCTCAACGGTGATGGCAGGACAAGCAGGAACCTCAAGTGCTTATAAATTTATCAGAGGCAGTACCCTGGTGGAGCACAACCGGCTTCGACCTTACGTATGTATGGTGCTGCGTGGGAGAGAAACAGCGCCCCTGTCACCAGAGGTGTGTACGGCGAGGTACATCTCGCAGTCAACCCCGTAGTGAGGAGAATGCTAGTACCTCTTACATGGGTTATGTAGAGGTCAAAAGGCGGGTACGACGTACATGTATGTAGGGCATGGTAGGGTGAGGAAGTGGGTGTGTGTGTGTGGGGTGGGACCAGCAATGGGTCTACTACATAGTAGAAGTACCTCGCCTGTCCTGTGGATCATCTTCACGCAGTATGCTAAGTATAATGAGTCGACCGGGGGGTAGCTAGACACATACATGGACGGGAGACGGGGAGATAGACAGGGTACTAAGAGAAGAGCGGGGGTCAGGAAGATAGCATCGAAAGTACAGATGATAGCAGTCGAGGCAGGCTCCAGCATTTCTGGTTCGTGTGTGTAGGGGTACTGGCATACCCCAGCGATCGGTTGCTTGATCATGTTCGGTTCAACAAGCTAGCAATTGATCCCAGACACGGTGGTCAGGGTCAGAAATGGCTGCTCTGATGACAGGGGAGGCTTTGGTTGCTTGGTACCTGGCATCTATAGCAGAAGTAGCATAGAGGGGGTAGCTTCAGCCATAGGGCGGCGTGTGTTGCGTCAAAGGCGTGTAGACAGCTGCAGAGGCCGAGGTGAAGATAGGTCCGGATAGGTTCAAGGCCGTGGGGTGCAGCTAAAAAGTCTCAAGCGCGACAGGCCTAGCACGGGGTAGGGTGGCTTTGGCGTTTCCTCGCGGAGACGAGTGAGCAGGCAGTGCTAACTATGCGACTGTTCTTAGTCGACCTGCCTTATCCATCCATACAAATCTCGCTATCGTACCGTGTAGCCCGTACTGTCCCTCGCGCGTATTATACGGCACGCCATGCATACACCTGCAAGGGTCTTCTTGTGCCAGAGACGAGGTATCAGGAGAGGACCTACCAAGGTGTCATGATTTAGATGCTCAACCGGCATTTAGAGGCCGCAAGAGCCCACCATCGAAGGCACAGTGTGATCGTGCAAGGCAAAAGGCCATCGATGTCGAGTTCTACAAGACTTGGAAAATGACGTCTGATCTGATCTGTATTACGCGGGACTTGACAGAGCTTGGACTCGGGACTCTCAAGCCGCTGTTAAGGCTGCAGGGTCCGGGACCGACGTCAATGGAGTTCTTTTGCTTCACGGCCGAAGCGGGTGGAATAATTCACTCGACCCTCGACCCTCGACCCTCGACCGTGAGATGCGGCCTGGCGCATGGCATAGCAGGCATGATGAAGCATGGTAACGGGTCTCTCAGGGTCCGAACGTGACTGGATGACAGGTTCGCAGTATATACGTCAAGTGTGGTTTATTAAGTCGCGGTAGGAATTTAGAATGAAACAGCGTGCATGGGGAGCCTGACTGTGTGACGGATTTGGAATGAGAAAAGAAGAATAGAAGAAATGTTCGATGGAGGTATTATGTCGCATCGAATGGCCAGTCGCTACCCAGAGTAGTGCTGTAATTGCGAGTCGCAAAAAGACAGAATGGCTCTTGCATTTGCACGAGGTGTACAAAGGATTATAATCCCTGCTAGCTTCTGCTAGGCCCTGCTTGGTATAATGTATCTACCTTACCTGATTAGTGGAGTGACGCAGCGGCAGATGCACACGAMCCTCCTTTGGCAATTTGGTACTTCTGAATGTCACTCCGCCAGTGTCAAAATAACCAGACTGTTAGGTACATGTATTCCATGCCTGGCTCGTGCATCTGTACCCAAGTATACGTATAAGCAAGGGTTTATTACAAGCGCTGGCGTTTAATTATCGCTTAGTTATTTTAGACGCACCCCAGCGATCTGAGGAGTAATCATAGACATCATTGCCTATGTCGGAAGCTATTACAGGGCATATTTTCTATTGTTGTTTTTTTCGCTTAGTAGACTACTTCAACAAAATCTTCCCCGTATTTCTGTAAATTAAGTACTAAATTGGTACTAAAATAATCTGTCGAGACTCGAGGATTCGACCTTCTATGGCATGGGGTATACAATTTGTCTCTAGTGGAAATTTCTATTTGATGAATTGTACAAGGAGGTAGCCAGGTCGTGATCATGGTTCGTGCAGTAGCATCTCGTCATTTGCGACTGGCGTTAGGTGAGAAGTTTGGTTGACAGAGATCAAATCATGTCGACATATTTCTTGCCGTTTTGGACCACTCGAACCAATATTTGGCACTGTCAGGTTCTACCAGGCACCCTGAATACTATACATAAGAATCACAGCTACATACCGTATCAGGTCCTGAAGACGCGGAGGCACGGGATTGACAAGCCCGTATATTCCGTGCACGTCCCATCGACTGTGCCGCTCAATCTTATGAGACTTAGATAAGAGAGAAGGAAGAAGAAGGTTAGCACTAATCAGTCAAATGCGAAAAGAGGCAATCTTGGTAAGGCTAATACACTTAAAACTGTTGACATTCTAAAAGTATGCCTTGTCCAATGCGACGTTGGACCTCCTGCATCGTGTTGCCCTCCAACTACGTCGCCAATTTCGCCCGCCCCATCTCATCCGAAACATGCCTTCCAAGCTCAGCGGTGGCTAATGCCTTATCCGAAGCCCACAATTTATGGCCCAGATCTGTTGTTAAAGTCAGAGTCTGGTATTCTATTTTCGTCCTCACATGTGGGTAGCCAAGTTACTCATGCTGGACGTAACAACGCCACCTTCTTGGGAATCATCTCGGGCGGTTTGCGGCAGTCCCATAGTTCGGGCCTTACCTCTTACGAACGCTCAGTAATCTAAGGGGTCTTACTTAGGGCACCGGGGTTTTCGGGCTCGGGGATTTACTTGCTTCGGTATATTTGAGGTCGGCGACTAAACCCACTACTGACTACAACTCCTTGAGCCTACCTAGGTGGATGGTGAGGTTGGTTAATAACGAGGAATGTGCGGCTGTCTACAGGAGATGATGTTACGGCGTCCAAATAGGCCCTCAATAGGTATAAGATCGCGTCTATTTTGACCCAAGCTCAGAGAGCAAGTAGGGCGTGGTGGCTTCAATTGCCGCCACTCGGGCTGCTAGTGGACGCCGGTGCCCTGTACGCCATGGACCTTGTGAATCCTTTCACAACGGCCCGCTTAGAAAGAGGGCTTCTACACTATAGTAAGGATCTATGAGAGCACTACTCCTCCCCCACTGGCTTGACGAACCCATTGACCAACTCCGCAGCGCTAATGCTTACATAGTGGAAAACAGGAGACGGTCGACATTTATACGTAATGATATGGAGACGTGATTAATGGGGCGTCCCGTTTAGATGGTGTCTACTGCTGAAAATGGAATGAGGGCATGGCTCGTGCCATATTTAGTGATCCTAAACCATAGCGCCCGTAGGCCTAGTATAGTCTAAGGCTGTACTTGATCTTGGGGGTTCAGACGTGTATCCTTCCCTATCACGAACAAGTCTCAGTGCCGCGGTTGTCATACCTTATCGTGCCTTCAAAATTAGAGGTACTCGCCGTCCTAGCGAAGAACCGCCCACTTTAATGATATCGAGTAACTCATGGTTACTTCACTCTGTTCCAGCTGGTAAAACAGCCATGGCTAACTTGTGGGTGTATCATTAAGTTGGTCATTTGTCGTTGGTGTGTAGCCTAGCAACACGGCGGGCTTTCAAACCCGGAAATGGAATTTGGACGGGGATTAAGAATCTTCTATTGGTATCTTCTCGAAGTATACGCTCGTCTGAAGTTATGCGGAGAGGAGTGTTGGTGGACCCTGTGGACGAAGGCACCCAAAAACGCCTTGAACGAGCAGCGGGGCGTCTAGTTAATCCAATCCGAATTGCAGCACTCGGCCAACAGCTACCTGATGTAAGTAGACGATGTCACAAAAGGTAAGGTTGAATATGAAGCGCGCCTACTCGTGCTCTCAGACTGGTCGAGCTTCTTTCCTTTCCCCCATCCCTCCTCCTCACGGCCCGTCTCCTTCCCAAGACGGCCCAACTCTTTAGGGGCGTTCTAAGACACAGGTACATCCCGTGCGGTATCCGCGCGGTCAGAACGGCCGTAGCGTGTTGTCTAGGAGACACCAGGTCACCACTGACCGCTTCAGTGGTAAATTGTCGTTCTAACAGCATTCTATTGCCTTGTGATGTTGATGAATTCGGATATTGTCAAGTGTGGAGAAGGACATCTCGTGGCCATTTGGCTGGACATTTCCGAATGCTTGGGAAGGGATACACTGCTAGTGTTCCGGAACGGTGGTATGGGAACTGCAACCAGTCTTCTGGTGACACAGTTGATTGGGGAGATAAGTGCCCCATAATGGCGTTTTTGGCTTCCAAATCCTTCCCGATTGGACTCGGGATTTTTCTTGGTCGCTCCGGCCAATCCCAAGCCCCCAAAGCCACGAGGTCTCCAGGAACATTACATAAGCCAGCTACCAATCAGATGACATTTGAAATAATGTGGTGTGCAGGCCCCGCAATTCTCTAATCTGCTATTAGGTCAGCCATGTATAGTCCATTCTGAAACAACCTTATTGATCATCCACGCCACGATTAGGTACAATCAGGGATAGCTCGTGGTGATCTTTTCCCTTCCCCTACCATCTCTTGTTCCTCCTTACCCTCATCATCATTTTAGTCTCTTTTCTATTTTTCCCTACATGACTATGTCGAAATCTCATTTACAGTAATGCAACAGTATGCTCTTACTTCTGCAATGACATGAGGTAATACATATTTGCGTATGGTCGAGAGTGCGACCTCACTGGCAGGTTGTGTCCAGCTCAATCTAACTTGCATACGGAAAATGCAGCTGCTCGTTTCAGCTAACCAGCTGATAGGGCTGGTACTGTTGGACACCGAGCAGCACCTGCGCGCAATCGCAGCCTCATTGGTGAGATCCACGGGGTGGCGAGCTTAGCGAGTTATTAGGTAGGCTGACGATCTTTGCCCTCCAGCATGCTGGCTACATCTACTGCTACGGTAATCGTCGGTCATGCCTTGAGGTTATGCGCAAGCATGTGTTTGACTGGAGCCCGTCCTCTAGCCTCACTTGGTCAAATCAGCATCAGCAGATGAGCACGAGCAATCTGCATCACGTAGGTAGTAAGGAAAATGTAGGTCCGTCAAGTATATACCCTGGCACTCATAGATTGTTAATGATTGATCGATTTATTGCATCCATCGTCTAGATTGTCTACCTCACTAGCACTCGACCCCTGCAGGAAGTCAAGTCAAGGGAGTGCTCTGTTAGCAAACGTTCGAGAAATGCGGGCAATACATCGCGACGGTGATGGTACGCAGACCAAGGCTTCATGAACTACCCATGCGTTCGATGCAACACAGGCCTTTTGCGAAACTGTAGGCCCGGATGAATCAAGTTAATCGAACTGCACATCAATGCCCTTGGCTGTTCGACGAATGTTCTTCGCCTGCTCGGTCGCATTTGATGGATAGACACCTTATGTACAGCCACTCCCAAGCAATCTGTCCTTCCACGAATTAGAGCTTCTCACCAGTTCGCTTGCGCTGCCGCTCTCAGTGGCCCAATAGACGCCGCATCAACCACGTGAGACAATTCTTGGGTTGACACCCTAGTGTCACATCAACCCCCCCTAGGTCCCGAGTTCAAAAATCATATGCACACCGACTTTCTATTTGTCTAAGGAAGACATTGCCTTCACGAACTGTCGGAGTTCCAAACAATCTCATATTGACTCTGGTGCTCGCCGACCTCACCACACTCAGTAACACACCCGCGGCCGCCATAATTATGCTACCAAACTCTCTTTCTCATCAGAAAGCGGCGGACAAGATTTGGTTTCTCGCCTCGCACAAAATCACACAGTTTCACCGTGAGAAGCCCCGTCTTGCAGAATGCTCTGCCGTCACCTCGAGAGACACAAGACCAATAGCATGTCACCTTGAAAGTCCTAGAGGCTCTCATTTGCAAAGGTGCCCTGCTTGTGGCAACTGCCAATTGCAACGCCGGCCATGCCTTTGTTCAAGTTATGTTTGTACAAGTTCAAATGTCGTACATGGGATGTATTCTCGACGCGTAGGCCTCATCATATAGCTTTTCGGAACGTCGGAACCTTCATACAACAGGTAAGCAGACCGCAGAATCGAATCTGAGATGATTGACCAGATTTGCATTCCTGCACGGTACAGCTAGCAAGGATCTCAGTCATGAAAAAGGGTCGAGCTTCATATTCTAGGTTCTTACATGAGGGTCCTGATCGTGGGCGCTATGGTGCCTTTCCTATGCTTTTACCTGGAAGGTTCTCACACCCCACTCACTCTTCATGTATCCATTCCATTACGGAAACTTTTCCCATAAACCCGCCGAAGGCGAATTGCCTCCGACTTTGGTAAGAAGAGCCGCTCCTGGTTGCATACTAGACGTATGGCGTAAAGTACGAGCTACCAGTCAATCGGCCGACAAACTGCTTGCAACGAGCTGTAAAACATGTCTTGAGCTTCGGAATCAGCAACAATCACGACTGTCTTAACTCAGCCCTGCAACTTACTACGTTACGTTGTACGGCGTACAGTTAACGGTCACCTAGGCCAAGTAGTAAATCAGTCTAGGGCTGCTCTGCTAAACATAGTTCAAGGCCCATAATTCTCGTCAAAAATCCATGATGTCTTAGTACCATAGTGCCAAGAAATTGGCCGCACGAGCTTTCTACAGGAGCAATCAAGACGGCCAAAGTGGCAGACGAAATTCAGATCAAATGTACCCGAGTCAAACCGAGTACGACGGCTAGCTTGAAGCGAAGAATGCTACTATCTGGCCGCATTGACATCATTGATAGAATGGAGGGGAAAAGGAGGTTGCTAAAGTCTAGGAGAGGAGTGCGCAAGCGTCCGGCACAGCTACATTCCGCTGCCAATGTCCACCTGCGAGCTGTTGACCCTAGCAACGCGTACAACCCCAGGGGCTTATTTTATTGCTCTGCTTCGCAGCCACTACATACAAAGTAGACATACAGATCATAAAGTACTTGATCCGTACTTGCAGACGCGTAACCGAAGATCGCTCCACAACCTCCTCAATTCACCGACCCGACAAAGATGCATATCGCGAACTGATTATTGCTTTGCCGTCCACGCCGTCTMCCTGCCGTTAGAAGCTAATCAAGTCTAATCAGACCTAAGCGCAAAATCCACAGTTTCACTCCGCCTTCGCGTCGCGAAGATACATGTTTTATTAGTTTAGATTTTCTGAACAGTCCGGTACTTGCCGCTACCCCAGGTCCAATGGGTCCTTTAGTTGATCAGACCAGGCGGAGTGGTGTCAATCTATGAGATACCCCTGATCAATCCCTGGTCTGGTCCCTGTGGCCCTGTGGCAATGAGATAAGTACCCATAGACGATGAATATGGCCTGTCAACAAGGACCATGGTACTTGAAGGGATGCTGGCCTTGTCAACGCGAATCAGATCATCAAGTAATTGACGAAGTTCCCCATACTTGCAATCTCAACTCCTAGCAGGCCCTTAATTCATATGCCTACCTAAGAGGTACACAACTATCATAACCTAGTTCATGATCTACAGATGGAAGATACGGAGAGCCAGAAGTCCAATCAACTAGGGGAAATATTAGGCTACTCAACCATCTAGAATGCTAGATCGTCAACAGCTCTCCGGGGTCATCATAGATCACCTAACGGCTTACTCAATTGTCTGACCCTTCCTAGTTATCCAAGGAAGGTAGGCTACGCCAGCTGTCAAAATTACAGTATGAAAAGATGCGCAAGAGATCAGAAGCCATAGTTGAGAAGAATGTATTTGCTTGAGGATCTCGTTCGAGGGATAGATCACCGCCGGCCGAGCTACCTAGGTCTTCACCATTAGTAGAATGTAATCCTACAAGACCTTAGCCAATGGGTCTCGTCCAGGAAGGAGTCCCTTGGTACTTTCTAATGGCCTCAACCTGCCGAACTCAATCTAGTGAATGATCCTTCTGGTTGAAGAATATTCGTCGAACCGAACCGCCGCACCGTTGCCGGTCTCCGTGGCCACTTTCGGCTGAGCCCCCTTCCCGCGTGGGCGGTTAAGAAGGCCAGCCTTTAGACCGGCCCTACAAGCACTACTTCCATAATCCTGTGATATACGGGGTATGTGATCTATTGTTAGTGGATGTGCTCTAACTTACAATTAATTCGTAAGGAAGCCTACCTGTTTTCACATTTCTATATACGGCTCTACTTCTACAAGGGGTAACCCGCGTGGCGAGGTTAGGGCTAGATCACATCGTGTGAGTTAGCCTTGGCGGCAATGAAATCAATTCGGTAGAGACTGGCCCAGTGTTCCAACATACCTCCAGTGTTAGCTATTTTGAGCGTATTGAGCAGCTCCGTCCTTCCACTTATAGCAACCGTCTTATTCCAGAGTGAAGCTGACCATCGTTTGAAGAGATATTGACAAGGCCGTCAACCTACTTTGCTCTAGTCGATGATCCAGCCCCCTATTCCTTATTTCTCTCCTATCTAGCTTATTATCTAACGGCCAAGGCTCTCCTACTCTGCTTCGGCCAATGGAATACCGTCGTGGTCTAGATATGGATGGTGATAAATATATCCATCCTACCCGCACAAAGTAAGTGGTTACACCAGCAGGCCCTGTGACAGCTCACAAGTACTCTAAACATGTAGCTACTATTCGGAGAATTCTGTCCATGGCCTCAGATCGCTCCGTGAGGCAGATTCTGATCGTGTCGACCTCTAAATGCGGAGTCTTCTTTTCAAGAGCCGCCTACCGCCACAAACAGAGTGCTCAGGAGAAGGGACGATAGGTATTCCCTTTACCCATAACCCAACAACCCCCACGAAGAGAGAAATGAATTATTAGATGGTATAGACTCGACAGGTAAGCGAGCCACTCAGGCCCGAAGAACACCTGCTGTCGTCGTCAGCTTCGAATATGTGAACCAGAAAAGGGGGTCATATAAAACAAGGTGAGAACACCAATGATAATGGCGATGATGCTTGCGGTATTATTTGGCATATGCTCACCAAGTAAAGTTCCATGGTGGTGTACGCGGAGAATCATGTTAAATGACTTCCCACCCCCTATACCGTCAGATGACGCCGAAGTTGTAGCGCAAGTACAACCAATGATGCTCAAGAACACCCAATCTCTAGCTATCTGGCCAAGTACAGGCTTGACATGGCATGCTCCCTAGATAGAATACAGGCCATCCAATCGTTCGGACCAAGGTTCGTCTAGTCGATATGCCGAAGCCCCTCCCGGCCAGATTCATCGAGAACAACCACCACACCGCGGGTCAGAGTGCTGTGCCGCTTTATGTTCCGCGGAGTCAGACTCATGTAATATTAAAGTGTAGATTCCACAGAGTACTTGTTGCTCATGTTGGTTCGCTTCCGCAGGGCGTGTTTGAGCTCTCATGGCCTCAGCCCTAGGCCCTGCAGCCTTGAACATACTGGGTAAACAAAGCGAGATCTGGCCTATTCGAGGATGGAGTACTACTCTAGTCATCGTATCCATGAGCTCAATCATGAAGTTCGAAGGCACGTTGATACGAGCCTCATACTCATCATTCTTGGGTCTAGCTGCTGTTCAAACTAATACCCCTGGCTATCTCCTAGTAGCAGTCAGCCGTAAGAATAGTATCACGAGGTGTGCCCATAAACGGGATTGTCAGATCATGAAGAAGCCACACACCACACACGAGCACGCATAATGCTCCCGTAAACAGACATAAAACATTACGCCTTCTCTCGAGGAGCCAATAAGAGCTATGCTTAGCGGAGAAACCACTCCCCATCGGACTTGGTGCCATCGAGATTTACGTCGTACTCGTACAGTCGGCTCATCATGCCTCGTGGCAGGGCGTTCATCAACTTATCAGAACTTAAAATGGCAACCTTGCATCGTTCCTACAAGATCTCGCACTTGAAACTTGAAACGAGGATGACAGCTAGAGATTTTCACCGGGGATGTTTCAATCTAAGAGATGCAGAAGCCACGCATGAACTACCCTCGTTTGTAGCAGATACATACATGCAGCCTTCACTAGAACCGGACATCGTGAACGTGGGTGGCGTGCATGTATGTACATGCCCGCCTCTTTCAGAGACCGCATTTTCACCTCGGTTGCAACACATACACAGATAGCAACCTTGTCAAGAAACATGCTTCCCCGAGTCCCCGTCAACGCTCAAGTGACATACGGTACCGAGTGCTTACTGCGCGATGATGATCGTGGTAACCAGGACCAGGGGTGGCCGTATGTCGCGGGGCTCTCAACAGACGTCAAGACTGTTCCAACGAGTAAAGTAGACTTGTTTCAAAACTTCTTTCTTTGCATACGGCGCAGAAAGCTATGGCTGCTAAGTTGAGGTCGTTGACCCCCTCGCAGGCAAGGACCCAGGACCGGGGGTAGCACTGCCTCAACGTTGCCACTAGAAATGGTGCCCGCATCCAGCTCTGTTCTATATTTGGACTCACTTCTTTCTGTACAAGGCAGGAATCGGCAAGGCAAAGAATCGAAACAACAACATCATCGTCGCTAGATACATGGTGTACTTCGTCGGCCGCTGGAAGTCGGCCTTGTTGTCCTTTTTTTACTTACTCTCTCCGTCGTAGTATTCCAGCCTAGTCGTGATGCCCCATTATGTAATTTCCTGGTCGGATAGCACCCTAGCAGGCTCCCGTCCAATCACTCAGGCCTGTCGCGCGCTTGTTTTGTATGCTTGGACCTCCCATCTCGCTGTTTATTTCCATCTCTCTCTCTATTTTGCGTCATACTCTGCCTATACATGGGGAAGAAGAGCTAGTTAGCCAAAGCTAGAGGAACCATGCTAATCCAGTACAGTACGAAGGCGAGCCATCGACGTTGGTTCAGAGAACTGACTAACAATGTGCCGTTCGGGGACCCATTTTACTACCGTTCAGCTAACACTGTTGGGTGGGACAGGGGGCTTGCCTTCTTGCGCCTTCACGATACCCGTTCCCGCTTCACCCCGCGACATCTATCTCGTACACACGAGAGGTAAGAGGGCCTTGTATCCCGCGCTTCCATCCTTAAGCTTACGCCATGGCTGAGCCAAGCGGGTTCTGTAGCGCGCCGTTTGATTGTCTTTGTACCTTCAGGTCCAGTCAAGAGCCGGGACCGCGCCCGGGCTAGCTCGCAATCGTCCACAACTGGAGCGACGATACGACGGGCTCTTCGTGGTACGATGCGCCTCATATCTTTAGCGACCTACCCACAATAGCAACTGCTCAGCTTTCAGGGCTAGCAGGTCGTTGTGCAATATCGCGATTGGATCGCGATATTTTCAATCTTGGTGCCTGAAGCGAACCATGTCACTATCGGGGCAGTGACGCTCCCCGTGTGTCCCGCCGCACCCGTTGTCGCACATATACCACAACAGCTCAAAAGGCGACTCAAACGCCGATTCATCGCGGGAGGATCGAAAAAAAGAGCGTTAGCTGCGTAGTAGACGAGTTAGGTAGCTGTCAGCCCTATACGGATAATGCGTCGTCTCGTCGTCTCCGCGCCACGTGCGTCCAACGTAAGATTGCAACTTGGACTAGCATTCAGCTCGCTTCAGCTGGCTCGGCAGTTAAAGCAGTCGACACACACATACACACACACACAACTAAACTTAGTCATCCCGCGACGAACGGGCAAGCTATGATGGCTCGCGGCATATCAGCCGGCGGCTTACTTCTTGATTACCGTTACGCTGCTGCTCATCATTGTGGGGTGCGTCGTCGAGGCCGGAGAATGTGTCGCAGCCCCATCACCATCGCATCTTTTCTGTCTTACGGAAGAGGCACGTACACATGGGACGCCTCTCTAACGGCTCTTCTAATGATGCTGCTTACTGGCGGGCTATGCCAAGCTTTGCCACTCACGCGTGTCTTGCGAAAGGGGGGGGATTGTTGCGATATGTTATTTGCGACCGCATCCAAAATTTTCCGACATCCCCCTCCAGGGTAGTAGTTAGGCAGGTCATGGATGATGTTAAGTGTGCTCGGGTCCGGCCCTTTGGGGGTGGCTATTTCGAGAATTCAGCGCTAACCTGGGCCCAGGTAAGCCCTCCAAATACCCAACGCAGTAAGAATATACCTTACTCATATAATAGGTGACTTGAATCCGCGGCCAATTGGCCTGCCCGATCTGACAATCTGCGAGCGCCGGAAATAACCATTATAGATCATTGGCGATGGTGGTAGCCTAGAGGTAGGTAAGAAATGATGGACATCGCGTACCTCGTTGTCACTTTACGGTGAACTCTCCAGTTAGCATAGTATTCTTCGCACGGTATCGTATGAAACGTGTTTTCCGGTACGTTATTTCGAGTAAGAGAACGAGACTTCCACAACTGGCACTTTTTAACCCCCTATTAGCTATTGGTGCTCTTGGGGTGCCTATGTATCTAATCCATGGAGCCCGTAGTATCGTGGTCATCAAGACTGTATCGCCTACGCCTTGGTGGCAGTCTTTTGGTTAGGTAGCGTGCTCTAATTATATCTCAATATAAGTCTTGACGCTCTTTGGTAACATTCAGGGCCTTGAGGGGCACATGTAGACGCGAGAACAGATACCATCCAAAGAGCTATGATACTTGATAATCTGTGACTGTCTCCTAGATAACTAGCTATCCATATTCTGGACATGCGTGATAGAAGCATTTGAACGTCTAGGCGGACGCGATCTCAAGTATCTATTTTAATAACAGAATGTGTAACTATGCCCAGGCTGATGAGGTTTCTACACATAGGTTCCTCTGTTGCTGCGTCGCATCATGCCCAAGTCTGTATCTACCTTATACACGCTCCATAGAAATCTCATTCTATGACCCCATCCTCTAATATACCGCTCTACCCGTGGCTGTAACCGGTTCCAGGAGCTTCATTGTAGCCCAACTCCGGTTCTCTGACACGGCGGACTTTCACTTGGGATCGACATCTGTTTCCATTCACACCACCGCTGTGTAGCGGAATAATGATTCCACATACTCAGCTGGAGGACGGTTCCTCGGCATCTAGTGGAGTGTACAAGGGCGTGCGTTACACGAGGGGTATTGCGAGAAATATTTGAGCAGCTCAAGGAGTCTAAGTACCTGGAATAACATCTAGGAAATCGTGTGGGTCGTTACAGATAAGCTGGTTCGCTTCTTCATCAAGATTTTAATTACTGCTATCGTACTTGGCACTGAAACTATTGACCTGTATCTGGAACGAGTTTGCCGCCATTCATGTATCGAAAAGGGGTCATTTGGGTGGGATATCGGAATAGGGGCAACGCCTTGAAGGACTCGACAAGGGGTAATATAATCGAAACTTGCTCTTACCTTTGCTCTATTTTCTAGTATGCAACCATTACAGAAAGTTCTTCTTCGACTTTTATGTACAACACACGCGCACAGGCGGACGGTACTTAGAAAGGAAATGCTCACTTTATGTGTAATGCATGAGTAATTGTCTAAGGGGGTGCTGAAACCGAAACGTCAGACGCTTCCCCGTAATAAACAACTATATTACCTCATTATCGTCTCTATACGTGCAATTATTCTTTTCCCAACGTATTCTATATCCCCCACTAGTCTCACTAAGCGGTGTGTTCATGTTTGGGAGTGCCTAGTGCCGTTGACCTCACCACAGCTTAGCAAATCCTAACATTAAGCTCACACCGAGCCCATGTTTACGAAGACAGATCAGATGCGTCCAAAGCCACTTTTGTAAGTCTTAACAAGTTGGCAACCAAATCAACTTTCTAAATATCCTAATTCGCTTTATCTTATCCGGGCAGGAGGCAAGATCGAAGATAGCCAGGATCAGACTACTTTCCTGATTACTTAGACGAACCCGCGAGCCGACGTCTAGTCGCACCCAGCTATAATAAACCCTAGCGAGCTGAGGAATTATAGACCTTGCTGCCAAATGGACTTGTCGTACACTGCGCTCGCAGGTACTGTCGTGAAATCTTAATAGACGAAATGAAGCCCCTGAAGTATCCCTAAGATGCGAGTGATGTATTAAGACCTAGTCGTGTCCCTTAAGAGAGCAATATCGAAGCAAGACAACCAAATTTCAGGGCCAACTGTAGACAAGACAAGCACTGCTAATAGTAATTGTGCGTGCAAACTGAATATGCTGAGCCATATCGCCTAGTTCCCTGAAGTAGCCATAATGGCCACTTATCAAATGGCGAGTGTCACATAAGGCCTAATCATGCCTCCTAAAGCCTAATTATATGGAGGTTAGGGGTCCGTAAACCTATACAGAGGTTGAAATCGGAGTTAAGACATTCTGGTTCATGTAGTCCGGAGAACAACTAAGTTGCTACTTGAATTCGTACGCATCTATGGACTTCATTGTATACTTAATTGCCCTATGAGTTGACGGCATTTCTTGAACTCATATAACCAGTGTAGTGTACGCTCAACGCATTATAAAAGACCACATTATTATATAATAAAACTTCGTTATGCCATTACTAAGTGCCTTTAGCTAGCTATCAACCCCAATAATGATTCATACAAAGCATACATATACCCCGTTACGTTGTTCTAGGGCTCCGGTAGCGACTTGATTATACTACAGTCGAATTCTTCGCGATGAATTCTTGAATGCATTTAAGCATTACGCTTGCTAAGGGAGATACTATTGAGGTCCTATATTATTCTATCTGAATAAGGCTCATAGACATGTATGAGGCTATAATATGGCGGGTAGTCTCACCAATCTTCATGGGCGCCCAGATTGAAGTGAAAGCTTTTACCTACCAAGATTGTGCGCCCTCTTTGCTTCAACGGCAGCACATGTTTCTTGGGCTCTGAGTCCAACACGGGTAAGGATATTTGAAGGGAACCCTCCCGCACTAGACATGGAGAGGTCATACATAATTTGACAGTCAATGCTGGCTCGACTACCCGATTCTGGGATGAGGGTGCTCTTGTTACTTAGATGAAGGGAGGGGCTTTGTTGTTTGAAGTGAGTTTGAGGATGATGAATTTACATGTAGACTTTTCCGAGAATATCTTTCTTCGCGTATTTTCACTGTAGATTCATATCTAATATATTACTTCTCCTCTTATGTGCCCCCTCCTGATACATGTGGGTGGGGCCATGTGATCGCACACGGAGTATCTATATCTGCATTGTTGAGCGATATTGGGGTGTACTGAAACGCCATTTTCTACAGTACCGATGCCAGGCACCAAAGAATAAAATTTAGATCTTGGAGGGTCGCGCGTCAACGGGTTTGAAACGCATGGGTGAATCACTTCGCTAGACACGAGAGATGTGGAAGGGGTGGTCAGAGATTTTTGGAAGGTAGATTTGATTCCCTCGGAAGAGAACAAGAAGCCGACCGCCCATCAGAATAAACTATATTCAAATATATATATATATAATCAGAGAAAAGGTCTTTTGTGGAAAGCGATCTCGTTAGTAGATGACTTAGAGAGCACGTGACTGAATTAAGGGGGTGCCGTAGATCATGTTACTCTATAGGGTACTCTCTATCCACCGTCACATATAGATAATGACAATAAAAGTAATTGGATTAGAATAATCTAGATATACGTGTGTGACAGAGGAATATAAAAGGATAAGGTAAGGAGGGAAAAGGGGCAAGTCCAGTGATAAAACAAAGATCGCAAATTTAGAACATACCTTACAATGACCATTGATTCACAAGTATACGAATGTCAGTTTACTAGCTTTAGCCACTGATGTTATACACGCGTATATACTACTAAAGTGATATAGACTATAGGAAGGCAGACTCATTGAGGCTGAGCACACACTCGTGTATTTTTACTTGGCTACAATCCCACCCATTGACTTCATCTACTCGGGACTCTTATCCTCATTAGAAATACTAACACACCACACGCAAAACAGGATGCTGTCGCTTTTCGCGATATATCATTTACGTATAACTTCATATTAGCAAAAGGACCTCTGTAAAATTCAAACTAAGTCCCAAAGACAACTACCCAAATCGAAGTGACCTGACTCCTGAATACGACTGAAGCAAAGTAACACTCCACTCGAAATGTCTTTCTTTCACAACATCAAGTCCTAATCTCTTTCAAGAAGTAAACCATCGCTCTATAGGCTCTGGGGAAGTACCGCTCTACGAGTACGAAATATGGATATATGGCACATGTTCCCCTAATTTACCTCCCAAGCCAGAAATATTCCAACCCAAACCGTTATTCTCGCGATCGCCGCAAGTTAACAAGGAAAGTTCTCAGAGAATACGAAGCCGATCTCCCTTTATACATAGGTATCCTCTACAAAACAAGCACACACCCAAAGGAGGCGAGAAAATAGGTTCGGTAGGTAGCAGTAAAAGTAGACTTAACGAAGCCGCACATCTATCAACTATCAACACTACTACCACCATCTGCCTTTCTCCTCCACCCCTCTTCTCTCTCCTCAGAAACGAGCTACACTAATCACTTCATTTTACTTCACTATATGCGGTCCAGCCCGACGCCTATATAAATCTCCAACTAGGTTAGGTAGGTTAGGTAGTCCATTCGGAATCGGTCCGCTCATTGGCTCATTGTTACTAAACTGTGGTGGCTACAATTGCTTCTTCCCATCGACGATACTCCAGCGCTGCGGTCACCTCCATCACCTCCACACCTTACGTTAGGTACCTAAGGTAATTATTGGCACGTTCTATCTACTCCTCGGTGACCTGGAGGCCCTCCCTGAGACCCTCCACCTTCAACTCCTCGCCGGTGGCGCGCGCGTAGATGTCCTTAACGTCGTCGGTGGTTGTCTCGAAGTGCGACGTGGCGTCGTAGCTCTTGGAGATGAAGATGTTGTCCTTGGTGCCGTCCTCGAGGGGTTCGTAGAGCGGGATGGGGGGTCCCTGAATTAATGGTGAGCATGAATGTCTTAGGTTGAACAAAGAAACGGGAAAGGGTGGGGTAGGGTATCGGATGCCCGACTTACCAAGAATTGTTCCTCGATCTGGCCGAGGCGGTCTAGACCGGGTTGGAGTTCTAGGTGGTGGTTGGCGGAGGTCTCAGCAATCGTAGATACGATGGCAATGTAGTAGCCCTTAGGGCACACGTTATGCGCCGACGAGACACAGGCAATGTAGATATCTAGATATGTTAGTCAGCGGCCCGCTTCTATCAGTATTTCCTAACGTGGACACTTACCGTTCTTGCGGCCGACCTGAGACTGGGGGATGATCAACTGGCAAGAGTCGCAGTCGTTGGTACCGGCCAACGGGTGCTTCAGGACGCAGATAGCCTTTAGGACGTGGCCGACAACCTTGACCTTTTGAGGGAAGTACGAGGGGTCGCCAAGGATCAGCTTGGCCTTGGTCTCGAACTTCATCTCGGGCTCGATACCGGTCATGGTGGCCTTGATGCCTGTAGCCTTGCCGCCCTCGTACAAGATCTCGTCGACCGAAGTGTTGAGCATGTAGGTACCGCCGTAGATGGCAGACAGACGAGCGAAACCCTGGGGCAGCTCGCCGAGACCGTACAGAGGGTAGATGTAAGGCGACTTGCCGTACCGTGCTACCGAGTTACCGTACAACCTAATACGCTCAATAGTCTCAGGGGCCTTGCCAGCTTCATCGAGGTAGCCATCATTCAGGTAAAGGGCCATGGCGTGGCCAATGAAGTCACGAGTGCCGGGCTCCAGACCGAATTTGTCGTAGACCTCCTTCATTGTGCACTTACTCATGTCAAGACCTAACCACATTTATCATCAGCCGCCTGTTATTAACCCAGTTATCATCCAATCTTTATAACTCACCCTTATGTGTGGCGGGGKCCTTATCATCGAAGGTACCGACCCATTCTATGAAACTCTTCATCCGTCGCTTCTCGAAGATACCCATCAGCGGAGAGCGCAGGGCCTCGGCGGCATCAGAGGGAACCTTGGCCACGGTGGCCTTGGGACCGGCACCCTGTTGGACGAAGCTACCGGCGACCTGCTTGAACTCGAGATAGCGGGTGACGTCGGTGGAAACGAGGATGTTGGTCAGTTCGCCGGACGACATGAGGAACTTGGGCACTAAGTCGATGTTCCAGTCGTTGGCTCGGCCGTACTTCTTCCACGGCTCTTCGCCTTTTGTGAAGTTGCCATATTTCTTGAATAGCTATCGTGAGGGGAGGACGGTTAGTTTCGTGGGTGAAAGTAGCGGGGTAGGTTCGGTAATACCGTCTCGAGGTTTACTGAGGCAGCCTCTCTGTATTATTAGGTCTGTTAGCGATAGTTCGGCTGTGTAATGGTTGTTCTTGGTCTTTGTTGATACGCMCCCTCCGTAGTGATCGTTGCGATCGATATGCAGCACCTTTCTGCCCTTGACACTCAACACACTTCAGGCTGTCAGTTCCAGAACACATGTTACCGAGTTGCTATGATGTAATCCATACCCAGAGAGAATACACTCGGTCAAGCCTGTTGGAACATGTTAGCTATCGCGAAGCTGCCAAACCCCACCAAAGGGAAAAAGCAAACAGGTGGAAGTCGGAATGCGGGGCCCAAATGAAACTCACCAGTGCCCAAGACGATGACATCGTACTCTTTGGCGATCTCATCCATGGCGGGCGGTTAGGGAGTTCTGCGTCTGTATTAGAGGGAAGAAGCCAAAGCAGATTAGGAGGAAGGTTGTTGACTCCAGGTCAAACGTCAAACGAGGAAGGGATATTTTAGAAGAAAGCAAGAAAAGTATCGGTGAGAGAGGTTAATTGTGGTGGATACAAAGCAGCTGGTGTTTATGGTTCTGAAGCTCGAAATCAATGGTACATACGCTGAAGCCCCAAAGAGCTAAGGCCAATTAACGTCGACCCCGCGCTTGGCTTTTTGCTACGTACCCCCCCTTTTTTCCTCCCCTTTCCTGTCACCGTTTCGTTACATGGTGTATCACCACTAGGCGCTACCTACTAATATGAAAAGTTAATCTCATCTCAACAAGTACACACGGACTCATTTAATCTTTGTATATAATCTTAAATTCATGGGTTGTGGTTCTACCCTCGCCTCACTATTGAGCCAGTAAATAGACTTCTTGAGGGGTAATGGATGTAGTTCAGATACGGAAGATAGGTTAGGTACCTAAGGTATCATGCGTGTCTTCGTCTTAATGTACACATAGATATTTACACGCTCCGTTCCCAGAGCTTCTATGCTATTTCATATACATCCCGTAACCTCATACTCTCGCTGAGGGTTGCTGAGTCTCTGCAGCAGGAGGCGGGAGTGTAGCCGGGTCGACCTTTTCGGCGGCCGACTTTTCTGATCCTTCCTGTTGACCTTCTTGTTGTCCTTCCACCTGCGGTGCTTCCGCGCTCGGTATCTCCTCAAGATATCCACTAGGCTTGTAAGGGTTGTTGGTATTACTTAAATCCACCTCAGGATCAGTTTCGGCCAGCTTCCTTGCGTCCTCCCATAGGTAGTATCGTTCCGTCAATGCGTGTTTAATCGATTTCATAGTCTTGCGAACCTATGCATCACACATGTTAGTAAGCGTCAAGGCTCAGCACCTAGGTAGTCTCAAGAGAAAATTCTTACCTCCAGTGACCTTTCGGCCATCTCCTCGTTTCCGGCCCGAAGCTTTAACCGTGCCTTCTCTACGCGCGCCGTGGCAATGCGGTTCTGTTCCTTGACGCACACCCACCAGAGCTTGTGCAGGTCCTCCCAGCTCTTGTGTCTTAGTTCCTCAACGCTCCATCCGCGCCCATGTTCAGCGTTTTCCTCGGGAGTGAGCAGGAGCTTCTCCTTCGAGTAGAAAAACTCCCATAGCCCGTGATCCGGGTCGACCTCAACTTCCGGCTTGTAGTCCGCTGGTTTGGGCACCTCCTCCTTGCGAACGTTCATCCGAAACCGCGGTCCAGATCTGTATATACTACTCAAGCCACGAAATCTGTTGTTGTCGCGGCGGGGCCGGCGATTGCTTCGTTCCGGAGTCGAGGAGAACGGGCAGCTTTGCGTCGCAGGCTTTATCGAGAGTGCTGCGAGGAGGGGGGATAGGTTTGCGGCATTCTTATTGCTCGCAGAGCTTATTATACGGCCAATTGAAGGCCTGATGGAGGTAGCCATCGCCATAAACGCACTGCCTGTAGAGCGCCGTGCGGATATGTACCACAGATGGGATATCCCAAGTAGGTATCAATATGATCGTGGGCGCGATTGAATTTTTGGGTTAATCCGAGCCAATGCATAGAATAATCCGATGATGCAGCCGCCCAGGTGGTGAAGCCCCACTCAAACTAGATTACATAATTATGCAAATGATGAGCCACCCGACTCCGCCACATGAGCTGAGACCCTGTGGCTCGACATCTTCCCCTATTGTAGCATACTCGTTTACGCTTGCATATATGCAAGCTCGGGCTACAGCTTTTACGGGCTATTAAGTTTTACTATCATAGGCAAACAGTGGACTAGATACATCGTGATGGAGCTGGCAACTTGAAAGTAACACTATTGGCGAGAATACGCGGTGCTGGAGTCGTAGAGAACTATGAATAGATCAAGTGTTTGCTGATAGCTATACAGCAACAGGCCAAGACTAGTCGATTTTTTTTTGTTGGGTGACAAACGTCTATCGTGTCGTATATCGTGCTTCGTGTTGGGTTTGCAAGCAAACCATTCCAGCAAGGAGTTCTTGGTCACAGAATGGCCGGCCCATCGATGCTATACCTGACACACAAATAATATATAGTATACTATCATTGCCTTGTATGGATTTTACTCGGGATGTGTCTCGGGATATTTAATATTGTATTCGGATGTCATATGCAGTAGCTTAGGCAGAGTCGAGTTGGGCTGCTAGATCATCGTGTTACTTTGCTCCCCTTTCTTATGTATAGCAATACTCGAACCATATTGTTTATCACAAGTACCGAGCAGTAATAGTGCATATCTCGGAATGAGTAATATGCCTGTAGTATTGTGTCCTTCTGCGTCTTATTCTTGGTGCTAGTCCGTGGAGTTATTGGTATTGCTCTACGGGGAGTTTATCATTCTCTCGGCGACAATAGATCAACCAAAGTGTGTCTTGCCATGGCTCGAAGACTGTACGTAATTGGAAATTTATTATTGGAATGGATATTTCAGCCGCGTACCGTTATTTGGAAGTAGGGATAGTTATCGATGGATGTTGGCTTGCAAAGAATTATCGGAATTTGTAGTTCTAGGAGATATTATCATCTAAGAATATTCTCATTCGCCAGAAAACTTCTCGTCGGGTTTAACGAGAGTAGGTCGTTCTACGGTATTTTGACATCCTAAAGGGTACAGAAATCACGCTATTTTTGGCGTTCTGTCTCGTAGGCGCGTATCGATGGGTTAAGGGGTTTACGGTATCGTTATCATTGGCGTCGTTGCCATCGTCGTCGTCGCCGTGGATCTTCTATTGTCGCGTCCGCGAGTCGAAAAGGGGGATCGGTTGATGGAGATGTGATGGAGCGGTCGTATTTGTCGAAATGTTGAAATATCGAAACGGGAGACGTTCATGGCGAGGATGGGGACCTTGCTGATTATGGCTTTAGGCTGTGACGCCTGTGGATACGGACCCGGCAACGAGTTGAGATGCTGACTCTAGATCCCGCTTTCTCCAAATATCAAGCTCACGGCGGGTATACATATGGAGCATTTGAGACATGGTATAGCTATGGCTATATTCAGCCTCTGGGGAACAGAGTAGACTCCATTCATAGGGCTTCACGCAGGGGGATTTAGGACAGCCGAATACCTTCCTTAGGTGATAGGGGTCGTCGACGAGGATTTTCACAACAATGAAAATCTCAACTCAAATTATTTTATCGTTATTAGACTTCAGTTGAAACCTCCAGAGCACTCTTTCCCTGCAATGAATTTTCCCATACGGGTTTGCAAGCAAACCCCTGAACTTGTTGCAAATACCGCGGACGTGCTCTTGCCGGGACGCCTTCCTCAACTTGGATGGTACTTCTTCACTGTACAGTATACACAGATATTTATTGATCCTCGTAACTACTACATACAACATACAAAAGCAACAGCATCGGCGATTCTCTTACGCCAAATATCATGCTTCACCACTTACCATGAGCATATTACACATATAATACATGCAGGCTCTGGAGTCGGAAAATGGCCAGCCTCTTAGCACCAGTAGCTCACGCTTAGGAACGAGGATATTCCATGCTCTCTCGCAACAAATTGCTTCAGTACGAGACGAGACCCACCATCGTTTGAATTCTACGCTACCTTCACCGAGTTTCTCGAACATCCTCCTGTAGGCTCGGTGTAATGACAAAGAATCTAGCCGTAATGAAAGCCCAAATTCGCCTAACAACATGAAGCTATCATACAGTACGAGACGGTACCACCCAATCAACCACTTAATCATCCTCGAAGTACGTAAGCTATGGCAGTAAGATCAGTAAGTATATTGATCCAGGCAGTGCCAGGAGCGCTTGGGCTAGACCGAACTAAGCATTCCTTTGATATAAATGGAGATAACCTAGCGATTTCGGTTAGCCATTAGCCCGGCCACGACGCCTCACTCCCAATAGTACTGCTACTATACTACGTCGTAGCGCAGACTGCAGGTCATAGTGGATTGATGCTGAGATTTGGGGTCGGAATACAATAGGCGACGCTATTATGGGTGTAGAAAAACAAGGATCTAGACAACGCGCTTCTGGGCTCTGTCTAGCCAGCATGCTCGTAGATCCTTTCCAAGGAGTAAATTGCCCTGCCTTGGTTAGGTAGCCAGCCCAGATCACAAATATTCATGCAATGTGAAGTATTGAGATAGAACAAAACACCGTTTTGGGCTATAATGCTATCATCATTACACAAATAGTCGTATTTTGATCTACAGCAAGCGCCTGGGACCCTTTTGGGACGTTGCCCAGTGGTAACCTGACCTTCACATGACACCAATAAGCTCGATACGAATCTCTCAGTATTGCTTTCCTTGTCGTCTTGCATGCTCACGCTCGTTGACACGGTTTCCCTGATTAGGTGTAATTGTTTTTGAAGCAGCCGTGGTCCGGTCAATCCGGTGGGATTGCAAATAAACCGAAATAGCATCGTTGAAGCCGGTGGCAAGTAGTGTGTACGTGTCCAGATAGAGAGGGAATGTGTGTCAAAGAAAGGTTTTGAAGCGATCAATTTTAAGTTGTCATTGTAAAGAATAATAGTGTGTATATCTTCTCAACTATGACGCCGAGATCTCGTCAACTAAAGTCTACGGAGTCAGTTAGTATTCTATCCATCAAGTTCTTCCAGCGGGTCTAGCGGGAGCCTTTTGCTAAGCTAACTGAAGACTTCATCGGCTGGCTTCCGACACCGTCTTTCTCATTTTGTGGAACCAGGCAAGTTCCGGAAGACCGTTAACGGATTGCTTCTCTCGGAAGAGAAGATTTCCACTGCTTCTGGCTGTAGACGAAGGCCTCGTGATTACTGCAGAAATGGGTATTAACCTCACGTACGAAATTTGTAATGACTTCACTCGTCGGTATCGAATAATAAGCACGTAGATATTGCCCTGCGTGTGGCCTTTCCCGGAACTAGGCAGGTCTAGATCCAGCAGACTTTTGCTCTGCCCGCACTATCCATCTTGCTATCTGTGATAGTCACAAGCAGCATGACTCGAGCATATCCCGGGAGATTCGGGATTCATTCCTACCACCGAGGCTTTTGCTCCTCTGCTCATTCTCAAAATAATATATGATTGTAGCGTGTACCAATGAGGGCCAACACGTTGTGCGCCCTGCTCGAAAGAACGTTGCAGGGAAGCAGGAATTTGGGCGCTAGACTCTCTCGAAAGAAACAAACATGAGGAAGCATAGCCGCTGTTGGGAATCCTCCAGGGCACAGCCTGTCTATGTCATAACGGTATATAATATCGGCAAAGCATCTGAGTGCTGAGATAAGCGACTTGACTAATACAATGTCTGCCAACCTTGAAGGATAGAGGAATATTTGACTCGACATGAGCAAAAATCAATGCCATAGATGATAATTGCAGAAAAAGCCGTACTACATCGGCCCCAGCATCGTGGATGGGCTCATTCTTGCAGAAGAAAAGTGCGTTAAAGCCGTTCGCTACCCAAAGCGAAGATCGCATCGGCGACGGATTGCATAACTTTTAATGCACAGAAATGGATTAACATAACTATGCTCAGTTGGGATCGGGTAATAGAGAGACCTATCAAAATCGCAGCTCATAAGATCTTCACCAGACGTTCCCCTGCGGATTGCCATTATCGGAAGCCCGGGCATTTTCTTCAGGGCTCGAGACAGGCCATCCCCGGACAATCCCATCAGACCCTAGGGCGAAACCAGCTGATGCTTGCCTTGTTGTCGCAACTGGTGTAACCGTCCACGTTGAGAGGGCCAGTGGTTGAACCATGCGTGGAATCATCAGTGCTTCAGTGTTCCTGTTTTCCCGCGCTTCTAGATTAGGTAGCCGTAGCGGGCACTTTTGTCTGAGCTTGCAGGCGAAGGGGGGGTTTCCATTAGCAAGTTGTTCGATTGATAGGACTGGCCGGGGGCTGGCATTTGAATCCTGTTCTATGAATAATCAGCGTCTACAGTACAGCTTTATTTCGGAAGCAGTCAGTGCGCGCCTCGCCCGCAAGCGCGCCATCCAGCAACTTTATATAATGATCGTTGGGCGGGTCAGTGGGGAGTTCATTGCCGGCGGCACAGACGAATGTACACGTATTCGTCATGGTTCGTGCCAGCCTTGCCGGGGGGCTTTTTGGAAGGGGGCTAAGCAATAATATTTTTGCAACCGCGTCACTCGACATTCGTATGTAGAACCGTAATGAGACAAATCTCCTAGATAATATCCGTATACCCGATCGTGTATCCCGTGCTCCCTCTAAAGTGTCTCTACCATGTCTCCCCCGTCCCGGAGACTTTTGCCCTGGGAGCGCTCTCTCTCTCCTGTGCCCCCTATTATCCCTACCTGGTCATCTCTCGTCTATGCATGTATGGGGGGTCACGATGTCGCGTCGAGCTTGAAAGAAAAAAAAATTCTATGCTCAATGCGTACCAGAGGCGGTATCGGCATTTGAAGTATCGTCTTTGACATGATTACCGCATGTATTGGGAAACTGTGCATAGTCACACGGCGATGAAAAGTCGCATGCAAAGATGGGGGGAAGACCCTGAATGTTATGATAGGATAGAAGTTCGGTGCAAGCTCGGCCAGGGCGGCTGGCGATGATGCAAGAATCATGCTAATAAACTTAATAGGCACTGACCGCCAAAACAGGAGAGGCAAGGAAGGCAAAAGTTCGATGCTATGTAGCCAACGTTAAACCGAAAGAGGCAGTATACCCTGACGCCAGCCACGGGCTTACCTTGGCATCGTCGCATTTGCTGCATACCAGTAAGCCGGATAATTGCAAAACACGACCCCCAAATGTCCCAGATGTATATGGGTACATTACCGAGACCTGTCTTCGAATGTACCTCACCTTACACGCGTTGTGGGCATGTATTTCTGTAGACATGTACGAATATTACATGTAGTGTATGTAGTTATGGTGGTTGATAAGATATGTTAGATTGGTGAATGAAAATAATGACGATGAGAATCTGAATAAGAAAAGGACCTACCTAGCTGGTCATGTAAGATCAGCAGGGCAACTGATGAATAATCCGATACGACAAGTCTGCTCGGTCTACGTGAGACGTAGCTCACCACTACATAATTAATCAATTTTTTTTCACTCCTTCGGTCGAAATTTGCCTCTCGGTGGCTGCATGATGCTTGTTACCGGAAGAGGCGTTTTTTGAAGTTCTCACGGCCCGTCTTAAGAATTTTTCGTTCGGGAGGTTTCCCTCTCGTCACTCTTGCGGCTTGACTGGTCCGGCGGATACCCGGTTCTTCGCAGGGACCTCCTTGCAACATGGCGCGCCGAAAACCCACCAATGATGGGCGGAGGAGCAGATACGTACTTAGAAGTAGTGGCATCCCTGTATCCCTGAGGAGTGAGTATAGAGGTACTTCTCAGCCAGCCAGTACTGATGCCTGCATAGACTCCTACATCGCGGGCTTCTGATACTGCCACATATAGTATATGAATGGCATTGAAGGCACGGGGAGTCCACGAATGGCTGGCTTGCATTAGGATCATCTGCACTCGAACGTTACGTCTTTGAGACAGTTGCTTCCCAACAACTTCTTATCACCTATTGATATCCCCCTCCAAGTCCGGACTGTGACAGATGCAGATGGAGGTATCGTAAACCTAAGAGAAAAAGATCTGACCTCCGAAATAGTTTGCTACACATTCTGTATTCGATATTTGGCCGTATTCGTGAGAAAGTACTGTGTCTTAGCAGCGTCTGTATGTGTCTGAGAATGTGTATTATTTGTATCCATATGTACAACATCGTACACAGCTTGAGGTATGTAAGATGTATGGAATCGACCAGCAGTGCTCAGAGAGGTTCATAATGCTAGACTGCCTCACATGTAGTAAATAGTCCACGATACCTAAATTCTTACCCGCGTCCTACAAGATGCGACTCATTATAATAGGAACTTMCCCAGCCGTTCATCCCTGCCGCACGATGACCAAACTATTCTCTGATCATGCACTACTGTACGGCATGTTTCCAAACTCGGTCGCCAAGAAGATAAAACACTCATCTAGACGTTGACGAGCAATTATCAAACTTGGAAGCCAGAGATTGATCGAATCAAAACGACGGACGCCCCATTCACATGATAATGACAGTAACCGGAATGAGCCTCCGCATTGCCATTTTTCTTGTCGCCTTTAATTCCACTCGCCTTCGATATTCACTAGTGTCAGCAAGTACATAATCATGGGTGATTAATGATGCCAGATGACAAAATGCCATGTGGGAGTGGGACTCCCGTCATCTAGGGGAAACTTACGGCATCTTGATGAAGATAAGTCGTTCTCAAGACCTTAACCTTGCTGACCTTAGCGGGCAAAGGGCCCCCTTACCTTAACCTCCCCCTCTACCCCTCAAGAAAAAACCATCGAGACAAACCCCAGCTGTGGAATGTCGATGGAAGGACTGGAGACACATTGGCCCTTTTAAAATGGATCTTGACGGTTACACAAGCTGGGTCCCCGTACGCGTGCCGTCTTGATTAATTCGACAGGAGATTCGGGGCATGCCATGTCGCGCATATTTCCAGATCTGCCCACCTTTGGCGGCTGAGGCTGAGGTGTCCACCCTGTGTTGCACAAAACCCGCAGCAATGGTTGACGAAGGATGTGGTGGATGGGATTATATGGGGCACTGCTTGAGATTTCCCAGGATCGACTCCAAGGTCCCAACTACGACATCAGACTCCCACGAAACTCCACTCTCCCAGGCTCTGCTGGTTCGGTACAGATGAGGAACACACAGGAGGCAGGCTTCACATTATCCACTACACAACCTAAGCGCCAGTATTAGCCGATCGCCTATGTTCCGAACTTTTGTCCCTGGAACGCGACAGCGCGAATGGTGAAGGTTAATAATACTGGTTCATGTAATTCAAACGCTCTATTATTAGCTAGCAAAGCCTGTCAGCAGACCCTTTTGATGTTATAATGCGGTGTTATTAATGATTAGTACTGTATTGCCTAGCTATTGAAAGAACAAGAATCTAAGCATAGACTAGGAACTTCGGCAAGCAAATATTACCAAATAGGTAGACCGACGGTATTTGCGTTGCCTTGTTTGTGATATTTCCCAACCTCGTCCTATTCTTTTCTCGAGGGACATACCATGGTTTTCTGAGAAGCTAGAAGCAACCTATGCCTTCGATGTATTCAAGAGCCAGGTACGTACAACACAATAAAATAACACGAACGCCAAAGTCTCTTGTTAGAGTCCTGTCTATTGTCTATTTTGCTGAGCGATCCCAGCCACCTCGAGATGAGCTAAGAAGCTAAGAGAAGAACCTTCAAGATCACCGAATACTTCAATTCCACAGCAGTCATCTCGGCATGTCCCTCTCACTGTCCCCCCTAAAGTCAAGCAACAATTACCGACTGTCTTGGCGGGACTAGGGGGCCTACTCTGGGGGGTCGAGCTAGGAAGCTGTTTATCGGTTTTAGGCCTGTTTCGCCTGACTCGATCATCTACGACTCTGGCCTCGCGTATCTGGCTGATGAATCAACGCTGTGATGTAGTAGTTGATCAGATTTCTACTTACATATGTATTCAATGAACATCTATCTCTAGTTATTAACTGGCTCCTCTGTTGAAGATAATTGTGAAGCCCTTTAAACTACTTCATATTTCCTACTATGATGATCTTACCAACACTGTGACCGTTCTAATCGTAATCTAATGCATCCATGCTCACAGTACAAAGACTCACAACTTTGTAACAGTCCGCTGGTCAATGCTAACGCTTACACCTTAGATCCTAGTCGCGCGTGGACGAGGCCGAATAAGACTCCACCGCCTCGTCATTCTAGCTAGCGTTTCGGCAATGAAATGCGGTCTAGTAGAAGTTTTCTTCTCCCCTTCCAAACCGTCGTATTCTTGAGAGTCACGAGAGCCTGGAGAGTTCTTGAGCCGTTGTCGCACTTCGAGCAATATGACGAATATGTTACGCTGTATATATAACACACACACTATTAACAGTTTTGACTTAATAAGAATTACTCGACAGATCAGACCTTCCAGTTAGAGGTACGATTATCAGAAGCTAGAAGTAAGGATCCTGAATAGCTAGAATTTCGGGGAAATGAAGGTGCATCAAGCACCGCAAATTTGTAGTTTCTGGTTCGTTTGCTAGTCTATACATAGTAAGTCCCTACTACGACATGGCCATCTAACTGTCTATTATGAACTCGAAAGGCAGAGCAAGCTGGTAACCTATAGGAGAGAACGCGGTGACTGCACATATTCATGCACCAAGCTGTGTTCGACGCAATCATGCATTGCCGTTTGAAGCCCAACTTCCTGGGCAGCTTCGCTTGATTCATACCTATTCTTCCATGGTCTGCTTGAGTCGCGCACGTACGGGTATAGCACGGCACATTATTTCTCTGCATCGAAGGGAGATTCGCTGCACAGAATGGATTGATAACTGACAGCATTAATGCCCGTAGTTATTTCCCTCGATCGTTTGCACAACCCCTGGTAATCTTCCATGTTTTCTGTTGAAACAGGATCTCAGACAGAAAAAAGATTAAACGATGCTAGAACTGGCCTCGATGAAGACATCAAATTCTATGTGTCACGAGATTGATATTGCTCTCTTTGTATGTACTGGAATAAGTATCGCTTACGAGTACGGTAGAATAGGCCATCGGGGAAGTTCACGTATCCCAGCCGGGAAAACAGTCCGTTTACCATCGATTGGCTGTTTCCGTCGGCCGCTACAGATGATCATCCAATCCAATGGATAGCTAACAATCTGGGACTAGACGCATGTATGCCAACAAATCAGTAAAACGCATTGACGGCTGAGTATGAGGCTCGTGTCCAATTGGGCTATTACTTAGTAGATATACGTACACAATTCGAATTACGATATTTCATCGTATGATTGGAAATAAAAAAAAAAGAGCGGTACATATAGCTAACGAAGTCGTTCAAGTGACCTTGGATGGATGGGAGAATGAATGACGAAGTATCGGAACTAACCGTCCTGTGTTCCAAGAACATGCATGGTTTGCGCGCATCAGGTGTGATTGCAATTACATACTAGGCATACCTGTTTCGGTCTCTTTTGAGTATATGCATGAATTGTATGGGTGAAAAGGTCTATCATGGATGCTATGTTATGTAGATGGCGTAGGTACTGCTACGGTAGTAACAACGTACATAGTGGTGTTCACGCTTCCATGGTTCGAGGTTCATGGATCAATGCCAATGAGGGGATTTGATATGGTTAGCCCTGGTTCATTGGGAGAGACGCCGGCTGAAGTTGTGTTTGACGACTTTTTTGGCCCGTATGTATGTGGGAATATCAAATCATAGGCCCAAGTCCCACGGTTCTGGAAGAGTTATTCGAAGTCTTTTGCATTTAACTAAACACGGAACCCTCTGTCTCCGCCTGTAATCCACCTTATCATAATATAATCTCTCCTCTCCTACATACGTACGATAGCAAACACACGATGGTCGTGTTGTGCGACTGTGCACACACACACATACACACACACATTCGTCAACACGAGGGAGAGATATAATTCTCTCGCATCTGATTATCCTAAGTAGGCAGAGGCGATCAGTGAATTAAAGTGATAATTGAGAGGCATGTCAGGTGTGATGTGGCTTAAGGCGGCAACGAGAAGCGGTCCTATGAGAACCGGCGTCTTCTCTGGCTGAAAGGGAACCAATTGGCCAGGCTTCCGAACCGAAGAGTACAGCGTTAGTTGACGATGCTTGATGCGAGGKGGTGAGGTAGGTAAACCCAATTGAGTGCATACCTTACATGTAAGGTCTACATATGTAGCATGTATGGCACGGTACTAGGCATGTAGGCGTCATGTATGCTTCATGTAGGCACCATGTAGGTGAGGGTATGGATGTTAGTATGGACGTATGTATGGATGTATGTAGGTATGGATGTGAGGACGGATGTAGCTATCGACCCCCCAGGCATGCCAGGCATGTGCGTAGGGTACAGTGGTCGCACGCACCCATCGTCGTACACGTCGAAGAAGGCCCCAAGTCGGGAAGTAGGTACGTAAGGTAGACGTGCAGCCAGAATCAATACCTAAGGTACCTACGTAGCATAGGTGGGTACTTGCCGTTACTTCCCTGAGGTTTCTTGCCTGCCACAAATTCGTTCGCGCGTGCCCTGGCCAAGGTCCGTGCTGTGCTTTTGCTACTAGCCAGCTAGCCAACAACCGTTGCCTACGCTAAAAATGCACTGGGCGCGGCTAGCCCGTTGAGGTACTAACACCCTAGGTCGTGCCTCGACCCCCTGTCCGGGAAGGTCTGCTTATGCGCATATTCCTGCATAATTGCATCTGTTTTCTATGTTTGACGCATAGCTCTCCATTGGAGCGCGTTGTACATGTACCTACCCTTCTTCCTACCCTGACTCCTGCGTGTCAAGGTCCCCGACTCGCGACGACTCAACTGATATTCCTAAGGACTGATGAAATGATTCGACGTTGAATTTCTTTCCTACTCCCGTTCCTAAACTTGGTATTTACTTTCCAACCTCGCTCTCAAGCACTCGACCTCTTCACTTTTTAACCTTTTCCTCTCTCTCCCCTCTACTCTCAATTTAACTTTGCGCGTTTTCCGTCATCATCAACGACGACTCCGGCTTATTTTGATTGTGGTGGCTTCTCGACCCATTGACGCGAACCTCTGCGAATTCGCCCGTTACACTCTTGACCGCTTGTAGCAAGGAAAAAAAAATTAATAAAGCGAGTCGTGTCCACGTGCAGCATCTCAGAGAGGGGCGAAACAATCTGAATTCTCGGTACCTTTTCTGGTGGACCTCGGGTTGATGTAAGTATCTCGTTCCCTAATACTTTTTTTTCTGTTTTCTTTTCCCGCCTTCCTCACAATTTCTTATCATCGACGCGTTTGACGGCAAGCACACGCCCCCTTTCCCTCAGCGCAGGAGCCAAGTACCTKCCTGAATAAAAAAAAATCTTATTGTTGCCACGATTTACCCTTGGACTTTGATTGCCATACAAATACAGTGTCAGCTCAAGGTACCCTCCCAAATCTCATCTACCCGCCTTGCGCATCCACCGTTTCCATCTTTTATTTCTATTTTCCCTTTTCCCTTTCCCACCAAAAAAAGGCCCCAAACCCAAACTTGACACACCCACCCACTTTCAAATTTACTTGCATTTTGCATGCATCAAAATCTCGACGAGTCACCGTCATCCCTCCATCATCAGAAGCATCCACTTGTCCGCCGCCGTTCACTATATCCACCACCCACCAACGATTAAACGGTCTTTTCGGCATTCAAACCCACTTTTCCCTTTCAGGCTTGATTTGTATTTGTACCTGAGCTTGCTGAACTGACTAGGCAAGACACGCAAGTTGATTTCTGACAAGGGACTAGCACTCAGGCGAACCAAAATAATAAAACCGACCGAAACAAAAAAAGATTTTTTTTTTTCACCTCTTGAGGAGAAGGGGGGAAAATTATTAATTCGGTTGAAATAAGAAGTCGTGCCCACCACACCTCTCACCTCGAGGAACGTGGACCCAAATTCTCCACTTTACAAACACCATTTGGACCCCATAACTTCCATCTACACCTGCTGGGTTTGGAGCCTCACGAACTACTTTCGTCCACTTGCTCCATTCAATCCCCAATTCTACCCCAAAAATAACGTTCCCCTCATCGCCGTTATTTTTTTAATCCTCCTTTTCCCGCCCTTCGGCCTCACAATCGTCGAGTCTGCCTCTTGCGCGATAATCCACTATCCGCACTGGCGTCAACAATCTACATCCTCAGGTCGGGTAACAGGCGTGGAGGAATTATCAGGTTCACTGGGTCACCGGATCTCGGCCATTTGATTTCCGGCTTTTGACAACAGCCAAAAATTCTCCATCACCACCAACGCGTTCGTTCGTTCGTCGTGCCCCTCCGCTACGTCGCGCGCAATCGTCAGGTTCGTTGCGTGCAAAGTACCTACTGGTCGACTTCGATTGAGCGTCGGACACAAAGAAGAAAACAGGGAAGAAGTTCAATTGCAGCAATTAGAGACTAGGATTGCTTCACTTCGAGCAATCGTGGCCTCATTTGCAATTGCCACTTGGACAAATTTTTACAGGATATGGACAGTGGCCCTTCGAACCAACACCCATACTCTAACAGCATAGGCACATCAGGGTCTTCGTATCCTTCGCCAGCCGCAATCTCCCCTAACCAACTGCAGCACGCGTCAATTCAGCATACATTGCCGCCTCTGCAGCACAACACCTCTGCTATGCAATCCATCTACGGTAGTCACCCGCACACTCCGAGGACTCCAGGAACTCCCAACACTCCGCAGCCGCCCAACATGAGTCAATACCCGCCTCCCAACTCTGGCCCTACGCGTGGTTCGTATGGTATGATGCCCAATCAGTATCAACAGCCACAGCAGGGTTATCCTACCTCATCCTCAATGATGCCCCAGACTTCCGTTGCGGCCTCTCACCCGCAGCCCATCGCGCCTGCACCTGCAGCTGCGCGACCTCCTGTTCTCCGTCCTATGCCTGCGGGCGGAGTTATGCCCCAGACTGGTTTGCCATCTCCTTACAGCGGAAGCCCTATGATGCCTCACCAGCCGTCTCTCCTCCAGGATAATGAACAGCCTACTCACGTTGTCGGATCCCAAGGACGCCGTGGCATTCTGCCCAGTGCCCCAGGAAGACCCGCTGCCCCTACAGGCAGTGGTGCATCCAAGAACACGGTAATCCCACAGAAGGATGCAGATGGAAAATTCCCCTGCCCCCACTGCACCAAGACTTACCTCCACGCGAAGCACCTCAAGCGCCACCTTCTCCGCCGTAAGTTTGAATGGGTCAGTCTCAGCTCCACAATGCTAACTTTAATATCTAGACACGGGTGACCGTCCGTATATGTGCGTGTTATGCCGTGATACGTTTTCGCGAAGTGACATCTTGAAGCGTCACTTCCAAAAGTGCTCGATCCGACGAGGAAACCCCACCGGGGTGAGCCATCTGTCTCATCCCCAAGCACACGTTAAGAAGCAGCAGCAGAATGCTCAGAAGGCTAACGAGGGCGACATGGGTCACATGAATGGCATGACTAACATGCCAGGAGATAATGTCGTTCATCCATTCGGTATGGTCCAGATCCAAGATGGTATGGGAAACATGGCCAACGACCAGAACCAGCTTTCTAGATCGAGCAGCATGAGCCGAATGGACGAGAACGGCAATCGGGACCGAAGAAGCATGACCGGCGGTTACAACGGTGACGTTTCTAACTCGATGTCCTCGAATATCAACCCTCAGCTGGCCAACTTCAACATGCCTCCGAGCCAAAATGGCATGCCTATGTATGGAGCTTCGGGCTCAAACCAACAATCTGGCCTTGACTGGTCCCAGATGTTTCCACAGTCTGGTGCGCACCATGCCTACGTCAATCAGTACCCTCCTAATATTGGACAGAATCAGACCGCAATCAAAACCGAGCCTAACCTCACTTCCGAAAGACCTAACGGCATGCCAGGCGTGGCCTCGAACGATGTGAACGATCGATCCTTATTCTTTTCGAATTGGGGCATGCAGCCGTCGACGCAAGATCCTTACCACCAACTCTCTTCTCAGATTCACAGCTTCTTTCATCCTCCCGGCACGGTTCCCTCGAGCCAAACCGCCGGCCTTAACGACTTCTTTTCCCCTGCCAACATTAGGAACTTTCTTGATTCGTACATCCATTTCCACGTTCATTTTTCCTTCTTGCACATTCCCACGTTCCGCATCATGGAGGCCTACACCGGTCTTATTGCCGCGATGTGTTGCGTTGGCGCTTGTTATTCTGATCGCGTCGCGTCCTCCAGTAATCGAGAGATAATGAATTTTCTGAAGATAGCACTCGAGCGCGATTGTGATCTGTTCGCCAGCAATGGTTCGCAGTCCTCGTTCAAGTTTAGTAACGGCAGGAACAGGACGGACATCGAGCGGTTACAAGCACTGATCCTGATGTCAGCACTCCTTACTTGGCATGGTACGCCTATCCAGCGCGAAAGTGCTAGGAGACTCTTTCCTCTGGTGGCGGACATCTCGAGAAGATTCGAGCTGCTACAAGTTAGGAACGATTCATATCTGCACAGCCTTTTCCATCAACCAAAAATCTCGTTGGAAGATATGAATCCCGGACAATTCGACTGGGCGGCGTGGATTGAGCAGGAATCACGCATTCGATTAATGTACATGGTATACCTTCTTGACGTGGCACGTGGTCTCTACTTCAATTGCGACCCTCAGTTCGATAGTTTTGAGATTCGTATTCCTTTACCTGCGGACGATGCAGCATGGGAAGCACAGTCAGCACTTGACTGTGCACAAGCCCTGAACTTATATGGAAACGAAGCGGCTAGAGCAAAAAATCCGGACGGCTCACAACGCAGCAAACAGCCTGAGTTAAATCTCACACTCACCGCGCTCTTCCATCGATCATATCAGATTCATCCCGGCAGCACGAACCTGTATGGTAAATTCGTACTGATTCATGCTATACTCGCTCAGATCAAGCGTGCGCAAAAGGAAGGTCGCATCCCTGCGTTAGATGGTTTTGCAACACCTCTTTCACAAAATGACTGGGTCATCGCGAATGGTTCAGATACGGGGAGTGGTAATGTGAGCGCCAACAACAGTGCAGCCGGTACGCCAGTTGCTGGTTTATCGGCTCAGACATATAAGACTATATGCACTGCGTTGGAGAAATTTAAATCATACTGGGATATGGATATGGCGATTCAATTTCCTCCTTCTGTTTCTAATCCTCGACGGTACGGCTTTTGCCGTGACGGAATACACTTCTTCTGGCTCGCGAAGTGGATGCTTAAGAATACTACGGTAGCGGATTTGCAAAAGGCACCGGATGATCGATTTTGTCAAGTCATTCAACTACTCAAATCTGTTAAGGCGTGGGTTATGTCGGATGGCGCTTCTAGGGGCGAAGAACTCGGATCAGTTAGTGATATCGACAATGATTACGGCACTGGTAATCTCACTTTGGACATGGCACAACTTTTCAAACCTCTGCCATCGGTCGTGGAATCTCCTGGCATGCCATCGGTCAAAACGGAAGTTTGAGCAACTCGGACGACACTTAATCGGGTTTAAAAAAAAATCAACATAACACAACAAAAAGCATTCGTGCGGCGTTTCGTTTCTGTTTTCTTTCCATCTCTCCTTTTTCCCTTTACATCTCAAAAAGTTTCGATTCTCCTCCTCTGCATCGGATCGGGTTGACGGCGGCAATTTCTCTGCATTTCCGGGTTGGCTCGCAACAAACTAGACTGGCTGTGGCGTCTGCATTTAGACTCGATGATTAGATTCCTGGCCGGCTGAAAAGGCAGGTTTTACAAACCCCTCTAAGGAGGTGATCATGATGTTCACGTCTACACACTAACCGGTTTTTACCATTCTGGAGGTGGTCTCGTTTCTTGTGGTACGCGCATTATTTCATAAAGGAGGAGCATTGAGCAAAGTGCGAGGGTGGGAGGCGGATTCATTGAGCATGCTTTTTCTTCGCTTATGTCACTTATGAAGATAGATTACTCAGATCAGAACAATTAAAGTATATGGTTTCATTGTTCATGTTTCTAGAATAGGGCTCTTCAGAGTTTCGTAAGTTAAAACTACTTGTAATAGTCTTCACCATTAAAACCGTCTACGATGGCTAACTACCCCTCGGTCAATTGTGAGGTTATTCCGTAGATTTGAGTGAGTGATGGGTTGTGGTGTGATGTGATATAAGGTAAGCCCCAGATAGCCATATTTGTTGAGAATGGCCTTGTACAACCAACCGTCTTACTCTCTGAAGTATAAAGACATTATGTCAAGTTATCTTTGATTATAGCTAATCGTCGTGACACTTACTGGTTTAGGAGTTGACAAGCACATGACCAAAGCTCTCGATCATGTGAAGAAATTTCACATTCACCTATACTATTTCTCGGGCCAATAGCCATACAAGATCATAACAACTCAGAAATACTATGGCTTATACTAAACTCAAATATTACATCTGTACGTATTTCGTCAATATGCAAAATTTTCAATTGTTCAAGACCATTACGTTGCTTCTCCAAAGGTGGCGAGGCTTTCCGGTCTCACCCCTCCTATTTTTTGATAACGTCAAAAATTTTCGTTGGAGATGACTTCAAACATGCAACCTCACTTTCACCGAAAAGCTCGAGTATACTGCGGATATAACTACCTGTTATTCCAAGGTGGACTATAGTTGCAGCCGAGCTGGATCAAGGTATAGGAAAATGACCTGTCACATCCACAGTGGACCGCCCTGGATGGGTCCGATCATGTATAGTTGTAGGTATATAGATGGCCATATGCACAACTTGTATCTCGCTTGGCTGGGCTCGAGACTAACATACCTACATGGGCATGGAAAATCTGCAGACAGAAAAAAAAAAACTTACGGACGACGGGATATGCACATACGGGAGTTCCCTTTCGAGGCGGCGAAGTAGCTGTACATGGCACTTGGTTTTGGCCCAAAGCTTGTCGACCTAACCATGGGCGTTAGCACGAACTGGGCAAGTAGGCACGTTTGACAAGTATGATCTTCGGTCATGAGTTGAACCACGACTTGGCTAACCTCGCCCGTAGTTGCTATTCTTGTACTTTGTTTACGCCGTTGGGGGCCGCCACGTAGCGGGCTATCGAAGACTCACCCCTGAAAAAGCCCATTACGGCCGAGCTGGGGTTAGGAGAGAATTACACTACTGGGCTGCTATGTACGGACATGTCCTTGCCTGGTATCGTTTGTACCTGGGCGTATTTGCCCCTTTGTAGGGGGGTCGCACGCAGGAAAGCAGAGTTGGGAACCATACCGCTGCTGACGCTGGTTCGACGAGGCACATACATACAGTAGCTCCCGGCATATTCATGCGTGGAAGTCAAAGAAGGTATCCCGCGGATGTGTTGTCCAAGAAGAGAGATCTGAAACAGGCTGTCTATTCCGAAAGCGCGGCGAGATCCTCTCCAACAGCCGCCGTCCATCTGTCATGCTTTTTCTCGAAAACGGGCTCGCCGCCCTATGCCCGCACTCGTTCGAGGTGGTGTTCGGTAATGACAACGTGGATGACTGTCGTGATCTTGGCTAGGGTTCGTTGGCATTGCTGTCAAGTCGAGTTGGGAAAAGGGCCTTCGACACGAGCGTCGATTCTTCGTAACTTGCTTCAACTTCACTTCCCGTGCTATCTCGCTATCCTACGTGGCAAGCGTACATACTCGATTCGCATAACCGAAACTACTAACGGGAATTCAGGTGATTCCTTCACAAGCCCGCATAACCTCGTTTCTTCCTTCATCCTCCCGATCAAGATAGAGATCTCCTCAGTTAGGCCGCTTCGAGACGAAGCTATGTACCCGACCTAGCACTACTAACTACTACGACTACGACGACGCCTGAAGCGATATGACAAACGTTATGACAAACTTCCAAGCCCCCCAAACACTCGTTCTGCTCTTTATTCTCAGCAACCCTAACCGGTGGCGAACTTCCCCCTCCACACGGACCAACTGCCCGTACATATACGCGAGGTATAGCCAGAACATATGCTGCTGGCTGGCTAGCTGGCTGGCGGGKTAGGGTTTGGTTCAGACTTGGGACTAGGTAGACATCCGATAGGCCCACCCGTTCACCAGCCACCTTGACTCCTTCGTACAGTATGAACAGTAGTTTGTAGTTAAGTTGTCGTGGTGGTGGTAGTTTTATTCACCGCTGATTGCCGTTCCTTACTTGCTCTCGTTGCTCTTGTCACTACTACTGCTACTGCTACTGCTGCTCTTCCTCTCGACCGCGGTGATGCGAGGTAAGTACTTCTCCAGCTCGGCCTTGTCCTCCTCGGTGGGCGTGAAGCCGTAGTGTTCCTCGGCGCGGTCAGATAGGTGCAGGCCGATGGCGCCCCAGACGAGCAGGCCCAGGCCGACGCCTATGCGCGCCTTCGGGGATAGATTGCGGAAGGATCTAATTAGAAAAATTTGGGTTAATCGTTAATAAATTTTTGAAATTTTTTTCACGTGTTAGACCATGTTGGTGATAGCGCGCTGTGGTAGTGTCTATGTGTGTGTAAGTGGTCAATGGCATTGGGGATGGGAAAGTGTGAGGTTAGGGTTGGCACAGTACGCATATGCGTTAGGGGGGGCATTAAGGGAGTCGGTGACGCCCGAGAGGTGAGACGGTGAGACGTGAGTGGTCACTTTTCCTTCCCCTTCCCCCTTAGCTACCTAGGTATGTAGGTAGGTACATATGCCAACCCCACAGCGAGGTGAATGTGACGGAGCGTTTATGTATGTATGTGTTGTGCATGTGTAGGTAAGTTCGGTGCCGCATGTAACTTACTGTAACAACGACATGTCCGTTACCGAAAGTCTTCCGAATCGCTCACCGACACCCTTTCTCGTGAAATGAAGCGATTGTACGTTTCGTTTTGCAGCGGTGGTGAGGAACGGGTGATCGATTCGATAACGTAAGCTTGCGCTGTGTTGCGATTTTCGTAGCGGTAGCGGGTAGCGCAGCGGAAGGCGGTGAGTGAGACCGAGATTATTATTATTATTTTTTTTATCTTCCTTTTTTTCCTTGGCCCTGTTTCGTACTGTACGACTGCTGGCTACCGAGTAGGCTATTCTTGGATCTCACGAATGTCTTGTGCCGCTTGTAAGTATCCGACACGCCGTCATTTGCGGTCATGCGACTGATTATTTTCCAAGTTTCGACTCCTCGGGATTTGTTTAGGTGAGGGTGATGTTGAACGAGAAAAAAAAAGGAGACGCCACTTCGTAAGCCACGTTGGAGATTATGCCGTTTAACTAAATACGAGCTTTGCATTTAACCCTAAATTATACGCTCCGACGCAAGGGGCTTGTATAGCTCTCGGTGAACACACTTCTCTACATAGTATTCGTGCTTGGAATCTGAAACCATTCGCTTTTGAATTCTTCTCATTTTACCACCCGAGTGGCTTAATATTTGTAGTATATTGGATAGCCCGTCTAATTTTTGTACTCCGTCGGAAACCAGCTCGTGTCTAACACCAGATCCCTCAGTAATTCATCCATCCGATCACCCAGAACCGACTAATCGCTAGCTCCGTACTTAGCACGGTACTCCTCGATATTCTTGATATCACCGTCCGAGATCACTCCCTTCATACCGTCGATAATATCATCCAGCTTTACTATAGAGATGATTGGGATTTGGTACTCCTTCCGCAGCTGACCGATGGCGCTGGTCTTGCCGTCACCCTCCGGCAGCGTCTCCTGACGGTCCAGCGCAACGACGATACCCACCACCGTGCCACCGGCTGCCCGGATCTTGTCGATAGCCTCCCGCTTTGCCGTGCCGGCGGATACAACATCATCAATAATCAAGACCCGTTTGTCCTTGAGCGGCGAACCCACTATGCTACCGCCTTCACCGTGGTCCTTGGCCTCCTTGCGGTCAAAGCTGTACGCAGCATCGCCGTATTTGGCGCTGTCCATGTTGACCAGAGCGTAGAACACCGTGGCAGCGAGTGGAATTCCCTTGTAGGCGGGTCCGAAAATAACATCGAAGCCGTCGGCAAGCTCGCTGGTGGCGATAGTCTGCGCGTAGGCATCCATGATGGACTTGTGTAACTTGCCCTTGTAGAAGTCACCCGCGTTGAAGAAGTATGGCGATATCCGCTTTGACTTCAGCTCGAAGGATCCGAATCGAAGGGCGCCGCCCTCCAAGGCGKCCTTCAGGAAGTCTTTCTTGTACTCGGGGAGAGACATTGTTGCTGAGAGTAAGCTGTGACTCGGGGTCTTATAATGAATTTCTTGTTGTGATTGCTTGATGAAACCGATGGCTTCAAGCCGGGCCTTGTATTCCAGAGGGGGTTTCAGAAACAGCCTAGCAGATCCGCGGTGAGTACCTAATATGAACAAAAGCGAGTTTAAATTCAAAAATGAAAGCTTAATTTAACTCGGGGAAGTCGTGACATTTGAATTGCTCCTTCCTGAAGCTGAAATATGAATCTATATAAAATTCATGGCGGGGKAAAACGAAAGTTGCAAGGKGAGAACGACTTGCACAGTGCTGGGCAACTTACAAGTTTTGAGCCAAGGCAGGTAGCTTCAAATTTGAAAAAGTTAATTCTTTTGTTCTCCAGTGCGATTGCCGCGAATGTGACCGATTCAATGCTTTGATCTCCCGTGTTGAACCTGCTTAATCGCGATATCCATGGGTGTCGTCTCGAATTATTCACCTTGTTGTTCGCGAGCCTACACTAAGAGCTAAAGTTATCGGTGATAAGATAAGATACGCGATAAGCAATTTTCTGCGCCAAGATTTCGCAAAGTGCCCACATGGTCCCTCCACTCCGCCTTTTTTTATCGAAAAAGTTTCGACAAGGCCAAAAAACAGCCGACCCGACGAAGCTGTGAACATCAATCCTTCCTACAACATCGTCGCCTTCTCTGTCGCCCAAGATGAAGACCACTTGGAAGGATATCCCCCCGGTCCCCACGTCGCAGGAGTTCCTCGACATCGTTCTCTCGAGAACTCAGCGACGACTGCCGACTCAGATTAGATCGGGATTCAAGATCAGCCGTATCAGAGGTTCGTCTCTATCCGCCACTTGCGCATGTCTCTCTTCCGAATTGGATGCTAACCGCTCGCTGCAGGATTCTACACCCGAAAGGTCAAGTTCACCCAAGAGACCTTCTCCGAAAAGTTTGCGCAGATCCTCGAGAGCTTCCCCCGCCTTCAAGATATCCATCCGTTCCACAAAGATCTTCTGAACACTCTTTACGATGCCGACCACTTCCGGATCGCGCTTGGCCATCTGTCCACAGCCAAGCACCTTATCGAGACCATATCGAGAGATTATGTGCGCCTCCTCAAGTATGCCCAGAGTTTGTTCCAGTGCAAGCAGCTCAAAAGGGCTGCCCTCGGTCGAATGGCCACCATTACCAAGCGACTGAAGGATCCCCTACTCTATCTCGATCAAGTCCGCCAACATCTTGGTCGTCTCCCATCCATTGATCCTACTACACGAACACTCTTGATTTGCGGATATCCCAACGTGGGCAAGTCAAGCTTCTTGCGAAGCATTACCCGGGCCGATGTGGATGTTCAGCCGTATGCTTTCACTACCAAGAGTCTGTTTGTCGGTCATTTTGACTACAAGTACCTGCGTTTCCAGGCTATTGATACGTAAGTTGCGAAACACCTGTTATTGCTAGTCGAATCCTTATATTCTCTGAAAGAGGAGAAAGGCTAGAAAGACCGTAGTCATTCTTCGAAATAGTGCTAACGCAAAATAGCCCTGGTATCTTGGATCACCCCTTGGAGGAAATGAACACAATCGAAATGCAGTCCATTACTGCCATTGCCCACTTAAGATCCGCCATTCTATACTTTATGGACCTGTCAGAGCAGTGCGGATACTCCGTTGCAGCCCAGATGCAATTATTCAAGTCTATCAAGCCATTGTTCTCGAATAAGCTGGTCTTTATTGTCATCAACAAGATCGATATCCTGAGACCCGAGGAGTTGGATGAGAAGACGGGTGGTGAACTTCAAGCATTGGTCTCTTCTGGAGAAGTGGAATTGCTTCAGCTCTCTTGTAATACTCAGGAGGGTGTGCAGGAAGTGAAGAATGCTGCTTGCGAGCGACTTCTCGCGGACAGAGTTGCCCAGAAACTAAAGGCCGGCACGTCCAACAGTGGTGCCATCGGTGGCAGATTAGCCGATGTGATGGCCAGAATTCACGTGGCGCAGCCCATGGGTGGCGCTGCTCAGGAGACTTTCATCCCAGAAGCCATCAAGAACATGAAGAAATACGACAGGGACGACCCCGAACGCCGTAAATTGGCCCGCGACATTGAGGTCGAGAATGGCGGTGCTGGTGTATACAACGTTGACTTGAAGGCGGACTACATTCTTGAGAACCCTGAGTGGAAGCACGACAGGATACCGGAGATCTTCGATGGCAAGAATGTCTACGATTATATCGATCCTGAGATCGACGCCAAGCTACAAGCTCTAGAAGAGGAGGAAGAGCGTCTTGAGGCTGAAGGTTACTATGACTCAGATGAGGAGATTGACGACGCAGAAGAGGCGGATATCCGAGTGAAGGCAGAAATCATTCGGGAGAAGCAAGCTATGATCCGCAATGAGGCGAGAATGCGGAAAGTCAAGAACCGCGCAGCCCTACCTCGAAAAGCTATCAAGAAGCCCCTATCTCAGCTTGAGGACACACTCGATGAGATGGGTGTTGATACTACCGAACTACAGCTCAGGGCAAGATCACAGACCGTTACTCGTGGCCGTTCTCTTACTAGAAGTCGTCTTGGTACTGAAGACTCGAATGCCATGGATATCGATGAAACACCAAGAGACAGATTACGATCCAAGAGCCGAGCGAGAAGCCAGCCGGCGACGAACAGGCGTGAGGACGGTGTCCAGGATGAGTTGACGAGAACGAAGGCAGAGAGACAGGCCAAGCTGAGCCAGAGGAAGATGAACCGCATGGCCAGACAGGGAGAGGCTGACAGACATATTGGTGCCTCGTTGCCTAAGCACTTGGTACGTTTCCCCCTTTTTACTACATTTACTGCGGGGTATTTTACTAACAATGACATAGTTTGCTGGAAAACGAACCATGGGCAAGACGTCTCATCGTTAAGCAGTGCATATTTGTTTCTTGCTGTATATGGTGCCTTCGATCATGAACGGGATATCAGGTTATTCTTTGGGCGTTCAGGCAGGTGGCACAACATTTACTAGTTCTAAAGATCCATGGATGCAATTACATTAGAACTAGTTCAGTGAAATCAATGATTATTAAGAACAAATCTCTTGCATCTCGTTTAGCCGAGTGAACGAGGGCTGTAATCTTCGAATCGTATTAGTCATGGGACTATCTGCTTCGTTAATACTCTCTAACTTGTGATAAATACGACATCGTACGATTGGTATACTACCTATATATTACCTACGCGCCTAATACAATCTAAACCCGTCGCCCCTTTTCTTACTGTAATCATGCGATTGTCATTTATAGAGATATCTATCTAAAGGAGGTAGCATAGCAAAAGGTCGAAGTAGAATATATATACGTGAGAGAGATACATACTTCACAAGTATCACTGATGTATCGCATTCACATTCACGTACACACATGTACCGCTAAATGAGCACACTACATACGGCGCAGACAGGTTGAGCCGCAGTAATATCACCACCAATATCCAAGATATATTAGACAGGTATGTACTGTACCTACTCGAATAGACAGGTAAGCATTTCACAATCCCACGTGTTTCCCAAAGCTATGGCGTATGTACGCCACCGTCGTTTCTTCTCTTTCCTATTCACTCATAGCATATCATATAGTCTCTTTTCCTGCAAGGAGTTGACTACGGCTCGCTAGGCTGACGCCTCCCAAATGACAGGTAGAATATTCTGCAAGGAGGCAGGTTAGGTACATACCCGATTAGAGGGCCAGGGAGGACCAAATATAGGTAGGTACATACATATATGTAAGGTGGATGGTTAGTCTTGTATAACCAACAGCAGGAAATTACCGCTGATCGTTCAACGTGACTCGTCTCTCGTCATCTTCAACCCATGACGATGTATCACTTTACTTTTATTATTATTACATTTATCTATGTAGGTACCTTTTATTGATTTATTCATTAATTCTTATTAGATAAATAGATGGGTAGATGGGCGGAATAGAAATTGCTGCTGCTCGGTATTGCATGTAAGGAATAACACATGCAGTCATGCACACATACGGCGACACACACACCTCCATCGTCGGTTGGCCTCATCTCGCCTCCCGAGTTACCCCTTAGGGTAAGCCCTTCCCGCGCTTTGTCGGGGGGAGTAAGCAGTAAAGTCTACCATGTAGATTATGTCGATTACGCAGATCAGTAATCCACCGTGCTACATAGTCGGCAGATCACGGGGAACAAAAGAAAAGGGCTTTAAACGCCCTCGGCACCTCAGAACGGACGTATGTTATGTGCAACGCTGCCGCGATCAAGTACCGTGAATGGTGGGAAATGGAAAAAAACGCATTGCAGATGGCGTAGTATCTAGCAAAGTCTATCAGGTCATCATCTGTGTCCGTCTGCTGTGTACCACCGTCTGTCTACATCACCTCTTGCCATTTATCAACGTCGCAGCCTCATCCATGCAATGCGAGAAATGCCGAGTCCTTTTTCTTCCATCCCATTCCATTCCAGCGACCATGTAGAATCATGAGAATCATCGCAAATTAAAACCCCTTTAAGTCCATCCATCGTGAGGATCATGCTCCTGTGTAGCACCGAAATCCCTAAGTCGTCATCTCGTGATTGGGTATCAGGATTCGCAAACTCTTGCTTATGCAAGGTCAAGCACGAGCACGAGCGGAAATGCTGGTTTCATCTGACCGTCGCGCACCAACTCCAACAATTCCGGCGTTCTCCAGGCGTTAACATCCGCCACGTCAGACTCTTCGAACACCTCCTGCTACCCTGACATGGTACGGTGGTAGGTCTTCGATTCTGAGCGTCATATCGTACCAACCTCCACCGCCGAGGGTCGCTTTGCTTGGTCCCTGGCAGACGAAGCCGAATCTCTCATAGAAAGCTACCAAGTACTAAGACAGAAGATATCAGTCACCTTGCGAGGTACAGCATACAGGCTAACTATGTAAAACAAATAGATAAAGAAAAGGAGTAAAAAAAAAGAGGGAGGTATGACTTACGTCCTGGCAAATAAGCGAGCAATTCTCGGCTATGTCTGCGTTTTTCAGCTGTTGCAGGTACGCCTTCATGATCAGCTTTCCGAGATGACATCCATGCAGCTTTGGGTGGACGGCGAGGGAATGGATGCAGATAGTCTGTCCGCCTTCCTGGTGGCCTAGGCTAGAGTGCTTGTGCTTGCTAGTGCGGAAATCGCGGGGATAGTCCATGGCTTCGTCGGTCACAAGCTTCTTGTGTGACTTGGTCGATACGATGTGCGCTATTAAAACACTCCTGGAACCATCGTTGCGGCCGGTTTCGGCTGGCTGTGCCGTCGCGAACGTGTCTATCTCGAACCCTTGGGCTTTGTCAGGGACGATGGTGCAGAAGAGACCCATGGACAGCTCTGGACATGTTGATAGGCGGTACTCGAACTAGTACGAGTTAGTTATATCGAATTTAAATAAGTATAATATACGGGTAAGGAATCGGGTGTATGTTTCGAGAGATTGCATTGAAAAAAATGGCCGTATAAGGGTCACCAGTGAGATAGGGGAAAGAAACAAGTATCGAATAATAATTCCAGATTCAAACGGAGAAACTCTATTCAAGGAACCAAAATAGAAAAACAAAATATGAAGAAATGGAAACGAAATACCACAACGTACCTTCTCCCTAGTACACCGATGTCCAGGGTTCTCAAACGCCGCATCCTCGAGCGCGACACAGCTCTCCAAGTCGTTGATGCTCAGGGGCCGCACATTCGGGTGGAAGGCAAACGGGAGCACCTCCCTGAGGCGGCCGAACTTGCCGTCGGCGCCGCCGCTGCCCCGCCGGGCGCCGTAGCTGCTGGTCTCCTTGGCCTCATCTACGTCGTCGTCCGGCAGGTCCTCCGAGTCGTCGACGGCGCTGTCGCCTTCTTCCCCTTCTCCGCCGGCTGCCGCCGCCGCCGCCGCCGCTTCACGCGCGGCTTCCACCGCGTTGGGCTTGAACAGGCATTTCCGAGAGAACGACAGCGGGATGCCGGGTTTGCTGCCGGCGGCGGTCGCCTCCGATTCGGAATCGGACATGGTTTTCGTGGGTCGCGGGTCGCGGCTTGTGATTGGCTGGGGCGGTCTGGGATGGGAAGGTCGCACAGGTGGGAGCCCAGTAATAGTGGTGGTAGGTAGCAGTGAGGGAGGGACTCCCCGGTGGATTAGTGGATTGGGAGGGTGGTGGTAGGGTGGTATTGGAGGTGTTGGGCGCGATGCGAGGCGGGGKGCAGAGTGATAGACGGGGGGAAGGCAAGGCACACCCACCCTCACACAAACCCGATTCCGAAACCTGAGCTCTATGCGGTGCGATAAAGTGACACAGGGCAACCGGCCTGGTGTTATAAATGACAGAGCAATAGCCCGTCCCCCGTGGCGGTTTTGATATGCTGCTCGTTTGGTGCAACGTGAATTGTGGTGTGAAGTGTTTGACGATGATATCAGCTTCCGCAGTAGCGCGCGCCACACCCGAACGTGTAAATGAGAAGATAACCGTAAAAACCTGGAAATGGCAGCTTGCACGGTACTTCCTGAGAGCGGATTAAGCACTGGTAAAAAAGGTAAGGGAGGAGACGGGAAGGAGGAAAGTGAGGGAATAAAATACCGTATGTAAAAAGAAATCAGAGGGAAAGCACAACCACCTTTCTGAACTGTTCTTGGTATGCACTTGCCAGCGCACCGTCAAGGTACCTCCCACCTGCTGGATACTTGCTTTACACAGGAGCAGGCAGGTGCAGGTGAAGTAGATAGGGAATGGGTTGGCACATGACAAATGAGAGACAGGATGAAGTTCTTTCCTTTTTCCATACGTTTCCCCCTGTTCGCGTGACTTTCCCCCCTACAACTAGTACGGCAGAGATTGGCAGACGTCCAATCAATCTGTTTGTCTTTAGGTACTCATGGAAGTGCCCCTTGCCACTACCAAGATTTACTGTGCAATACCTACATGTAGACAGTAAATCCGCAATTCAATTTATCAATACCTTATTCCCTCCACGTACGTAGGGGCACGGACAACACCAAAGTGCTCAGAACTGCTCAAGATTGCTCAGAACCAGAGGGTATCATTGCCTATCATCTCTGTGATATCGTACAACCGTAGCCTGCGAGCTACGCCATCAATCGTCCATCGTGGTATCCGCTTGCCTAACCTCCCGATCCGTGTTGCATTCTACCTCCCAAGCCCTCTGTCCCTTCCAACCTGCACCCTGCTCTTAAACTCATGCTGTGGCTACCTCGACGGGGCTCGCTGTGTTAGGTATCTAGTTCGCTTTGGAATGGGGTCGTCGTAAGGACGTGGGATATCCGAGGGGGCGCCTCCAAGCAAGCCGAGTCCTATAAAACCAACGCCTCTGAATCGAGCGAAAACGCAATAACTGGTATTTTTCTGCCCAAATTGTATCAAATTTTCTGTGCTTTTTTCTGTGTGGTATCATCCGACGGCGTCCTCCCGCTCCAATCTGCAACGCCGTGTTCCGTCTTGCGCAGCTCGTGGTATCATGTCCAGATGTACTCGTGGATATAAGCGTCAAGTAAAATCGTTCACAGCCTCAGCCTGGCTGCCCTGCGAGCGAATAACAATAACAAACAGTAGAACCTCGGAACCTTCAAAAAAAAGAGAGAAAAGCATAAAACGCAACTATAAACCGTCGAGAGAAGAAAAAAAAAAGATGAAAAGCAAAGCCGACCGATGCATGATCATAGGATCGGGTATTTGTACGCCAGGGTATATCCAGCCGGGGGTATTGCACGTAGAGCATCTAAAAGACGGAATCTAACGGTATGGTCCAATAGGACCGGGGTATCCTGAATTTGTGGAATGAGAAGTCGACGGTCGACCACTATCGCCAGACGCACGCGTGCTGTGGCGTGGTGTGATGTCGCCGCCGTGTGGGATGTTGCTCGGCGTTAGTTTGTTGTCAAAGCCGTTGCTGAAGTGTCGGCCCGACCAGGGGTGGTTGTCGTCATCTGGAAGATTGACGCCGCTATCGTTCCAGGGGTTTCGATCAGCATTGAAGCTACGAGTCGAGTCGATCGAGATGAGAGACGACTTGGACACATTGCTCGACCCTTTGAAGAATGTGTTCATCGAGTGGGAGCTGTTCTTTCTGCGATCAAGAGAAGACAGCAGTTGAGAAGGCTTTCGAAGCTTGTCAAAAATGGTGGTGGTGCGCTGCTGGGTCATGTCCTCCCCAAAGGCAGGCTTTGTAGGTGAATCTGTCCCAACAGGGGTGGGGGCATGCTGAAGGAGTTTTGAATCGAAGTACTGTAGCGAGTCCTCGAAAGAGTCCGACTTCGGGCGCGGGATGGCACCCTTTACAATGGTAGCGTCGACATTGGCCGCCGCAAACTGCTGCATGAGGAAATCAATGGCATCACGGAGACCACCAGTGTTGTTACGGGTGAGCTTCCAAAGCAGAGTAACAGTGCGCTCTCCGTCGTCGGTCTTTTCTTCGGGGTTCTCATGTACTTCGAGCGTTACCTCATGCTGATTCTTCAGCTTCGAGACTAGGTCGTTGACAAATTCGGGTGACTCAAGGAACTTAACCACAGATGGAGTCCGAGTCAATACCAATTCATGAGTTTCAGGAACCATGCCCTTCAAGTAAATGTTAGTGTTATGGTTTAAATGAGAAGGCTCTGCTCAACTTACCAAGAATTCGTCAGCACATAGAGGCMCCTGCCATTCTGGGCCGGTAACCGTCACTTCATCGCTGGCCTGCTCAGTGCTGGGGAAGATGATCTTGCAGTTCCATTTCTTCTCAAGCTCTTCGATCTCTTGGAGACGAGCAATGAGCTGCCTATGGTATAGACGATCAACGTGTACGATTTGAGAAGTGAACTCAGAATGCTGCCGGATTAATTGTTAGCGTTACGAGCTGTATATGGGTTATTGGTCTAGACTCACGGCCCTGTCCACCATGTCAAGAATCTCGGTTTTGACCAACTCAAGGTTTTGAGCGTTTCGAGCCGGGGTTCGACAGATGACATTGTCGACCTTAACATCATCATCCTCGCGACCCATACCTCCTAGTGTATATATTAATAAACTTGGAACATGTAGCACTGTAGAGCGGTGATTCTTACCACGATCCATGGCGTTTGAGAACTTGACGAAAACTGAGTGTTTCTTCATGATACGCTGGATGTGTTGGCCACCAATACCAATGATTCGCTTGTGGTATTGGTCGGGAACATGGAAGGAAATAGAGGCAGGCATCTCCTGCTCTACCAATGTCATTCCCTGCTTCATCGAGTCATACGATGGTGCAATAACATCGATATCGAAGTTATATTCCCTGAAGCTGTCGAAGATGATTTGAACGTTGCCTAAGTCGTGTTAGCTGGATTCGAAGCTCAAGCCCATTTCCATCTAACTCACTCTGCGTCATGATTTTGTTGATCTTGCCGTTCTTCTTCCCAGAGACAAATTCCTTGTGTTCGTTGGCAAGCTCAATCTTGACCCGAATCTGATGCTGAGTCTGGTTCACAAACTTAATCTGTGAAAGAACGCCCAGAGCTTGTTTCACAGCATCATCCGAGCCATTGATCGTGAAAGTCATCTTGTCAAAGGAGATGTCTGCATCGGAATTGGCACAAATGTCACCGAGCATGGTTCGAATCTCATTAGGACCCGGGAGTTGAGACATGCCGGCTTGCTGGATCCACCACGACGCAAAGTAGAACTGGCCGGCCTAGGCTGTTGGTTAGTGAGTATCGAGCCAAAGGAGCATTTAGAAACATACGAGAGACATGATTTCCTTCATGGTACGCTCGATGTGGAGTCCCTCGACACCCTGAACTCGGATCATATTACGTTGAGAGGCTAGCGGAGGGAACATGATGTACGTTCCATTAGTTTCCATTATCTTTCGAACCTTGTCCATACGTCCAAGCAAGATACTATCAATCTTTGGAGGCGAGACTACGGCATCCTTGATAAAGAGCTTTGTCCTGTTAACCAACTCGTGGATCTTGCGTTTGGCTAGTTCTATGCCTTGAGGGTTCTCGCCGGTAATGAAAATCTCTTCCGGGTTCCGGCGACTCGCATTCGGTGGGCAGTAACGGTGCAATTGAGCGAACGGCGGGAAATAGATAGCCGTATTCGTTACAGACTCGATCAGCTTGATGTTCTTCCGTGAGCGGCCACACACAATTGGGTGCAATGTGCTCTCAAAACGCATTATGTCCAACTGACGTCCAAGCTAAATCCTACATTAGTGCCATAATTCATACTACTACGTTTTTGAGGCTTATAATATACCAATTTATCAATGAAGATGAGAACCTGGGTCTTGGCGTGTTCCGTGGACTCGATATCTCCATAGATGGCAACTCTCCACCTTTGATCTCGAATAACCTCGACGTCTCCGTTGAGGCCATCGACCGTAGGAGTGAGCTTGGGGCCTAGAATGAAGATATCGACCCCGCAGAACACGGCAAAGGTATCTAGAGCATCAGTGACATTCTTTTGCAGTGCGCCGGCTTGGGAGTCGACGATTAATCCATAGTCTACGTCGACAGTAGTACACCTCTACAAAGTCAAGTTTAGCCATACATGTCCCTGTTACGTTTCTAGGAGAGCCAGGACGTCATACCAGCGCTAAAGGGGTATCGCTCAAGATAGTCTCCCGGCTCTTGTGAACTAGTTCTGGCGAACCAGAAAGGCAAACTGTCGTGACTTGCGATTTGAAGCCCTTTGGCACGCTCGTGATAACGTGGGCCTCGATTGGTAAGGGGCCCTCCGTCAGCTCCCTGCACAAGTTCTGCAGATTGGCCAGGTTCTGAGCATGGACGGGCAACTCGTAAACGGGCACGTCATCGGGGGCGTCTCCTGGATGTGTCCACCTAAAGACAGCCTCGCCGGTCGCATGCAGGATCTCCTCCGTGTTAGGGCCGGCCAGGTCGGACGCGAACGGGACGTTGAAGGCAAAGTGGATGGTGGTGTCGGCGGCAGGCGAGGGACTTAAGGAAGCTCCCGGAGCTCCGGCCTTCTGGTGCGGATTTATAGCGGTCATGTTCATGTTCGGTCTCGACGACATGCCGAAGTTGGGGCTCATCCTCTCGGGCCAGTGACGCATGTTGGCGAGCTTTTGCATGGTGAAACCGGGGGAGGGAAGGGGGCGTTGGGATAGAGGAGGGAGGAGGAAACGGGGGTATCTCGTGCGAAGTTAAAAGAAGGAAGAATAAGAAGAGAAAATAAAAAAAGAAAGAGAACAAGGAAGAGGAGAAAACCGAAGTTGTCGTTGGCGGCTTCTCTCTGCCTTTCTCTCTCTGCTGCAAGGACTGCAAACCTCTACAACTGTTAGTGGGGAGGTTGAGAGAATGAATGGTGAGGAGAAGTGGAATTGACGGGATGGATGGACGGATGGTTTTTGGGACGTGAGATGTGGTGGACTGGAAGAATCGATGGAACGAGCCAAATGCCCGAAGTGTCGGGTGTGTCGAAGCTGCAGTCAGCAGCTGGCATCCGGCGAATGAGAGGCGCTGGTTTGGGGGACAAAAGCCCTGGGAGCCCTGAACAGCGCCGGTACGTACCGGCGTTAGCTTGGTAAACTGCCCTGTAATGTCGAGTGGGCTTAGCGCGGTTGGTGGACGGTCCAAACTCATTCCAGCGTTAGTGGGGGCGCCGGAGCCTGGGAGTCCTGCAAATACATGTAAACTGTTGGCAGTCGCTAGACATTGCGTTGTATAGTACATCGGAGCTACCACCAGCTCCGTACACACGATCTGCAACGGCGCTACAAATTGAGTTGGCGCTAAGCCTACGCTATACATGCATTGAGATAGGAAGGCAGGTAGACTCGAGGTACCTAGAGGCATAGGTGGTTTCTTTCCCGCGTCATCATTAGCAGTCAGATTCGCCTACAATCCACCTTACCTGCCCATTAACGCTTTCAACTACGATTCCGTCAACATACTAGACTTAGTTCTTTGAAGACAGTAGTGCAAAGATGGCCTCAACTCGACGGTGCTAACCTAAATGTGTACTCGAACTACCTACCGGCATTGTACCTCTCTGGAAATGAATACTCCCTTGGCTTCTGTCTCTTCAACTGAAGGTTTAATAATAATGACAATGCATAACGGGCTAGATACGGTACTGTATTGCACTAATACTAAACCCATCTAGTGGATCTCAGCCAGGATTATTCAGCTACAGTGCTCACTTACAGGGAGCCCAGGATTTCTACGACTTACTCGAGTCTACCTGAGACTTCCACTTACTATCTGTACATGTCCCAGCTCATTGTCCTACGCCCTCGAGAACAGACAAGACGTTATTAGTGGCCGTGATGGGTTTCGTCTGTGCAACAATCTGGCTCAAATCTTTGTCCTCCAGGGTTCAGATGGGAGGGGGCAACACGAACTTCAAGGATATTTTTTAAGGTATACAGGGATGTGTGAATTATCAAATTTCATATCTAGCCCGTCTACCTATTTGAGGTGCATGCCAAACAGACATAGCCACGGTACACGGGGACCACTGTTGGCCAAGTACGGTACAGAATCAGATACAGAGTAATAACAGGGTCACGGTCGAGTAAATTGGAAGCTCGAGCCGGCTGAGCATCAGATGGATTACGGCACCATATGTACCCAGACGCACAGGTGCGTGCACACAAATACCTCCTACATATCTGAGTTGGCAGATCTCCCGCGCACTTTTCATCCCTTATTAATTATCTACATTGCCGGCGTATTAAAACAGGTGACAACACGTAGCAGGGGATGTATACATAGAGGTAGGTATGTAGGCATTAACTCTCTCAAGTTAGGTTCTATCGAGACCGTTTTAGCACCCGTGTGGAAGCTTCAGCTTAGCAGTTCCCCTTGTCAATTTCTCTTCCCATCTCACTTAAGCTTCCAAGGAATAGGTCCTGCAGCCATTAACCCGGTTCGTCCAAGTTGAGCTGGGAAAAGCGCCACATACTAAGTAAGCATTTATGTTGTACATACATACACCAGCAACCCTCGACTGCGAGCATGCCACGAGACGTTCTACTAATTGAAATATTGGTTCGTGATTCTGACATGCTCCCTACCTTGCTCTTTCGACTCTTGTGGTCAGCCCGTCTTCATTTCCTCGTGAAAGAACCCTTTTAGAGCTATTCGGGGCCGCGCGTCGTGCGTATGATAGCTGCCGAAGGTCCGGTGGTGGGACGGCTTATACATGTAGGGCTGGTAGCCCCCATCCCAAACTACCTGGTTCCGAATCCGAGCCGTCTTCGGCGATACTATATTAAGGCATGCTGTATGCTTTAATATCCATAAATCAACGGAGAGGAGAAAGAAGAGAACTGTCAGAGAGCACCTGTTTATAGAGCAAGTCTTCATATAGTATAATAGACGTGATCATTCAATACCTGTGGTCTTATTAGGCAAAGTCTTCCCTCAACTTAACGCCGGCTTTGGACGGAGCCTATTGCCGACCTTCGCGCTCGGCTAACACTTAGCCACCACAATCACACTGACAGGAAGGATATGGTTGCAGCACATGCACGGGGACCGTCTTCTAGCGCTCATGTCTCGCCTAAGCTACACATTGGTCTCGTTTATGCAGATCAGAACTCCCATCATCTAAGATTAATAAGGGGATTAGCATGCCCCATATCACTCACTCGCGGAATGTAGATTGCATTTAGGGCATCGTTGATTTAAAGTCATCTAGAATTATATACAGCTCACACAACTAGATACCTAGCTGTGTCGGGCTTCCTCTAATGGAGGACCTTGCATGCCACCGCCCATTCCAAGCCACGCATTTAAGTCAATACCTGCATCCATGGGACCCCCTCTCAACGCCAATGCCGAGCAGATCCATGCCCTATTATTCCAGTACGCCTCTAGGGGACATGACAGATCTCAACCTCCTAACTGCACGTGTTCAATTATAAGACCGGCTAAAACCAAAAGGATTCTTGTCTCGCCAACCTTCCTTTGGTTGGACCGTGATATAGAATGCCTGTATGCACCATCCCTAGCATGTGCTACATGCTTACTGATAGACTGGTCTCCGACTATTATCTCCGTAAAGGATCTCTTGCTGAGCTGCCCGAGGCCGTTCAATGTAAGTAACCTCCTCGTCTCCATGTGGCGGTCTATCATAATAGCGCTCTACTGGTCGGACACTGTATTCACTCCTGGAAGCATCACGTTCTGCTGGTCTGACGCTGAACTCCCGAACAACCGGAGGCACCGGAGGGGCTGCGTCTCTTCTTACCTCGGGATGGACGCTCGCTGCGTAGTGTCTAGGGGGCACATCGGGTCGGATATTTTCAAGACCGTTATAGTACGGCATACCCCCCGTAGGCCGGACGCTTGCGGCCCTAGGCAGATATTCTCTAGATATCTCCTCAGGAGCCCGTCCTGTAGTTGCTCCTCTGACTGGAATAAACTCTGGGGCAGGCGCCCCTATGGGCTGTATAGAATAATCACGCTCCCGATAACCTCTGTAATCGAGTCCATACTCTGGTTGAGTGATGACGCGTCGGGGAGCGTATGTAGGTGACGCACGTCGGTAGATAATCCCATCCTCTTCAAAAGTATCTCCGGGCATGCGAGATGGAGCACGTACCGGTACTCTTTCGTAAATAACCTCACGTTCACCTGGTCTCGGGGCTGGTACAACCGACTGACGAGCAACCGTGCTGGCGCGGGGAGGCTCGATGTACTCGCGACCATACTGGTCAACTATAATACGAGGTGGGGGTGCAGGGGGTGCCATGATAGGCGAACGTCTCTCGATAATCACGGGAGATCGTGATCTAGCACGATCAGCATAAGGCCGCACACTCGTTCGGCCATCACGCTGATAAGCAGAGACCTCCCGATACTGAGGATTCACCGAATAACTGGCTGAACGTAGAGGACGCGACTCGACAGCACCGTAAGGAGCAGCATACCCATAAGGAGATTGGACCCGTTGAACGTATTGCACAGCCGTACCATCCGGTCGTCGTTCTCCGTATACGGCACGATCTAATCTCTGACTTGCCGGAGCAACAGACTGGCGAACTTGTCTCGCATATGGATCATCCAGTCCATAGGGTGGTCGCTCGGCTTGCACATGTGTAGTGCTGTATTGTTCGCGGTGTAATACCGAGACCGGTCGTTCGATCCGCGGTTCATCGTACACTAGTTCTTGTTCTTGCCGAGTAGTAGATCGCAGCCGCTTCTGAGGTCGAGTAAAATGGGGAGCCGTTAGAGGCGAGGGKGATCGAGGTTCTGGCTTGATGTAAGGCGACCCGCTGGCATCTGGTGCTCTCTGTTCAGCCTTTCTCTTGCTCTTCTTTTTATTCTTCTTCTTGCCTCCTTTATCTCCCTGAGGAGAGCTCTCGGGGCTGGTGACGACCCCATGCTCCTGCCTCAAGGCTGTGACTTGCGCTGGCGCGCCCGGCAAAATGCTAACCTCGGGCTCAGAAAGAGGTGGCCTTCGAGCTATTGCTAACGGCGACACATGGGCAGGCTGGGGCGCAAAAGGTGAAAGGTCGTGAGCACGGACCAAGGGCGACTGTTGCTGTCTGAAGTGAGCAGCAGGGAGCAACTGGTGAGGCTGTTGGATACGGCTACTACGGTCAGCAGGCTGGTCCGAATCTGTATTGCCAGAGTTGTCGGATCTACTAGCAGCACCACTGTCTGAACTGATCACCTGTGCATCTACCTGACGAGTCTGACGCGTCTGCGTCATTGTATCTCCTTCGCGGCTAGTCTTTGATATGTGATGAAACGCATGGTCTTGAACAGACGTGGCTAGGCCGCCAGTGCTTGGTTGTGGCTGGCGGGAACTACTCGCGGATTGGGTCGGCTGCACGCTACGAGAGACGTCTGGTTGGTACGACGATATCGAGGTGTGGATAGGTTGAGGAACAAACTGTTCCTGCTGGGGAGCATACGCTGCGCGTTGGGGAGTAGAGACGGGTGCATCTTGCATCTGTACATCTTGCATCTGTACATCTTGGCGCGTTATGTCCCGAATTCGCGGCGAGGCACGCATGTCGGGCGTGTCATGAGGGCTAGAATAGAAGGTATTATCGTCGAAGGAATCACTCGAATCGGAAGCAGTAGCGACGTTGGGAGGGCTGGTAACGGGCGGAGCCGTAGCTTGTACAAGAGTCAGTGCTTTTGCCAAAATATCTGAGAGGTCTAAGTCAAGCAGTTGCTCAGAGGGCAGCGAAGCCTTTCGCTGCTCGAGCTGTTCCTTGAGGTCCTGTTCGAGCCTTTGCCTTTGTCGTTTAAGGTCAAACTTGGCAAGGTCTTCAGGCTTCTCATGCGATACATGATTGATACCTGTCTTGCCAGAATCAAAAGGCCTCGAGACACCTGGAATAGCTGTAGTAGAACCTGGTGCAGCTACAGCCACAGCTGGCTGTTGTGAGTTTGCTTTGAAAGAATGCAGGTTGTCCACCTGGTAAGCGTTGAAATTAGGCGCACTTTGCAGTTGCGCGAACGATGACGAGGCAACGCGTTCCGTTGTGAGGGAAGGGGATTGCTGAGTGGCAGGCTTGGCCACTTTGATACGAGGGTGTTTCCCCGACACTATTGTATCCCGAAAGCTGATAACCTTCTGGTACTCGCGGATCTCATCAAGATCAGCAGGTGTCAATGCACCATTCTGGCCTCCTGGCTGATAGCCCGGGGTTATGGGCTCTCTTGCGATGCTAACTTGAGCCATGATTGCGCTGAATCAGTAGGACAAGAGAACCATCCATAGATCAAGGTCTAGAGCCGGGCAGGAATGGGCAATTGACGTATACTATTACAAAAAGCCGGAAGAGATGCGAAGATGATCACCTAGAATGGATATTGCCTTGACAGCCTCTCCACGAGCGTTACGTGAAGTTGATGGAAGGTGAAGGAGACGTGTCGCCTGACGGGTTAAAGCTTCGGTCGAAACTTGAAATGTTATTTTTTTGGGAGTGAATTTAAGTTAGGTGTTCCAACGCTCCAAGCTGCACCGTGCATCGGACCCACATTGGAAACCCAGTCACCTTGCGGCTGCCAAGCACCTGAATCTTCCAGCTGTAAAAATGGACTCGGGTCAAGTGCAGGTGCAACTATTGAACGTATTGAACGCACTTGACCTAATTTACTGTGCGCCACATTCCTCAAGTTGCGTACCTAAGGGTTACTCCAACAATTAGATGGTAAAAATTAAATAAAAATTACAGGTACGTAATGAAAATCGAGTAAAAGAATTGGCGGTACTGGGAATCGAACCCAGGTCTACACGGTATTGTATAGTCCACAACGTGTTGTACTATCCACTATACTATACCACCCCAACCTCAGCTGCTCCCGTTTCCGGATGCGGCTGGKTGGGTTTCGGTCGAATTATTTTGCTTTATATCGTCATTGTGTTAAGCGACCCGATGCTTAGCCGACTAAAGACTAAGGTACCAAGTAGCTGGGTTGGGGACATCATGTGGATTTTCACGTGGCTGAGGAATTGCATTCTGATTACTTCATCGTTCATGACGTCTCGCTTTGCCGGTGACTCAAATATAGCTACGAAAAATCAATAAGAGCCTAAGGTGTCTATGGCATCTCAAAGATAGGCCTTGTAGTCATAAGAGGCATTTAGTATAAATACCTCAATACTGTTGGTTGACTCTTGCCATTGTGATGATTGCTTGACCCGTTCTTAGACGATTCTACCAAGTTCCCCAATCAGTTTTCCGTCCGCGGCAAGCGCTCAACCGGTCCGAAGTATCTCTTGCTAACTTTCAATCCCTAACAACTCCCCTCAACATTACTCAGTCTCAGTCATTAGGCTGTCACATTTATATCCTGTAGTAGAGGTTCCTCTATAAATTCAATATTCTATTCTTCATCTGAAGAGTATTTTTTTGCCTCGCTCCATTCTCACTGCATAACCGAAAAATCTAAAAGTACATCAAGCAATGGGATCACAGACGACAGAGCCCAATGGGGCAATAACACCTAGACCTGTCTTGTTCTTGTAAGGCTTCTTCCTAGTGGATTTGTTAAAAATGTTGCTAACGTCCCCAACAGCGATATTGACAATTGTCTCTATCCTAGAAGTATGTTTCCGTCCAATAAGCCAGGGTGAAAGAGGGGAAGAGCGAAACGACTCATGCTAACTGCCACTGCAGGCGCTAAAGTCCACGACCTGATGGCCGACCTAATAGATAGATACTTTGCGACGCACCTTGGTCTGCCTGAAGAGGAAGCCGTTAAACTGCATAAGGAATACTACAAGAACTACGGTCTGGCCATCGAAGGACTCGTGCGGCACCATCAGATCGACCCCCTAGACTACAACGCCAAGGTCGACGACGCCTTACCACTGGAAGGTATAATCAAGCAAAATCCGCAACTGCGGAAACTGCTCGAGGATATCGACAAGTCCAAAGTGAAATTATGGCTCCTGACCAACGCATATGTCAACCACGGCCAGAGGGTTGTGAAGCTTTTGGGCGTCGAGGACCTATTTGAAGGTCTTACGTACTGCGACTACTCGCAAATCCCCATCATTTGCAAACCTCACAAGGACATGTACGCCAAGGCTATGAAAGAGGCCGGAGTGGAACGAACGGAAGACTGCTATTTTGTTGGTAAGCAAGCATATGAATATGAACATGTTTACAGGATGCAACAGCTAATATCAACTAGACGATTCCTACGCGAATGTAGCCAGCGCGGAGAAAATCGGCTGGACATCAGTTCACCTTGTCGAAGAAGGCCTGCCCGTCCCGGAAATCCCAGCGTCTAAGCACCAGATTAGGCATCTGGAAGAGCTGAGGAAGATATTTCCGCAATTCTTCAAGTCGTCGAATCAAGAATAGATGGGCGCAAGATATAGAGCTCGAATGCGGCCCTTGGATAGCATGGATAGAGGCGTTTGGGGGCACACTATTGCATCAGATGAGGCAGTCAAGCCTAATAGCATAGAACACTACCTACTGTTAGAGTCTACATTTGTCTAACCTAGACCATTTTGGCCTTGTCTGTAGCCCCAGAAAGAATCATAACAATGTCCAGAACGCCTAACCGGGGTATCGTTATCACACTATTGGTGAATGTTCATGGGCGCCTGATGCTTCGAATAACCGTGTCCAACTTCCTCATGGTATCTTCCTTCTCTTCGATTGCCTCCTGCCGCTGCGCCTCAGCGACTCTGAGCTCCTCCTCCAGCTCCTTGATGTTGGCCTCCTGATCTTGTTCGCTATTGTCGAGGCCCGGGAGCGAAGAAATGAGCATCTCGATCTGTTGTTCTTTCACGATGAGGTCTTGGGCTAGCTCGACTTGCGCTGCCTTGAATACGTCCTCCGGGTGAGGGTCGACTGTATTCCGAGGAGACTAGTTAGCATGCGCGTACAATTAATAATTGCAGGGCAAACCAAGGTTGATATTGGCTTCTGCTACATATACGTACCCTCCTGTTGATCGGGCTCCTGCTTCACATCCCTGATCTGGTCCCCCGGACCTAGAAGCTCGAGGTTGTGGTGTCGGTTTATGTAGTAAATAGACGCGACAAATTGCTGCGCGAGCTAGACGGTCGGAAGTTAGTGGCTGCTGGATGGGTTACTGACTTAAGAATCCTAACCTGATCAACAGCATCTTGCAATTGAGTGAGCCTATCCCCCATGATGGCAAGCTCGTGAGCTCGGCGCAATGTGATGACGATTCGTGGTGGGTTGAAGCTCAAAGCATTTAGTGGAACTATTGGTAGAAGATGGTGGGGCGGCCTTCTTTACAGGGATCCAGTACGTCCAAGATGTTATCGATAAGGAATTACACCTGCACACCCAAACTTCATAGTTCTCATCAGTTCAGAGTTGCCACTCAATACCTAAGTTTAAACACATGCCAACTTCGCAGTACTTCATCTCAGGTACTCGCATAGTGATGGAATGAGGTCTATCCTACGCTACCGTCCAACATGGCTACAGCGGCTCTCACCCGCTCTCCCCGCACCCAAGGCCTCGCGCCATACTTATAGGCCCTTTCCAAACCACCTCATATCCTCATACTCATACTCATCCTCGACCACGCCCCCAAACGACTCCCTAGTCTACCCCGAAACACCCGGTGGCAGCAATAAGCACCACGACCTCGACTCGTATGCCGCCTACGCCGCGCGCACGGGGTTAAACCCCGCATCCAACACGTACAGGGGCACACTGTACGAGTACACCGTCGCCGCGGCGCTCGCCAACTTCGACTTCGCCCTGCGGCGCGTCGGCGGCCGCGCTGACTGCGGCATCGACCTGCTAGGCACCTGGAAGGTACCCTCCAAGCTTGACTCCATCCCGCTGCGCATCCTCGTGCAGTGCAAAGCGTATGTTGGGCGGAGCGCGCGGGTTGGGCCGCGGTTCGTGCGCGAGCTGGAGGGCGCGTGTGCCGGCGCGCCGCCCGGCTGGCGTAACAGCGGCGGCAGCCCCGGGTCCGGCGTCGTGGCGTTCCTGGTCGCGCAGAATGCGGCTACGGAGGGCGTGAGGATAGCAATGTACCGCAGTCGCTGGCCCATGGGGTTTATCTCGTGCACCAAGGACGGCAAGATACAGCAGATGATGTGGAATCGCAGGGCGGAGGAGGAAGGGCTTGAGGGGCTTAGCGTCGCGCTCCGGTTCAGTGGGAATGGCAAGGGGCGGTCGGAGAAGCGGTCGATTTCAAAGAAGCGGCCGGAGAAGCACTTAGTTTTGATGTGGAAGCGCAAGCTGTACAAACCCAAACCTCCGTCTGAGGGCAAACCTGTTTAGCCTTTCATGCGGGAAACGCTCCAGGTCTGGAATTTCTTGGAGAGTAGTAAAGTAGAGGAGCTACATCACTTCACTACAAAATTCAGGAATACTAGGTGTCTTTGAGGGACATCAGATAGTGCTTGTATTATTAGACCTATCAAACTAGCCGCTTCCCAGTTTTACTTCGGTCTCCAAACTGCGTGAGCTCTTGTTTCTGAAACTTCTCTAGGCGCATGTATAAACGTGGAAACAACCTTCATCCACCAGTGAACAACAAATGAGATACCACCGCTATTAGTTCTGCTCACCGCCATTCACGGCTTTCCCTCCACGAGACCATATCGTATCGTATTGTATATACGTAGAGATGCTCATAACTCAGCCTGAAACCGGAAACTAATGCCCCAAGGCCGCCCGCATACCCGTCCCGAAACAAGCATGAAGGTCAATCCCATCAATCCGAGCTAACGGGCCCATGCAGAAGCGCCCAGCCGCCACCCAGAACAGGGGTAACGAGCCGTGTCCGCTAAATTAACGCAAGCAATCAATCTTCCCAGATTGCAGCCTTCGCCCTCTCCGCTTCTTCCTGCCTCCTCTTCTCCGCCTCCCGTTCCTCCTCGCGCCTCTTCCGCTCCTTCTCCCGCACGGCGCGGTCATACGCCCGCTGTTCCTCCGTCGGCTTTGGCGCACGGACGCCCAGAGCGCTGGCGATCATGCGGCGTGCCACTGCGTCCGTCTTCTCCGGTCTCCTGGGCCCGCTCGAGTCGCTAGCCGGCGACCCCGGGGGCGAGAATGAGGACGGGGATCCAGCTGTCATAGGCTGCCAGGGTGGCGCCGTACCGGCGCTGTAGGATGGCGAGCTGGGTGTTGGCGGGGGTGCCGCGAAGCCCGAGCCGTCGACTTTGGGGTCCTTTTCTAGGGAGGGGGATACGACCTCTGGCTCTGATTCGACGTCCTCGTCTTCCCAGGAGTCTGCTACTGGGGCTGCCTTCTTGGACTTGGTCTTCCCTTTGGAGGGGGGTTCTAGAGAGAGGTCTGACATCGCTTTGGCGGCCATTGTAGCTATGGTGCCGATCGCCGGGGTTATTTCCTCTTGGATATGTGTGTATGTCAAGCCCAGCTATAAGGGAGCTCTCTCTCAGTGTCGGTTCCGAGATTGCAAGGGATGTGTCTTAGGTGAGACAGCTGACAGTGGCTTGGAATATATGTGGCAGTCCCAATTGCTATATAGGTGAAACAAGCAAGAAGGCAGATTAAGATCGAGTGAAGATCGAGGGTCGCAATCGTAGATTACCTCACAGCAAGGCAGCTACTGACGTATGTAGACATGCAAGTCTGGTTGCTCCTGGGATTCGAGACGAAGGGTTCCGGGAACCAGACCTCGAAAGTGCAAGGAAGTGGGGCGATGCCGCTTCCGCTCCACTTCCCCGCAAAGTCAAAGTCGTAAGTTGGTCCCAAAAGGACAAGCCGACAGTGTTGACCTCCCAGCTCATTGTTTTCACATGTTCACTCAAAATAGTATCACAAGCTTTGCTATCTGTCTTTTGTTCCTCCTTATCTGGCACTGTATTGCTGTTTTAATTTTATGCATTTTTGCTATATAAGTGGAGATAAAACGATGCCGATGAAGTGTTCTAGACCTTTCTGAAAACGGACCCGGGAGATACGAAGCTTGTAGCTAGAATAAAGCCAATATTACCTTAGGCATCTACAAAACTATAGCTAGAAATTTAGCTAGGCTTCGATATCAAGGTATCTTTACCACCCATATGTACAATAAGTCAGGCTCCTTGTATTGAGTATAATGAAAACATAACTTTGATTACAATTTCTTAGGAGGTCGGATGCTGAACCGTAGCATCGAGTCAAAAGGCCACCCGTGTATGCTAAAAGTACCGTCCAAAGATAGCAAACTGAGAAGTCGATTGCTCTTTGGTTTTCATTCTAATATGAAAAGTTCCTCAGGCAATCAAATCAATTGAGTGACTGCGCCATGTGAGTAAATTACTTGAAGAGAAATACGTTGGCGTCTTTGTGAGTCAGCTAGGCAAACACCCAAACATGATGGCAAGCGAGCATTTCGAGAATACAGTGTTCCGGATGGAAGAACAGGGTTGAGAATGAGAAGGTTCCCACTTCGACATACCACAGCCTCACAGACAATTCAAGCAAGACTACCTGAAACAGCTTAATCTGTATCTTCAGTATATAGATCTACGCCTACTCCGCGCAGGGCATCTACCGCCCACGTCGGATATCTATCTTTATCAGGGTATAAGTTAGCGAAAAATCGTCTTAGAAATGCCGGAAATCTATCCGCAATAATCGCGTCCCTGACCTCCCTCATCAAGTTGAGCTGGTACCACACGTTATGCATTGTAAGTAGATGCGCAGCCACAGTCTCCTTAGCCGTATTGTGATGGACGAAAGCGCGCGTAATGCCCATCCCGTCCTTGCGGCAGCACATGCACCCACAGCCCTCCTCGAGGGGCCCGAAGTCGTTGGCGTACTTAGCGTTGCGGATGTTTAGTACGCCGTGCTTCGTGATCGCGTTTCCGAACCGCGCCGTACGCGTCGGCCACACGCAGTCGAACATGTCGGCTCCGAGCGCAACACTGACGACTAGGTCCTCGGGGTAGCCGATGCCCATCACGTACCGGGGTTTCAGCTCCGGTAAGAGCTCGGTGCAAGTCGCCACTACGCGGCAATAGTCTGCCTTTGCCTCGCCGCCGCTAAGCCCGCCGATGGCAATGCCCGGTGTGTTTCGGGCGACCATCTCCTTGCAGCATTCCCGTCGCATGTCGAGATCTAATCCGCCTTGGATAATGCAGAATAGATTTTGCATAGTTGGGTTTTTGTGCACCGCAATGCACCGATCTAACCATCTCACACTACGTTCCATTGCTTCTCGCATCCGTACGTGGTCTGGTGAAGTCGTAACTAGTACATCGTCTAGCTGCATCATTATATCGCTGCCGATGGTATTCTGGAGCGATATGGAGTGTTCGGGAGTTAGCAGCATGGGTGTGCCATCATGAGGACTTAGAAACCTAACTCCTTCTTCCGTGATATTGGCAAGCTTGAGTAGGCTGACCATCTGAAAGCTATTTAAGTTGAGGTCAGTCTTGAGCGGTGGCTTTCACAGTGAGACATCATACCCGCCGCTATCCGTGAGTATGTTGTGGTTCCATCCTTGCAGTTTATGCGCCCCTCCAATCGCATCGAGAACCTCCTGCCCCGGCTTCAAGCCCAGGTGATAGGTGTTGTTCAAGCATAGACGGCATCCGGTCTCTTCCAACTGTTCTGGCGTCAAGCCTTTCAACGACGCCTGTGTTGCCACAGGCATGAACATGGGAAGTTGGACTGGCCCATGAGGAAGAGTTAGGACAGATGCTCTCGCTCGAGTTGTCTGGACGGTGTTAGAATGGATCCTTAGATATCATAATAGGCGGTGAGATGAAAGTGCCACGTGAACTCACAGAACACCTAGCAACCAGCTCAAAGGTAAGAGCTGGCGAAGACGAAGAGGCTATAGTGGAAGCCATTCTTCTCAACACTCAACGGCGTACGTTGTACTCACTTATCTACAAGTAGAGTTGCTACGTCATAGGGGTTAGTAATGTGACTGGGTTTATCGGTCCCTGGCTCCTTAGTAAGTGGAGTCACACGAGGGAATCGGGGTTATTGTGCATGAGACTGCATGAGGAAGTTAATTAAGCAGGCGATCGTGTGGTTGCTTGGTGAAGGAATTTTTACTGCAAATCGATTTTGTACATATTTTCACCTTGGGGGCGGTGATGGCAACTTTAGGCGCTGTGAACTCCAACTAATAAGAGTGGCCCGTGTGTACTTTCAGCCAATCGCATTTCACGGATTTCTTTTATCAAGCTCATTCTCTGAAGTGAAACCAAATATAGGTGTGTATTATTAGGCTGGTAGATACCTCAGTAAAATATCTGGTGTCTATTTGCGAGAAGCTATGTTTGGTAGGAAGAAACAAAATTGAGTGATGAAAATTTTTCCAAAATTCGATATCACAGGATGGACTTTCATATGTCAAAAAACAAGTAAGTTTATTATTATTAGGCAGTCGGGCTGTAATTCCAATCTTCATTTCCAATGCCGGCAATAGGCTCCTTAGTAAGGATGTCGTTAGCGCCCCATTCAGCCCTTTTCAGAAGGCTTGCGCCCCAGTCGCGGGGGTTAAAAAGGGTAACAAAGGGTAAAAAATAGTGGGATGTGGCCTGACAGGCCCTGTAAGCCGTTCCGAATTCGGGAACGTTCGGGCATAAACTACCAACGACGCGGCTCTATGAATTCAACCTTAGAGAACTCCTTCCTTCACCTGCCACCAAAATCATACGATCCTGACATTTTGCTGGAAGGAGAACTGGGGGACCGCGGCCAGACCACCCGATTTTTGTGCTGTCGAATGGGACGCTATGGCGCAAAAAAAGACGCTTCTAGCCTTCCATTGTGTATTCATGTCTTATTAGAGAAGGGGGAGAAGGAGAAAAAAAATTCATCAACCCGGCGACCTAACACAATCCACTTGAAGTCAGGCCATCATCAGTACGTACTTCCACGCATACACATTACATTGTACACATTMCCCCGAGTTCCAGGTCGACAAGCCTCGACGGGACAATGTTGTCTTGTCTTATTGTCGCTTCCTTCGACCTCGAGGATTCGCCGCGGCTATATCCCATCCCATCACATCCCCAGCCTGCATCCGCATTTCGGCAAATACAACAATTGCTGATTCTTTTCGCGTCATCTCCCGAACCCCAGGTGTTTGGAGCTTAAGTGAGCTGCCTCACTTGGCCTTCCCGCCGACCTGGTGTGTGTATGTGTGTATGTGTCGCCTGGGCGCTGGTCGATAGGAGATTTATCGATCATCATCTTGGCAAATTCGTCGTACAGAAAGTGCCCGGACGATCTTCTTCCTTGGCGTTTTCGTGGGACAGAAAACTGTGCCCAATCCCCGTCTCACAGCCGTCCGAAGAAAAAAAAATGCATCGCAGAGGCAACACTGCAGGGACCATCCCTTTCTACACGTAGTTTCCTTTTAGTTCGGGGCCCCGTGTGGGCTCCTTAGATGAAGAAGCTTCCTTGTGGGCTTGGTCTGTGTCCTTATATACCTGACTCAGCCTGCCCGGTGTGACTTCAACTCTTCACGCCGTAGTCTTCACCTCGTAGACGTGCCACTGCCAATTCACCCTCCCGTCTTGTCCTGTACCGTCCCGTCGCTCGTGGGCTTACGCGCGATGTCGGATCAAAACTCATTCACCCTCTTCCCTCTCTTGCCTACCGAGTTGAGGCTTCACATATGGCGACATACCTGCCACCCCAGAGTCGTCGAGGTCTTATACGACAGCCAAGATGACCGGTGTACCTCATCAACAGCACCCCCGGCCACACTCCACGCTTGTCAAGAGTCACGATTCGAAGCACTAAGGATTTACAGACGGTCCTTCGGCACAAAGTCTCACGAACCTAGGATATACTTCTGCCCTGACATAGACACACTCTATCTACCTCGACCTGAGTCCATGGGCTACGACGACGCACTACGATCTTTTACGGAACTTGTTCTGGACATCGATGACACTGTCAATCTCGCACTCGACTACGTTAAGCCTGCCATCAGACGACCATGGGAGACGTACAACAAATACGCCTTGATGCAGAGCTTCCCTAAAGTGAAGGAGGTCAATCTGGTCCTGGATAACGACACACAAGCACAAGACGACAGCCACGAGGATCATGTGGACATAGGACTAGTCGACCCGACAGGCGACATATCAGCACTCTGCCGCCTACTATCTGCTGTCAAGGAGTCATTCTTCTACGAGGTTGGATCAAACTACACAGTCGGCGACACGAAGGAGGAATTCTTTGACCAGCCTGTTTTGCCCCCGCTTGTACTGAAGTCGAAGGTCATGACGCCTCACAGGGATGGGGGGATGGCTGTCTCTGCGTGTGGCTAACGCCAAGCTCTAATTACACCCAACAAAGGTCTCTCATTGTATGTTCGCTTAGCACGTGTTATCACGAAAGATACCAAGAATTCTGCCTAATGATAGAAGCCTCCGGCTTTACCCTGTCGCTACTATACCTAAAGTATTCACAAACATACCCAGTAAGATCTTGGAAGTAAATTCCCCGCGATCTTCGTGTTGTTGCATGAATGGCCACCCTTGCGTTGTAGCACCCGGGTCTATATGTGGTGGAACAAGTCTTTTAATGCCGAGATCCAATCTGCTTACTTACAGGTAGGTATTCAGCAATGCCTTTTCTAAACGAAAGTGATGGGATTCCCGATTGGAAATCTCATGACCAGCCCACCGCCCGGCTGTACAGAGAATCGCTTTAGGAATATATTGGTGTTCCAGCTTGTATACACTTCCGCGCATGGTGTTTTAGATGTAAGCGACCTGAGAGTAGGTACCTAACCAATGAGGAACTCCAACGCTCGGGAAACTGAAAGGTACCCTGCCAACAATCAACAATCGCAATTATCACCTGTTTGGATGATCCCTAACACGTTCATCGCTGCGCCACAATAAGAGTCTCAAGCTCGTAAACCGATAAAATATCAATATCGCTAATCTACGTCCATTGGTGAATACGTATCCGGGTTCTCCTCGTTAGGTATTGGAGTCGGGGTAATCTCAACAACTTTCCAGGCTTTGAAGCCAGCGCATTCCCGTAGGCGGCCCCTCTGGTTGCTGTAGAACCGCCTCTGCAGCCTCATGTCGAGGTAGTCGCAGTTGTAGTGTGTGCTGCCGAACGCCCACAGCTTCACATTTCTCGACATGATATTGTTCAGAAAGCTCATCTTTGTCGTGTAGCGGTAGTCGTACGCTCTCCCGACTGCGATGTGCTCTCTTGTCGGGCAGAAGTGGGTGAGGATTATGACGGCGCGGTCGGGGTCTTCCTTCTCAATGTCCGACGTGGTGTGTAATAGCCACTTGCGCGTTACTCGGTGAGCTGCGAAGTGCTCGCGGGAGCCCCAGCCGAAGATCCGTACGATGTTTGTGTAGAACTCGTCGATATCGGGATGCAACAACTTGTGTGGAAGGCTGAAGAGGGTTGCGCCGAGGACGGTGACCTTCTCGTCCACGAAATCGTACCGCGAGTCGTCCAGAAGGACGAACTCGCCTATTTCCGCGTTCGGCTCCGATGCTTTGGCCTCCATGTCTTGCTTGAATGTATTGATGATCTCCTTGACGCCCTCCTAGGACTGCCCGTGCGCCTCGCTCATGCCGAGTACGTAGAGAACCACCTTGAACTGGTGAAGCTGGCGTTCGAGAAATTCTAGATATGCCTTTTTATGATCATGTCGGAAGCTGCCGATGTCTCCCACCAGAGCTAGGTACGGAGCTTCGGCCGGGATATTAAAGGTGTCGTAAGTCTTGAGTGCCTCCAAATGGAGATCGGACATGATCTGGATCTGGACCATTTTGATGCTGTTATTCTATATGCCGATGTCGATATGGGTGAGGTCAGGAAAAACCTATGAACGAAAGTTATATTGATGTGTTAAATTGATTAGATATTTGCCCCGTATTGAATGGGCGTGGGCATAAGAGGTGAAATGTGAAGGTGGATGCTGAGAAATTTGCTAGAGGATTCCAGAGACAAGTACTTTATATCCACATATTCTTTGAGTAACGGCATCTCTTTCCCATATCTTACTATGAAGGCGCCAGGTAAAAGCATCAATCAGAGAAGGAGAACACCAGGCGTGATTCACATATGATACGATGGTACCATGACTAATGATAGACAATTAATTGCTGGAATATCTGACCAATATTACAATGAAAGACAAAAATTTACTCGAAGATGGATTGACTGAAATTATTGCAGATCATTAATTTCTGTTCTGAAATGACGGGAATTTCGAAGCAAACATCTCGTCGAAGTGCACTGACGTCTCTAAGGTTAGGAGGACGTGAGACCCTTGAACAGATGGACCTTCCAGGCATGGTAAAGGTGGGGACGGTACCCATACAATTAGCCGCACCTGCAGATAGAGTTTAGTGAGGTACCCTACCCCTACGGTATCAGTGTATCGGTGATAGCGATAGCGACGTGCCCCGCGATTTGACTCACGCAGCCCACGTAACTGCCAGAAAAAAAGTCGAGAGTCATCCATGATAGCTCTTTACTCTGACGATTGAGATTTGGACTCGGCGTCCCACCCTCAGGCTATAAAAGATTTGTCATTCCTTCTTCCCATAGCCTTGAGCTTGTCAAACCTCTTGCAATAGGGCTACACGATCAAAGATAAAGCTGCAACAATGGCGGTCATCGGCCAAAGCGAGCGCGAGCTCCCAATTCGCGACAACCCGGACCTCGAGTCCTTCGAGTAAGCTCTCCACAGCTCCCTACAGCTACCCCTAAGCCATTCACCTTACTCCTTAAACCCCGAATGCCACAGCTAACCACGCATCTCAACCGTCCGCAGCATCGTCAGCGCGTACCACAAGCTCCTAGCCGACGACCCGGAGCTCACGATGCCGGTGGCAGCGATCGAAGCGCTGATCGAAGCGCTCAGCCAATCGTCGGCCAAGACCGTCTTTGAGACTATGGACCTCATCAAGACGCAGTCGGCGAAGCTGCGCACGGCGGTGCGGAACCCCGTCGCGCTGACGCACGGCACCGACCTGTTCCAGCAGTACCTGGTGATGACGCTGAAGCAGCCGGGCCCCGACGGCAAGGAGACTAGCAGTCACGAGAACTTCGAGGTCGTGCGCCAGCACCTCATGCGCAACGGCCGCCTGTTCGCCCAGCGCGCCAAGCAGGCCCGCGAGCAGATCGCGTCTGTAGGTAGGGAGTACGTCCGCGACGGCTGCACAATCCTGACCCACGGCGGCTCCCGCGTCGTCGGCACCCTGCTGGGCCGCGCCGCCGAATCCACCATGGGCGACGCCCGCAGACGCTTCAAAGTCATCCACGTCGTGAACGATGCCCGACGCACCGAGAGCCTGAAGGTGGTGGCCGCGCTGCGGGCCAGAGGCGTCCAGGTCGCCACCATATCCGAATCCGCTGCAGCGTATTGCATGGGTAAGGTCAATTTAGTCCTCGTCGGTGCCGAAGCCGTGACGGCAAACGGCGGCATCATCTCCAGAATGGGAACGTATCAGCTGGCCCTGCTGGCCAAGGCGCGCAAGAAGGATTTCTTCGTTGCTGCCGAGCAGCACAAGTTCGGCAAAACGTTTCCCCTGGACCAATTCGACCTGGGCTTCGATCAAGACATACTTGATTTCCACGCGAGCAAGGGTGACGAAGGGGACGAGGAGAAGCATGCCACAGAACCCATAGAAGAACCGGTGGATTATACGGTACGTTTCACGACGCCGCAGCTGGCGTTAGTTGACCTTACTAACTCTGATATCGCAGCCGCCGGAGTTCATCACGTCGTTCTTGTCGGATAACGGCGTCCTCACACCCACAGACGTAGCCAAGATGGTTATAGATCTGATGTATTGAGGTTTTGTCGGTATGACAGCACAGCCTTTCGCTGTCTTAGCTCGAACTACCACGCCTTGTACCGCGTGGGCAAACATCCATACGGTGACATGAGATACGACGTCTAGCACCGGATTTGATACCATCAAATCTTACATGTAGTGACTATCCCTCCAAATGGGAGGGAGTCCCTACTCGTACAGGCAACGGTATAGCCCGAACTGATGGGTGCCTGAAGCCACACCAAGGACCTGCGATGCGAACCTCATCGGGCAGAAGATCCCTTCCATGGCTTCCTGTATCATATACTGCCTGGAAAAGAATAATGACCATTGACACTTAATGTGCGATTGGAACGGGTCAGGAATTTTATAGTATTTTAGATATGACAGATGAACCCGCCATGCAGTATGAATCGCACGACGCACATAGTGCATGCCTATATAAGGGCCAAAATAAATATGTTCACAAGATTGAGGTTCGCAGACGTAATAATATCTCGTGACTTCAATGAGTGGTAGCATTTACAATTTTAAATACACCAGTTAATGCACATGGATATGCCAAAAAACCATGAAATGACCATACCCCATATCATCCCCCGCGATGAGAAAGAGTTTTGCTGTGACCCTCACAGGAAGGAAATCCCCGTGTGGGGGAATGAAATGCTACCTACGCGCGACGGGACGGATGTTGAATTCGTCCTAGATGTCGTGGGTGACAACATCTTGTCGTTGGATTCGACCAGTTGTTGAGAACTGGGCTTGTTGCCCTAAAGTTATATAGATAGTGCTGGTATTCCTTCGATGTAACTTACAATGCGGTCGAGACTGGGGAAGAAGGAAAGTTGTTCAAGTAGATGGTAGTTCCAGTTAAATAGTCCCGAAATCCTCTATAAATCACGGACGAGTCTCGCACCTACCCAGGGATACGGATAGTTGCGCTGATACCAGTTTACACTGTCCAGAAAATCCTCCTGTCAGTGTTTTATTTTCTTTTGGATGTCGTGCCCATATAAAATAGATGAAGGGATACTGGGAAAAGGCGAAGCGGGAAGGGGAACATACAAAGTTTTCCTGCCTGCAATTCGTGGGTGAGTCGCCCAAGAGCCGCCTAGGACTATGTTGTGTTTCTCATCGAAAAAGTCGGCTGTGATATCCGATGTCAGTATACCTCTCCCAGTGCTTAGAGAGAGATGCTTTACCGGTATATCCTGGGTATAAAGCCATGGGCTTGAATCCTTCATGTGGTCTGAGCGTGGAGCTGGTCCATTCCCACACACCTCCTATCTCGGCCTGACCTGCTAAGCGGTTGCCACGAGCAGTCACGGCTACGGGGTGCCAATGACGGAAGCCGACATTGGCGTCGGTGAGGTCGATGAACAGTTCGTCGTTTTCGGACGAGCCGCCACCGACCTGAGGGGCATCTGACGGTGGAGTTTCCTCCACGCCATCATTAACTAGATGGCTGTAATTTCTTAGATGAGCCAATATCCAAAGCTGGTTTACGGTGTTAGAGACTTACGCATTGACTGCTGGAACAGTCTTTCCTAGCTGGCGCTCCGCTTCCTTCCTCCTCATGTTGTCAACGTATGTATATATACTCCTAGCTTCCTCGAACGTGGGGATTCGACCTCCCAGCCAAAGGGCACATCCTGCAAGCTCATCGTAAGAGGCGAAGACTGGCCAATCAAGCGCGTATTTTAGCGGTACCAGTCCATAGACAGTGCGTACGGCCTTGCCTTCTAGGAACGATGAAGGAACGACTTGTTGGCCGTTGGTTCCGTTGGTATAGCCATTGGTATGACCATTCGCCTGTTCGTCTGCATGCCCATTGGTGCCATTAGTGTCATCAATATGGTTCGGGCTCTCGTCAGCCCAAGAAGCCGGGGGCTTCGTAGTTTTCGTATTGTACATGTACAGCGCGTACTATGAAAGATTAGAGCTGTTCCGGTCTCAATTAACGATCAAGCTCMCCTCCTCGTTAGTAATGGGTCTTCCCTTGGCTTGGAATTTGTGGACCTGTACACGCCTTGGTGGCTTCTCATTGTCCCTATTGTCTTGTCAGCTTATTTGCCAGGTTGGGGATACGAGCCAGACTAACCACCCAAAGTGCTTCGTGGAGTATAGCACATCATCCGGATCGTCGAGTCCTATTGTTAACTCTTGCTCTGGTATATCAAACCAATCATTGTTGACCCTTGCGGCATGTGCTTCTTCAGCAAGGGCCTTGAAGTCTGGACGCTTCGTATGAGGCGGTGGAAGAGTTTTGTCACTTTGCAGCATCATATAGAGCAAAGTCTCCAAATGCATAATCTCATGTTCGAAACTGGCCCAGATGGCTCTTCCGACGTTCCTGGGAATGTTCTCTAATCCAACGGAATAGATGCTTTTCAGTCTGTCGCGTACCCGCTCCTGGTAGTCTATGATGTCCTCGAGTGGTGGCCATTCATCCGGGATCTCTGAGTGTTGATGACAGAGCTCGGGGTTGTCGACGTCTGGATCTATTCCCCTCTCGAAAATAGAGTAGTAGAATGCCGGCTCCGTGGGGGGATTCTTAGTTGTCTTAGTCAACTGAATGTCGAGAAACGTGGGAATATGGCCAAGGTAGAAAATGCAGGCATTCCGAAGTTTAATGGGCTTATCTAACAGCTCCTCGTCGGGCAACATTCGCCTAGTGACGATGTCCCATGTAGTCCATAAACTCTCAAAATCACTCAGGGATGGGATATGAGAGCGAGCGTATTCGGAAGGGATGGGACTGAACGACATATTTGGCTTGGTCAGAAGATGAAGGCCTGCGAAGTGTTAGTGATACCAGGTCTGGCATCCACCCAAGAATCCACGAGGGCGTAGGGCCGGCCCGCATTTTAAAGCCCACGACAGATAGGCGAAAGGATATTACAGGTACGCCTCGAGACGACAAGGTCTCCTGACTAGGCTCACGTGGACCGCATACTGCAAGGTCTCATAAACGTGGAGAAGACCCTGGTTTGTTCGCGGAATGGGACCTTGCACAAGTAGGACAACCCCCATGTTCTCGGGGTTGACGAAATATTCGTGGACCACTCACCGTAGTCTTCATCTTCGGTCATCCAACGATCAGCTTCGATCATACCCGCAGACCTCCACAGGTTCCTGCAGCCTTCCTTTGAGTACTTCAGACTTTGTTCGACTTGAACACGCTCCTGGGCTTTGATGGTTTCTCCCAGCACAGTAGTATCGTGGAGAGGCGAATAGAATGCTTGGTGACGCCCTCCTTCACTGTCATAGACATATTCGCCGATGACCTGCCAGTCATCCAAGTCAAATGCCTTGAAACCAAGGATTTCATTTGCATGGATAAGGCCATTCAAGATGAACCTTGTCTAGTCAGCACACAGACGAGCGGGCCGAAGGATGTATGTATGGCGTCATTCTCAACTGACCTATGTGTGATGCCATACTTGTCTGCGAGGCAGCGGACGGAGTTCAGCAGAGTTCAATATAGGTTTTAATGGTACTAACCGTTGTATGCGTGACTGACGTTGGGCGTCAGTTGCCTGATATGCTTTAAAGGGGGGATGTAATGGGGCGTTCCATTACTTACTAGACCTTAGAAGGATCGGTGCAGGAATCCAACCCAATCAGAAAGCTATCCGCAGGCTGGAGGACATCGGCGAAACCTTTCAAGAATGAAGCTGCTTCGTCCCGGTGGAAGTTACCTATTTAGGCTGGTCAATTCCAGAAGATCTGATTTGGTATCCGTGTACGCTTGAGTCCGTACCAATACTAGACCCGAGAGACAAGACGCACTTGCGCTTGGAGGCGATCTGCGGATTCTTTAGCCATTCACGACCATCATCGTATGTTCCTAAGAGCCCGTGACATCGGACATGACGGAATGTTGGAAGTTGAGCCAGAGTTCTTGACAACTCATCTTCTGACAAATCAAGAGCGTAATAGTCGATCTTCTTGCCAGCATCTTCGAGTGCCCGAAGCAGAAGAGATACCTTCCTCAAGTTGCTAGTCGGAAGAGTCAGCCGATCGCCATTGAGTTCCGAGGAGACATTATATCTCACCCGCTGCCTAGCTCAAGAACCAGTGCTCCAGATGGTATTGCCTTGGCAATGGTAGCAGCTGAGCGTTGAAGAACTTGGATCTCATGGTTGGTCAAATAATACTCTTCCAAGTATGTAATCTAAAATGCCCATTGATCAGCATGATATATTAGCAGTAGCTCTCTTCGCCTAACCTCTTCGAATAGCTGTAGACCTTCCTTATCATAAAGTAGTAGGGTCGGCAGTTTCCGTGGACCCTCCTGAGGACGGAGCAACCTATGGATTTCTTCTTTGAGGTTTATCTCGACGGCGGCCTGTCGAATGTCGATGATATCAACATTAGGTGGCTGTTCCGTGGTTTTCCTAACCCCCTTTTCCAACTTAGATTGCGGGGTGGACAGCTGAGGCTCATATGACGATTCGACGACAGATGGCATAGCTGCTGAAGATTAAAATGCTTTTTACACACAGGAAAGGGTGTCTGCTAAGTTTAGAAAGCAATCTTTACCAATTCTGCAGGGGTGAGAGAATTGTAGTCGATATATAATATAAGTTTCAACCGGGATGGTCACAAATGCTGGAGACTAACGAGTTACAGTTACAAGGCGTGTGTACCTACGTAGGACCTAGCAAAAAGCCTACTGTGAAACGGGAAGGTTAACAAACCTTGTTGCAAGACCAACACTCTCTGCCGCTGACAAAGACCAGGGCAATAATGGTGATGTCAGTCGGGGCTAAGGGACGGTCCCAGTCCAGATGCGGTAGATCAAGTAACTTCGTCACCTGGTACATCAGCCCTAAAATTGTTCGGGCGAGCTGCACTAACAGTGGCCATCCTGGAAATGGGATTCGAGGAAAGGCATAGTGAAATGGGTGGACGGGGGTTTGTATGCATCTACGGCAGCATGGTACGGTAGTTCGGTTTGCCAAGGKGGTTCTAGCAGGCGATCGTGCGTGTCCGGAAGTTGGGAAGTCCGGAGATATGAGGAATCAAAAAGGGTTTGTCATAGCTTGCTGCAAGTTGGACGAGACTAATGACCATGAAAGTGGGATGTAAGAAGAGGAGCAGGACAAGTAACAAATCAAGGGACGAAGAGCGACGACGAGAACGAGGCACGGCAGCCCCGGCCCCGCAATAAGGGTAGTCGGTGTATGTAGGCGTGAAGGCCCATGCCCGCCCGCCACGCTGCTGCACGCTTTACTGCATATAATAGTGAGTAGTGGCTCCCCGAGCGGCTAGTATTGGCTTACGCCGCATGACCCTTGACCCTTGTCTTAGTCGACCGATTACGCCTTCCGTCTGTTGTGCGACAAGCACGCTGCAAGCCTTCCCTTGCGCCCCTTACCCAGCCGGCTATCCTGTCCTGGTTCCTGGTGAATACACGTTCTAGACGCCTCGCCAATTAGCTGCTAGGCATTTGATACGGCATGCCTTAGGTACGTGATATGTACCTGGGTGCGTGCGTCAGCTGTGTTGTCGACTTGTAATTTGCAAGTTTCCGCGCGTGGCTGGGCGATGACGTCCATTTAGTCATCATTGCATTGAGGAAACGTAAATAATAAAAATTCTTCCCGTCTCGATGGAGGCGATGGAGGCAGCGAGGCCAATTATTTGCTGTCCCAGGTGCAGTTTCCCAGAGCCAGAGCCAGAGCGAGCCAGAGAGAGCTAGAGAAGTCCCGTTACGGTTTCTAGCATAGCCGATTTTTACCTCCCTTAGCTCCTTAGCTCCCCTTAGACACMCCCCACGGGCCGATACCCCCAAGTTACCTACGTCACCCCTATGTGACCATGACCTGACGATCCTTACCTAAACCCCACTTACCCCTCAACAACGTACAGAGCCTCTCGCAGTAGCGCCTTGAACCCCTACGAACGATTACCTACATGTAGGCGAGTATACCTGTCGCGGCCGTATTATAGCGATGTCTATATTTGGCTGCTCGGATTAGATTCACAGCATGGTGAGATATAACTTTTATTGCAGGTGGCACTACTAGGCACTCCTAGGCACTCCTAGACACCATGCCGTTGATCATGGGATACAGCCCACCTGATAGCTAAATTGCCTACCACATCGTTATTGCCTAACCCAGCTGGTTGCAGTTCCCGTCAGGCATCGCATTAATTGTTTCGAACTTTCTATTGCATATTCCTACATACATGATGTGCCTGGATGCTACCCCCCAACTGCACGTCAATTGTGGGGAAGCTGTTCCCCGTGACACTCCTGGTCCGTACCCACGTACCTGAGCGACATACGACGCGAACGGAAAAATGTCCTTGGAATAAGGGTCCCTTCTTATTCCTCGCCGTAGAGGAGATCGGTGTCACAGGCACTGTACGACTTCACCTCAAGTGTTCAACAGGTTTAATTTTTTTGCGGCATCCTCGGCCGTGAACCCAAATGTCGAAATCATTTCTAAACTCCCTACCTTAGGTATTCAAGCCAGATCTCCAGGCCTAAAGTTTGCCAAAAATGTATAAACGAGTCCTGTCGAACGTTGCACAGCAGTGCCGGTGAGAAAGCCAGTCACGGTTTTCATAACTTTTAATTACGGATACATGAAAAGAAACAGGGGGTATGGCCTGCTTTTGGGCCAGAGCTCTCGGCCTCCGTAGCGCTGTTACTTGAATTCCGTATTTAGTTACCTAAGAATACGAACCGGTGAAAGCTATTTTGAAGGAATGGACGATGAGGTATGGAAAGGGTATGGTTCTATGAATCCCACCCTTCTTACCTGATAGGTCAATATTTCTATAAACCCTTTCATGACTTTAGGTTATAGCTGACCACCTGTTTTAGACTTTCAATGAGAAGCACCACCCAGGTTTTATTTGGCGGAGTATACTAGGCTCTCGGATCTGTTTTCCGTTCTGCATCCTAGGCTACCCAGACCTCTCCGTTTAATAACGTCTTTAATGGCCTCAGGTGCTAGAAGCATCTGTCGCTTAGTATTCAGTGTGTCCGATCATATAAATGCCCAATAAAAATCCAATGCTAATTTCATAGTATACTCTCTCCTATTCTGGCCCCCACCCTACACCGATACCGATACACCGTGATTAACCTGGTAGGTTAGGTAAGACACGAATGACTCTCAATCGATGCTCACTCCTGGTATCTTCTCTGCGTTATTACCACATATCCTCATTACGTGAAAAGTACCACCCGTTGGAGGACCATGGTAGTGTATGAACTCCAAGGGTCTTATAGGTTACATTGGGGGAAAAGGGGGTGAGGTGGGGGACAAAAATTCCTGGTCAACATCTTCAATTCTGCTCCCTACAATAACAAAAAGGCCAACATAGTCTACATTATTTCAGTACGGTAAAATGTTTAATTAATTGGTTAAATGGCTGATATCTAATGGATGCTGCTTGGGTGCCTAATGACCTTTTAAGATAGCACGCTAACCTGTCTCTGCAGCTCCGCGCCAGACCAAAATGGCTCTTCTTCAAAAGAAGCCTCTGAGAACCCAACATATACTCATATTTTCTCAGGAAATACTATAATATCTTCCCTCACATCCATTCTATGGCCGGCAGCTCGCTATGAGTACCATAGAATAAGCCAGAAATATGTGCCGGCACTTACCTACCCCAAAGTATAAGGCTCATAGTATTAGCGAATGGAGATTCGAAGGAAACGCAGCACTTACTTGGAAGGCTCTCTATGAGATCCCTTTTGCAACCATCTACGTACCAATTTCTCTCTAAACAGGCAGCTCATAACCGCATCATGTGGACGTGGCCTTAGGATATCGCCGACATCAACCAGGGATAGCTGGTCTTGGTTCTTTATTCACCGCCTCTTCTCCGTTACATTTCACTAACTCTCGTCTCTAGAGAAGTGGGAAACGGCGGCTTTGATGTGTGTTGGCAATGTCTATCTTGAACGATTGTAGAGCTCGCGTTCATAGGGCCACGATATCAATAGTAGACTGAGATATAGCAATCACCATCTGGAAGCCTATCACATCCCTTTCGCCTCCCTTTTCCCGGTTTATACTGGCAATGGCGGCTGATGAAGTAGCCATAAATGACCTCGGCTGAGGCAATTTCTAACTTCCCTCCGTCATTGTACTCCCCGACGAAGTCTGTTGTCTTAGAAGTTATTGCCATTCTTCAACACAACACAAACCCCATGACGGCTATGTCCGCCCCTATTCCCCACATGGAACCAGGATAACATGTTCATCCCACGGCAACCCAAACATGGGGCTCGGCATAGGCGGTCCAGGGCAATAAAGTTTCAACGAATCAGACAGAAGGGGTCCATCCACATTCAGATCACATTGTATCTCCGCGCGTGAATACCGTACAGAAATACATCTTGTTTGAATGGGGCTTGTAGATCACCCGCTCGAGCCCGATATTCCTACGAACGGCACTGGGAGTCTTGGCGATATCTTGAAGGGCATTCGAACCCGATCGATTGGTTATTCAAATCCCGGTATGGCACGCCGATCGTTATGGTTCTACCATGGACGGCTGATCTACTAGTGTCGTCACTAACCGCCCTTTTCTCTTATCTGATCAAGCTCAGAAAGATGACCTCAATTTCCAAAGCTTTCCCCTCATAATATCCATAATTAGCAGCTTAAATAAATAGCGCATTCTGAATCTTCGGTCATGGATCAGCATCTTCGGTGTCGATCTTATATCTGTAAGTCTATAAACTAGCCCTCCTTTTTAAACTACAAGGAGTACCAGACAACTAGATCTAGTATTAAAATCATACTCTAGGAAGAGGAGGGCGATATAGAGCGTATATCGTATGGAATAATGGAAGCTGACCCACAATTTGAGGTCGGCAAGCTACATACCATGTGCCAGGAGACGACAGAGTTACACCAGAAATCGTTCCGGATACTTCAGGCAGAGTAAAGAGCAGTTGCCTCTACATATACCCGAGCCTTTAGCAGATAGGTTTAGAGTCCCTCGCGCAACAACGTTKCTTATACCCTTGCCTTTGGTTTGGATTGTGACACTATGTACCTAAGGCACTCCGCCTTATGGTTAAACTAGGTAGGTATACGTACGCAGAATAACATGGCATGCCATTGCTTACGTGAATAGTATTGCAGAACTTTGTACCACTTTTTAAAAAGAAATTTTAATATTTCACATTTGAATATTCTCTGTAGGACCGAGTCCTATAGTGAGCGTTAGGCATTGACATCTCACAAACACATTTGCATTTTTATAGCTTAAGATGCTGTTCTGTCTTGGATAATTAGCAGCGTTGAGCATTATCTTAGACGTATAGGCTGCAATGGGGAAACTACCGTAAAGGACACTGAGTATACTGTTTTACTGTTGATATAATATAGTCGCAGCTAGACGATTAAATACGACCCTATATAACCTAAAATATTGAAGTGGCTATCGCCTAATTCAATGTTTTATGCTCGAGATTTAACTGATACTCATTCTGATAAAACGGCAACCCACTAAGGGAAGCAGTTTACCGGACGCCGTTTCTGATGTATGTTTAGAGGGCGCGTTGTGATTAACTTTAGGATCATCCTTAGAGCCTAAAATAAGCTAATTGAGAAGGACAGTTAAGACGTATTGATGAAGACTCTAGAATGAAAAAGGTTGGCGACTAATATTGAAGTGTCATAAGATGGCCATGTTGTTGATATCCTTTGTCATGTATTGGGCTGATACCCTCTAACTTTTAGTAGGTTACTCTATATACGAGTTAACAACACCCAACATGATTACTTGTTTTCCAGCCATTTGGAACATTGAATACCCATGAAATCACAATGCTTTTCACCCGAATTTGAGCTACTCCAAGCCATGATATCTGTTACGATGCTGACCATACCAGGGGGGCAGAAGCAACGTTGTTGCGCGAGGAATTACAAGCCTATCTGCTATAGAGTTGGGTATACATACAGGTGGCTGCTTTTTGCCTACACAGTCTCCCTTACCACGTTCGAAGCATCCAGGACGAGCCCTGGCGTGACAGTCTTGACCCCTGACAATACCAACTTGCTCTGAGTTGACCGTTACTTGCGTAGAGAAGAGAAGTATATACCCTAGACTGTTTGGAGATGAACCGCCACGGAATATCCAAACCATTAAGCGCTTGTCGAAGCAGGGAGAGCACTGCTCAGAGAGCCACTAGGAAATCCACTAGGGAACGTTCCATTTCCACCGGGACCAGTTCCATTGCCACCACCACCAATGCTGTAACCGGTCGAGTGGCCGCCCTCAGCGTCGATATAAGCAGCTACACATGAGTTAGCTTTATTAAACTTGGATATCGGATCTTTCAAAGGGATAGACTTACCAACTCTGTAGTACTCGTCCTCACTGTAATCAGCAGAGCCGTTGATACCGATCTGGATCCAGGCAAACAAGCCATCCTCGATTGAGTCGCCGAGGTACACGTACTGGGGGAAGGGATCGTATGAGGCATCGGCCTGGAGGACGGACCACATGTCCTCGTCATTGGTAGTAAGAGCCACCGTGTTGGTGTTGTACGGGTATGTCTCCTCGACCTCGGCGCGCAGGTCGTCCGGCCAGAAAAGCTGACCGATATGGCTAACAGGCGCATTCCTGTTCTCTGAGGTTAGTCATAGGATTTTAATAAGGTCAAATAACGAAGCCAGGAGGGAAGTAACCCCCGAATGAGGGGCTTTCAGGGGCAGGTGAACAGTGTTTAGAACTCACCAAACGGAAATAGTGCCATTGGGCATGACCTGAGCATTGGTGTGAGCCAATAAATGCGTATGGACAGCACGTCCACTGTAGTGACCGGGGAAGATGGTCTCAAAGCTGGCAACACCATCGGCATCTGTCAGCTGGATACCTCGAAGGTAGGTGGAGTTGTAGCCTCCATCAGCGTAGTTTCCATTAGTCGAGATACCGCTGTAGACACCAGTGGCATTGCAGTTCCAGATATCGACCGCGACGGATGGGATGGGCTCGCAGGTGTTGACGTCAATGTACTGGACCTCGAGGAACAAGTCGACACCGTCGCTGTACTTCGCCTCCTTGACATTGGATCGCATCTTCTCTCCCACAACATAGTAGGGGCCATCGGTGATTTCAGGGGCCAAGATACAGCTGGTATTTCCGCTGAAGACGTCCTCGAGCGAGGTGAACATGTTATAGTCGTACGTCCCTGTCATGTTGTGGTTGACCTTCTCCCAAGCCTGGAGGTCTGCCAGCTCGCGCTTGTCTTTCCTCGCAGCTGTGAAGAACTATTAGTTCCAAGCACTCCTGAACTTAATTGGGCTTGTCGGATGTTAAGGACTTACGGGCTTGAATGCCACGCTTCTGTCGGATGCTCTTGACGGCGTTAGCACGACGCTTGATGGATCGTGCCTTCAGTTCCTGGGCGGCAGCCGAGCCTGAGCATGAAGCAAGAGATCGGGCTCCGACTTGAGCGGCGTAGTCACGAGCAATAAGTTCGCGCCTCATCTGCTGCGGGTCGTGCTTCTCGCCTGGGTGGGCGGTGGTGTAGCTGACAAGAGCCACGAGGGCTAGGTTGGAAAAGGCGACCATAGTGAAGGATCGAGATGGATATGAAAGCAATAGATGGCGCGAAAACGAGTGAACAGATGGTAGGTTACCTGAAGGTGAAGATCATACCAAGAATCGGCGACATGATTGCCTTTTAAACTTGCCAGTACAGACTCTACCTAGATCCTCGACTCCCAATCCACGAATCGCGGTCAAGGGGACTATCATTCGTAATGCTTGTTATGCGTCGTGTATTCCTTTCATGATACCTGATTTCTTGGCATACCAAAGACTCGCAGTAAATACATTTTTGTTCTCCATCATGAATGTTACCATTGGCATCCTCAACGACTAGCCTCAGCCTCGGGAGGTTCCATTACGCGTCACTTACGCAGAGATAGAAATTGCGAATGTGAGAAAAGATGAGCCTTGCTCATAGGACTGATCTTTACAAGGATCAAGGGGCCCTAGCTGCTCGATCTGCCAATGAGGAAGGCAGGATTTTCAAAGCCTTCGGACGATTCGACGCTTCAAGCATCGTCAGTTATTTTAGAGCTGGAGCGTTTGAAACGGGATGTGGGCGGTTGACGAATCCGACCCACTTAGACTGATACCCATATTCGCCTCCCGGTAGTTGTATGCATAATAATCTCTTTTATTTGTCTAAATAAGGCATACCCCGGCTCTGATCCTTTTGCTTCAATCTTTCGTGGAGTGACCGTGTTGTCAGTTTAGCGGTCGCTCAGTTGTGGCTTAGAAACCATGGTGGTAGTATCATGATGGGCTGTCTAGCCCCTTAAAAGAGGAAATGAATAAGTGGGACTATTCTTGACTAACACATACAAGAGAGCTAAAATTATTGAAATGAATAACGAGCCTAACGCGGTCATGGTGATGTATGAAAATTTTAGGTAGAGATAGTTGAGACTTATCTTAGTCTCTTGATAGTATGTAGATATTCGCTGGCCCTTAGTAGAAGAAGTCATTATGCTTTGGCTAGGGAGAATTGGCAGGTATCAAGATCGCAGAAATACTCATTCTAGGAAGTCTTGGCATTTACTTGACTTACGCGTCGCTCCTATGAATCCTTGAAATTTGACCCGATATTTATTAGTTATCTTCTGACTCCCTTAAATGGCCATGGCGATCTGGTAATCTAATCTCTTTCCCTACCGCTACTTGGGTATAACTAAGTCTTGAACATCACCGTGGTTTTCGAGTGTCTAGGTATCGAGGATGCTTATTAGAAGCCGTTCTCAAGATCAATTCTATCAGGTACGCGCAGGAACATCAAGCGCCTTGAGGTTCGCCCTCCCCCCCCCCCTTCTAAAGGGGCAAGTGGCTCTGATACGGGGATGCTCCTCTGTTACACAAAACACCATCTGCGATGTTACTTACTTAGAATACATCCATACTGTAAGATATCGAGTATCACTTTCTAGGTGATTCTTCCCAGTCCCAGAAGTAACACGCAATTCCAAGGTTAAGTAGGATTTATCATAGCTAGAGGTTAAGATGTCTGAGTAGCCTCCACCTTACCTTGTTCCACGTTTTTGGCTTCCATCTTGTTTACTTTCCCTGGAGCCTTTTGAGTGAATACTTCCCCTCTCAATAACTGCAGGAAATGATGTGCCTAGGATTGTCGCCATAGGATTGGATCGGATAACGATGGGCTATGCGCCACATAGGCAATAAAGGAGAATCTTCGAGTACTGCACATTCAAGCCACAATGCAGGACACCGAAAGGGTTCAGCCTAAGTCCCCCTAGGTACCTAATAACTTGTTGGTTAACCTTAGGAGGTACACAAGCTAAGAGTCATGATGGCTTGGTTACCAATTTGAATCTGAGCTAGGCGGAAGGAAACATAATCCTTAACATACTTCGTAAGTCTCAATGGCTAGACCTTTATCAACAATGGCTACGACCCGATGCTTGGTCGATACTGGAAAATACGCCCCTTATCTCCGCCAAAAAGAGGGGTCGTCGATTCACCCTCTACAACTACGAGGCGCATACCCGAGGCGTAACACGAGAGAATAACAAAGCCTAACTCTCAATCAGGTAGGGTGGCATGAAGCTATCATTGGCTGCATTTTGGTCTTTGTGAAGTGCATCTTATGTGGGCAGGCCTCGGTCTGTGCAACTTAGAGGCTTGAAAAAGGATATCGTGATTGGCCTATCGGAAAACTTGCTCACATTCTAGATGAACACCTTCTCTGCCTTGGACTATTGGCCGCCAAGCTGCAAGGCGGGTCATCGAAAACGTTCATGGATCAGAGTAACCTAGTCCGGGAAGGAGTCCTGAAGCGACAACTACCATGTGGCTACCTACCCCTAATCATGGGAGATTGAGCATGAGCTACCGATACACTGAGAATGCTATTACCGTAGAATCAGAGTCATCGCTCTTGATTTCCAGTGGCATGATACTGAAAATGCTGTTGTCAATTTGTTTATTGGTTCATACCTGTCATTGTATAAAAATACCCATGGTGTAAGAAAGGAGCGACATCCACCAGCTCCCCCTACTTTTCACACGAGCCCATTAAGTATATGCTGGCGAGTGTGTTCGCCGCTTGTAGCGGCCGGATCGTAGGATACCTTCGCTTCAAAGTGAGTAGTACGGAGAATACCTGACTCCATTCGTTCAGGAATTGACTGATTCGTCGAGATGGTAGGCTGCGGTCTCCCAACAGGATATATCCGGTGTTCCTCGATCTCCACGAAGCTCCGATGGGCTTTCGCCCCGACACTCCAATTGGATTTCTCAAGTTTGCCCCGACTCTGCCGAGATTCTGATGGCGATGTCGCCTTTACTTTCGACAGGGTAAAGGCCTTTGGCAGAGCTGGTATACACACTACCAGGAACCCGCAAGTCGTCTCAGCGGTGCTGCATAGTATGACGGAGGAGTTGTCATACGTATAGTCACTCGAAGGGCCTTGTCTAACAACTACCGCTAGGCGGATGGTTGCGACCGCAATACCTAAAATGCCGACAGCGAATGTAAGAGAAACCCCAATCTTCTTCTTGGTCGACATCTGCAGTTTCCAGATAGCTCTCTGGGGGATGATCAGGGTCAGGATGTCTGTTGCCAAGTTCAAGGCCGATATCACATCGGTGCCGGTAGCGGTGTTCATACGGCCACAGGACCCGTTGATCAGCTTATTCCATAAGTATTCGTGTGGCGTGCAGGCCAAGTTATAAGCAATGATAGATACCACGCAGGCTATGATATTGACCCATATCAAGGCGTGGCTTGCCCAAAAGAGAATGTTGCGAGTATCCCTTGGAACGAAGATGCGTATCCACTCTAGCAGAATCGTCGCCTTGATGAGCGCAATGCTAGAGAGGTAAAAGTGGGACATGACAAAGGCAGTCTGTTTCTTTGTAAGAGGCCACACATCCGCAAGACTTCGGCTTGATCTGCAGAGCTTACATAGAGTATTGGAGTAATATCTGCCACACGGAAGTTCCACATATGCACGAATGCCCCTGGAGATGTCGATATGGTGTATGCCAGTGCAATATAGACAGTATTGAGCGCCTGTTTTCAAGCAGATTAATTAACGGCTGAACACTACGACGCATTACACGCCGTGACATACATATGTTAAGATCAATAAATCTGATTTTGGTTAGAACTTGTAATCCCATGCAACAATACATATGCTAAGGGGCTTACAATCTCCTATGAAAATCTTTTTCAAGAGAAATCTTATCCATAGTCGCCCACAGACCGGGATCGTGGTTAATGCTAAGCAAAGCCCAAGCACGGTTTGAGCCATGACATTGCCATTTGGCGGATTGTCGAAGTTAGGCACCACGCCAGGAGGTGGCTGCATGGCAGGTTCATTAATAATCTCGGCCTGCTCGTCCGGTGGGAGAGAGCTAAAGTTGCCGGTGCCGAAATATGATGAAGACATTGATGACCGGTTTGGACCCCAATGCTAATAATGACTACCATAAATGAGACCTGTGCATGGGTTTTCTTGGACGTAAAGCCGAGGGCAGAGCCATGTCCACCAAGTTATGGAGGAGCATCGGATTATCTACGAATGGTGGAAAGCTTCGATGGTATGATCTCTGGAATCTGCACATACTAGGAATCAAGATATTTCACTACTTATTGTTTTCGTTCGTCCTTGCTTCATTTCTTTTTTCTTTGGAATGTTCTCCCACATCTACTAGCCCGGCTCCCCGGGTATGCCGGTAGTGCGGTCAGTCTCCGTCTTTGTCAAAGAACCAGTATGGCTTCGTGTACCTCCCACTAAAATTTCCCTGAATGGTCCAGTCGGACTGCCGGGCTTCTGAGTTGATACGATGTACGGTATTCGCGATACTATTAAAACTAAATGCCCTCCTTGTAACCCTTAGCTGGCAAATGCCGGACTTCCGCTACACCATACAAACACCGAGCACCACCGGGATCCTTTATAAAGAATTGCCTTCGTTATACTAACAGTCTTGTTGGCTGAACGTACAATTCCTTATATATATCTTCATGATATAAGGCGTCACTTAGATGGGTTAATGAGCGCCCCAGAATTTCCACACCCCAAACGCATTCTTAGGTGATCAATATCTACACCCCGTGCCCAAATCTTGCTGTGATGGAAACGCTTCATGTTATATATAATAAAAGATAATGAGAATAGAGGGAGTGGCGACTTTGATGATTTACTGAAGACACGTGTATTCAGATGAGCGAGTTTGCCAGTTCATCTTTAGTATCTACCTAAATTAGGAAGAGTGCCCAGACAGAAGGGAGGTGATAGAGTTAAGGATCTTCAGATCAAGTGAAAGGGTCAAGCAGAATGCTGATAATATTGTTTTCCGGATCAGTGTACTTTCAACGGTATGCCTTACAACTTCCCTCGTAGCAAGTAGAACAATGACTTTGTATACTTTGGTCCTCAACTTCTTGGGCATATGTGTCAGAATCCCTGTTCATAAATAAGAAGATTCCGCTGTGTTAACTGTATACTCTCTCTCTTACATCATTGACTGAGTATTACTTATCCAGAATTGAAACAACGTGATTCACTCATTAGAAGAAGTCCGTACTTGAACAAGCCTATGGAAGAGATAATAAGACTAACTAACAACGAAAGTCATAGTATATTATATAGCACGTATTGAAGCACAAGTTCACTAAGACTGCTACGACATAAATAAGCGTTTGCTGCTGACTTGTTCTCGTAACATGGTAGAGGTGCAAATTGTCTCGGCGTGGGCTACCTCTCTGACCGGATGTTGATATACAAGCCAGCCGCCGTTATAGAACCAGTTAAGGTGTAGTTATTACTGCCATTGTTGTTGACACTCTTGTGACTGTAAACAACACCCTTCACGTTTCTTCCCACACGTTATTCTTGAAGCAGCTTCTTTGAATTCTATCCCCTACGCATCTTCGAGGAGTTTCTGTATCAATTCGAATTTCGAAACAATCTTCAAGTCAACATTAAGGCATTGTCGAACTCATCTCGGTCTATGGAACCTACAGAGTCGTCAAACCATCACAAGATCCCAACTTACCCTTTTTTTACCCCCTAGACTCGACGAACTCACAGCAATGGCTCCAAAGAATCCCCGCAAGGACGAGTCGCCCAAGCCCATGGGCCACAGCGTCACTATCACCGCCACGAAGTTCGATAAACACGGTTTCTGGGCGTCTTTCCGTCGTTTGCTCCACATCGATAAGAAACATGGGAAGAACCCTATGCGTGATGTCAAGAGTGGGGGCAAAGGAGACATCGTAATCACTAAGGAAGTGGAGGTGACTAGCACGCAGATCACTTCTACCGCTGCCACTAGCACTGGTACTGACACTGGTGGCACTGGCGGTGGTACCGCGACTGAGTTGTCTTCCGCCTGGGACGACGCATACGAGCGCTCGGAGCGAGCCAAGGACGTGGCCAAGGACAAGACCAAGGACAAGACTAAGTAGGCAAATGCGAAAAGGAGGCAGCTAAACTATAGGATCCCCTCGGCATGGACACTTCTCGAGTTCGGTCGGCGTTGGAAGCATGGCGTTGGCACTTTCAAATAAGCATCCCCCTTGGTTTTTTTCTTGCTGGATATACCCGGAGTTGATGGCCAGACTGGCCATCACTCACTCATGCATTGTTGAGCACCATGATACCCCCTTTTGCGTTAGATACCTCTTAGTTCCTTCTTCTGACATTGCGTTACTCTTCCTTTAGCTAATACGATACGGTCGAAAATGAACCGCTACTACCTACCTCACGGTCTCCCTTCCCGCAAAGCTGCTAACTCACTAGTGTTCATATAAACACGATTAGCTGTCATATTCACGGTATGTACTCTGTAAGCCAGGCTTCCCTCACGGGTGCTGCTATTTCATTAATTTAGCCATACCGAATCGTGTGCCTGGAGAGTAGTTTCTGGGGCACCAAAAAGCCATGATCGCGGGAAGCTTCAGAAGACGCAAAGGTTGGTTGTAGTCAACTCGGGCGTCACCAACTCCATATCCATCTAGCGCGCGACGTAAATAAAAATGCCAATGAACCCGTCAAGTAAATGCCTCCCTCCCGAGATACATTCTGAAATGAAGAGACGGGGAAAAAAAAAGTGCAAAAAGCTCAGTGGGTTGTCCCCGGGGTTCCGTCGAACCCGGGGGAGCCCACCTACCAAAAACCCCTCCGAGGCAGGGTTTTTTTGGCCGATCGGGTTGGCCCGCTAGCCCACCTAGGCGTCCCTGGGGGCGCGGGCCTGGCCGCTAGATGAAAATTCTACGGGCAATTGGACTACTTAACCTTTGTTTCGCCGCGGGTGAACCGCGGCAAGGGGGGACGCGTGAGGTGGTGGGACTCGAGACGCGTTACGCGCACCTGTTTACAGCGGTATCTACGGTTGCCTGGGCGGTTCCAAGGCTCCTACAAACTTTACTGCGGGGCCAGTGATGGCGGGAAAGCCTTCGCGAGTACTGCTCACGCACGTGGCGTTGATGCTGAGGTAGGCGGCGTGGTAGATATGGCACATCGATCCTAACTAGATAGTCTAATGTCGTGTCTACTTTATAAATAGGGGCTTTTACAAGGCATTTGCTCCTATATTTCTACCACTACGGCTTCTCCTAATCATTCAATTTCTCCTGAATCACGTCAACAAGCGAGACATGTAAGTCAGCTACTTCACGCAACCCCCTTGAACCAAGCCATATCCCCATAGCGATGAGAGAGGAATCATCATCATGAATTTCGTTACAGGCTAGATAATCGTCATACACTCGCCGGATTTTATCCAAAATAGCCAAGGATTACCCTAACACACCCCAATCTCTTCACTTCTTCGCCAAAGCCGCCTTCACGGCTTCCACCTCCTCATCAAGGGGTAGAATATCCGGCACAGGTCCTAAGGGGGTAATGGAATGGGGGTTGATCTGGGTATGACTGCGTGTGTAGTGGTTCTTGATGTGTAGGAAGTTGGTCGTGTCCTTGAAGGCCGGGTGATTCCAGTACAGATTCCGCGTGTACTTGTGTAGGTGCGGGTACCCGGACCGGATGTCGCGCACGTTGCACTTGAAGTGCTGCACGTAGACCGGATCGAACCGGATGAGCGTTGGGAATCTATGCTCTCGAGTTAGATATTGACATCGTGATGAATGCCTCATGTTTTAACCGTGATCTAGGCTCCTGTCACACTAGCCTCTACCTATTACGAAAATAGGGGGTTGGGAGAAAGGGGGAAAGACTCACAGCCTAACATCTACCTCCGTGATCTTATCTCCGAAGAAGTACGGTCCACCACTCTTAGCAAGGTGCTTCTCTGCCTTATCCAAGGCCTCGAACAGAGCCGTAACGTTGCGCTCGTACGCGGCCTGCGTAGTCGCAAAGCCGCTCTTATACACGCCGTTATTGATCTTGTCGTATGTCCACTCGTGCGCCTCCTCGATTTGTGGCCGCAGCGACTCCGGGTAAAGATCAATTTTGGCGTACTGCTCGGGAAGCTGGTCGTCAAACACGTGGCCCAGCATCCGCAGGATCTCGCTGCTCTCGTTGTTTACAATCGTGTTTGTCTTCTTATCGAAGAGTACGGGGACAGTAAAGCGCCCCTGGTAGTTCGGGTCTACTGCGAAGTAGAGGTCCCGCAGATGTGTGTATTTCTCGTGTCCCGGCACCGGGTCCGGGATCACGTTCTCGCCTGCGGCGTCGGTGTCTTCCGGAGTGGGGAAGCGCCATCCTGTTATGTTGTTAGAATGCCGCCGCTAGCCGCTCTAATGAGGCAGATGGAAAGCGCAACATACCCTTCTCTGCCATGAGCCAATGCACGCTCGAGAAAGAGATCCAATCCTCCAGCCCCTTAAGCTTTCTCGCAATCAGGGTCCGCGTAGCCTGCCAGCGCACACCGTTAATAAATTGCCTCGCCACAATGATTGACCCAGAGAAGCGAATACATACCCATGGGCACGCATAGCTAACATAGATATGATACCGGCCCTTCTCAGGCGGGAACTGTGCGCCGGGCTCCTTGGAGATCCAATTACGGAACGAGCTGGTCTGGCGCTTGAACTCGCCGCTGCTATCGCCGGGCTTGACCCAGTCGGTGATTTTGGAAGCCTGTTTCTCGATTAGTTAGTGGCTGCATATGTGAGACCGGGGKCTGTTCTCACCATTCTGATCTGCTGCTGCGTTTGCTTTTTCGCGAGACCTGAGACCGAATTTGGAACAATTGCTTTATGTGGTCTCTGGGTGTCCACCAAGGATGAAATTCCTTTTCTATCCCAAGATATAGTACTTGCTCTTAGAACCGGTCTGGAAAGCGAGAATGGGGCAATTGGCCTCGAAGCTAACAATGGCGTTCTAATACGAGAGAGCACAGACGGGGGCGCTCTTATGTTCATGAATGCGGGGGAATCATCGACTAGATCCCCAACTTGTGCAATTTATATATACTTCTATTTCCTGAAGCTCTCCCCCAATCGACTAGCGAGGTAGCCTTCGAATCAAATAGTCTAGAAATGGCATGCGCTATATCGTTGTACCGGCTTTGTCATGATGTTTCCTTAATCCCTTATTCATGATTATACTACGATTACAGATCGTGACGTAAATAGTTCAAGCTAMCCTGCCATGACTAATTGGCTTATATACACATTGTAGTGGGGTTCTTCGGTGCGCGAGGTTCGAGGGCGGGTAGATGTGGAGAATACTATGTAGGTATTGGAGATCTTAACATGCATAGGAAAAGAATCCTTGGTTGAGCTAGGCTTTGGGAATCAATAAGTTACCTGTTCAGGCAAAGCAATTCTATTTTTACTATTTCTCTTAGGCACTTATGGCAGACTCCATTACTGCTAAACTCAGAGCAAACAGCACATGCTGACCCCGTTCATACAAGACATCTATCCCATAACCCTTGACTGATTGTGAATAAAATGCAGGTGGAGTGACGAGCCGTAATCATACTACTTTGCGACACCGAGCAGCTGATCAGAGTCCCGCACATGCCTACCGGATCTTAACCTTGATGTACGGTACTTCCACATCCTCCTCGTCCAAGTCTTCCGCCACCATCTCGAAAATGAGCTCCGTCTGGTGCTCCGGGATGGGCTTCTTGGAGACCGTCTCGACAAGCTGGCTTAGCTTCAGCGGGTATCTCTCCTTTAACTTCGCCGCTGGGAAGAAGCTAGCGTAGAGCAGACTGACGCCTGAGCTCAACATGCTAATGTTAAGACCACGCTTGGCAAAGTCGTCAAGAAGCTGCTTCAACGTTATATCTGGAACCTCGAAACGATCCCAGATCTTGTCCAAAGTGACCTTTCCATTGGGTCCCCTGTACTCGACTTTAGGGCTGGCAATCGGTTCACTGAAGCCGAAGAATGGCAGCGCAAGGTTGACAAATCCGTTCTTGTACTGCTCGATATCCTTCTTGCCATCAATGATCTTGTACAGTTCCAGGACGACAAGACCTGTGACCAATGCGGTTGTAGTAGCGATAGCCGGAATAATCTTGCCGGCGATGAATTTCGTCTTGTGTCTGTCTGCCTTTTCGATCTTGTAGTTGTCAGCTCGCAGGTTGCTCGCGGCCGTGATGAAGTCAATGTGGTGATTCGTGTCATCGTCCTTCTCGAACTCCACAGGCGTCAACTTAAAACCAGCCAATTCGCTAGGGGCAGGGAGGCTATCGATAATCTTCTGGATCTCAGTGTTATCATCAAAAGCGGAAGAGTTGTTATTCGAATTCGGGTCCTGGCCAGAAGGTTAGTTATCATTCGCACTAGAGCTAATAGGTGAGAAAAACTTACAGGGTCGTTGTCGTTCGCCTGGATCTTGACACCCGGGTCAGGTGAGAAATCAGGGACGATCATGTTATCCAGCACCTTCTCATAAAGACTCTTATTTACGCCCTTCGTGTTGATGTTGTAGTTGAATGCATGAAGATTTGCCGCCGCGACAATGAAGTCAAAATGGGTGGGGTTCTTAGGGTCAAACTTCAATGGGTCAGGGGCACGCTTCGGGCCAGACCAGAAGGGAGTGCCGCTGGAGGACACTGAGTCTTTAGGGAAGTTGTAGAGGAGCTGTTGGATAGCATTGTTATACTGCTTCTCAAACAGCATCCGTGCCCAAATAATACAGTCCTCAAAGCTCAGAGGCTTGTCCGTTACGAGGTAGTCCCGAATCGTCTCCAGAGTTGCCTTCTCGTTGCCGCCTTGCTTCAACGTTGTCTCCAGATAGTTAGGCTGGGACAAGTAGAGGTTAACGGTCTCCGCAGACTTGACGAAGGAGGTCTCGAAGAGCTCCCGGGCCCACGCAATGGTATGCTCAATCCTGTTCGGGAAACTTCTCAGGGTGCACATGGGGAATGACACCTCAGGAGGATCTTGCGAGGACGAGTAAGATTCAGTTAACATGGGGAGAACAACTTGAGTGTTGCCCTTCGTGCCGAGAGTACCGCTCTCAAGCAAAGGCTTACGGAAGAAGACGCATCGTCGGTCAACATATGTTCTTGCCTCCACGTTATCAAGCGCATTGGTGACGCCATCCAAGGACTCCCAGAATTCCTTGTTGAAGATATGTTCAGTCTCAGGACTGACACGGTCCTTCAGGCACTCGATATGGCCCACGAGTTCTGGGTTCATGGCTTGCACGGCCTTCGCGGCGCAGTCACTCTTCATCTGGCCAACGTCCTTGGGACGGAACAAGAACTGACGGTTCAGATTGCTCTTCTCAATCGAGTCCATATCGGTAACTGTGATCTTGCCTTTGGGTCCTACACCTAAGCCAATCATAGCCCAGTTCTTGAGCATTTCGCAACCGATGGCACCTGCACCGACAAGGAACTGTCTAACGTTTGCGATCTTGTCCTGGAATTCCGTACCGAAGACAGCAATTTGACCATCGTAACGAGATCCAATCGGCTTGCAAAGCTCCTCAGTTCGAATGCAGCTAGTAGGGAGCGACTCTAGCGAGTCAAAGTAGAACCACTGCTTGATCGGATGGAACTTGCCGGAGACCGCTTTCAAGACCTCCTGCGCAGCAAGACCACCAAATAAAGCGGCCATAGGGTTAAGATCTCCCTGCGCCTGGTAGCTTAGCTCCTTGATGAGATTTTCGTCAATTTCGATGTCTAACTTTTCCTTCTGGATAAAAGCCTTTACGGATCCGAGAATAACAGCAGCGTCTTCCTTGTTCATCGGTCGAGGCAGATGACCATGGGACTGAGCATACGCATGCAATGCTTCAAAGCCAATATGAAGTTGTTGAGGTCGGTCAAACTTGGCGAAGTCGGAAATAACAAACTCGGGATCCCGAATAGACTCCGAGATCGTCTTGAAGTCGAGAAACTTAGGCATCTTGACCTGCTGGTACAAGCCTCCACCCTCATACTGGCCAAGCCCAGACACATCGCCAATGGAAAACGTGTAGGGGCCTTTGACCGTGACCTTCCTCGGCTCACCACCATTCAAGGCCTCCATACCCCTAACTTCGGAGAAGGTGACATAGTCGCCATCCTCAAGGCCATGGCGCGTCTCGTCTAGGGCAGAAACCAGTCCCTCCTCGTCGATGCCAGCAACGATTCCATTGACGGGGTTTTCGCCGGTCGCGTCGAGGCAGGTAAACTTGTTACCAAAATCGCAGAAGACGGAGCCAAAAAGACCAAAGGTGTCAGCGACTACAAAGTATATGCCCTTCGAGTGGCAGTAATCGCCGATGGCTAGTTGAAGGTTTTGAGGGGTGTTGGTCAGGACAACGACTTGGTACTTGTCAAATTGGGAGAAGTTCTCGCCAAGGCTGTTCAATCGACAGTTAGTACGTATGTAGTATTCTTCAGGTGTCAAATTCCACATACCTGGATGACTCGTGAATACCGACAGGTGTATAGGCATTAAGCTCGGCGACGCGGGGTGCGGTAACAACATCACGCGGCTTTCCAACATCTTCGGGGCGGAGGAAGAACTGGGAGGATAGGTCGGCGATGGCGACAGGTGTCGGATCGTACAGGGTTAAGCTCTTGACACCGGCAAGTGCAATATTCTTGGATATTTCAACACCAAGGCCCTTCAAGCCAACAATAAGTACGTTCGACGCGCCCATGCGCTTCATAGCCTCGTGACCAAGGACATAGAGCTGTCGGCTGTAGAGGGACTCGTCGATCTCGCTTTGGCCGACGACAGAGTTGTCGACCTGGACGCGGGTAACCAGGTCGACCTCGGGTATGCCCGAAGCCATTTTGGTATCCTACAAAGACAGGCAAACGTTAATATCAAAATACAGAGGGGCCAAACAGTATATAATGATATGCGAAGGCATCAACAGAGCAAGCGTGGGAGTAGGCTGGAGCACGAGGTAAACGGTATACTTGTCTACTTACGGTCATGGTTCTCTTGGGGGAGAAAGGCAACTCTCCGTTCTCGTGTTTGCGCTTCCCCAGCTTGACGATGTTTGCTCTGTGGGAGCTTGCTTCTATGTTACCTGGAGAGACGATGGCGCGGGATGCGGAAGGGTGAAGAGGTGATTGTGCTCGTCGACACTGCGACGGGAGGATCAGAATGTACCCAAGTTGACAACCCCACCACCAATACCGAGAACGAGGCTGACCGATCAATCAGTCAAGCAAATACGAATGACGTAGTTGGAAACTGGCCCAAAAAAGAGAAGAGGGATTTCGTCGAGGGAAAAGACCAGCTTTAAAGGAAGATTTGTTTGTTCAGGGAGGTCTGCAGAATGTCTCGATTTGGTACCGCGACTGCAGTTTGGCGAAGGTCGAGAATTAGCAGGTAAGGTCCACGCTGGCAGCTATTGCAGTTTCCAAGGCGGCGTTGGAGCTAGTGAGCCTGCCGGGTGCCTGACTGAAGTTCTGACCTGCTGATTTCTCAGCAAATCATGTACCATCATGGTGGGGTCGAACAGTGGCTCATACCCCCACGTATTCCACTGTAAAATGTGGCGCCCAGAGCTGTGGCGCATTACCAAGCAGTTCTTCACGATTCTATTGAGAGGTACCCAGGTACTACTATCAGTCATTGAACACCACGCCATCATAAAAAGGGGTTCTAAGTCAAGTCTCGCAATCTAACTTGAATATGACGTATCGGGAGTTTGAACCAATTCTACAAAGGTTGAGACGGGTTATCCTTTTGTGAATCACGATAATTGACAATGTCTAATATGTCCCCCCTTAAGGTACTATATACGCTTTGTCTATTCTATATCATGTCTCTTCTTCATTTACTAGAGGCAGACAACACTCCCTCCAACATGTCTTCATTTATGAACCACATATTGATCTAAGCCATGAGAGCCACCATGTTTTACTCAAATACATTCATGCTTTGTCACGTATTCAACAAGCAAGCTAGAGGGGAAAACTCGCCATCCTTACCAGGAAGCTAAGGTCTGTAACCAAAACCATTGCTCGTGCAATAAAGGGAACACCAACGCCATATTAATCTCTCTCATAAATACCTAGGTACTAAATGTACGTCGAAGTGTATATATAATTGACTGCGAGGTCCTTTCACTTCCAACTTCTTACTCCCCATAATGTGCTTCCATTGAAACCATTAAACCCCATGGGGAAGCCCCCAATCCTGTTCTATACCTCTTGACTCATAAATCATGCATGGCTGTGACGCATCTCTCTCATGTAAAGGAGTGTAACATCCCCGGGGGTATCAAATAAGTGTGCCTTTTAACCAAGCCCATATTATATGCCCAATGGTGCAACTACCATCGCTACACCGCCGCAGTGTGAGTGTAAAAAAAAAATGAGTGAAGTCGTTCATGCCGTGCTACCAATACCGTGACCACACCCGCTCCCCGTGTATATACCAAATCAATGCAATACCGAGGCCTAGAAATCTAACTGGTCTGAAGGATAGTGGCGAATTGAATATTTATATTTGGTTTTGTATTTATTAGATTCAAACATTAAGCGTGCATGATCGTATTAGATGAAGAGTAAGAGTGAGATGAGGGCAATAATAGAGTTCGACGAGACTCGGCCGCTTAGAACAGCAGGCACACCACCGGTGACCGCAGATGGTGTTGCAACCGTGTTAGAGGGTGTACTCAAGGATGTCGTAGTGCCCACGCTCGTAGTGGGCGGCGTCGTCGTGAGTGAGCTACCACCGCTGCTCGTTAGTGAAGAGGTGAGAGGCGTTGAAGTTGAAATTGATTCTTCACTGCTGCTACTAGTAGTGCTGCTGCTGGTACTTCCGCTGCTGCTGCTGCCAGCACTGGAACTGGAGCTGCTGACGCTCGAAGTCTCTGTAGAGCTGCTACTCTCAGAAGACGTCGAGGTGCTGCTCTCCGTAAAGCTAGAAGAAGAAGATGATGAACTCTCCGAAGAGCTAGAAGAAGTAGACGAAGTCTCGGAAATAGAAGACGATGTCGACGACGAGAAAGTTGGCAGAACTGACCCTATACCAGTATTGGTTTCTGGCGGCACTCCAGCAACCGTGGAACCGCCACCGGCAGTACCCGTGACTTCGCTCGCAGGGCCAGTCGCGGACGAACTGACGGGGGTGCTGTTCGTCGCACTGCAGTATTCAACGTATTGATTGAATATCGGCGAAATGGAGTCCCTAGAGGCATCTATCCAGTTCACTTGCTCCTGAGCGCAGTTTTGGCAATTTCCTATGTAAGTCTCGTATAGAGAGCCTGGTTCGCAAAGGGCAGAAGTTTTGCCGACATTTTGGGCCTCCAAGAAAGCATTGTTGCAGGTATCGTAGCAAGATGCCGGCAGTACAGGCCCGCGCTTTCCAATAGGGTTATACGAAATAAATCTCCTAGCCGGCGCTGTCGGATAAGCTGACTCCGACGTGGTAGAAGGCGGGTATGCTGTGACACCTGGCTGCGAGCCCCAGTTGCCAGTTGAAGTGGTAATCAGGTAGGTCGTAGTGTAGGTTTTGTGGTGTTTCGACACAGTTGCTGTTACAGTTTCCACGTATATTTCTTCCGCAAAGATGTCATAGCTCAAACCGAAGGCCGGTGGCGGAAGGTTAAAGTAACCTTCTGTAGGAGGATAATACCCTGTTTCGAAGTTGGGCCATTTGACCGGAGTGTAAAGGGGAGCCGGTATACAGTAGCTCTGGCTTTGGCACACATATGTCTCATCGGGTGGAGTAGCCCAAACGTTGCATCCAACCGGTTTTGGGGGAGAGCAGACAGTTCCGGGACGGCATCCCCAAGTCAAGTTGGATCTGGCGTCGAAAGGTTGTGGAGCAATGCCTTCATCGACTGGGACGGTACAAGTGCTAACAGTAGTGAGATGGGATGTCACTGTCACGGTCTGTGGGGGCGGAGGAGATGGGGTGACTGTAATTGGAGGAGCAGTGGCAGTGGTTGGGATCACTGTAGTGAAAAACTGCGTTGTAGTGAATGTTGTTGTGCTCACTACCGAGTCTGTGAGGGTGATCTCCGAAACCGTTAGGAATGTGGTAGTAGATATGAGAGTAACAAACGATGTAGTTTCCTGAGTTGCAGTCACCGTGGCGGTGTCTGTGGTTGGCGAAGCTGAGACTGACACATCTATTGTCGTTACGGTATCAGTGAGCGTGGACAGAATACTTGTCGTGTATGTTGATACGCTAGTATAGACGGACGTGCTATATTCAGTTGTGGTTGTGCTGCTGTTGGATATAACTGTCGTCGGAATCTCAGTTGTGTAGGTGAGAGTCGCCGTCGTAACAGTAGGGACCAGGGACGTATAAGTAGCAGTACTGGTGAGTGTGACCGAGGCAGTAATTGTTCTGTTATCCGTCACTGTTGCTTCATGGCTGACTGTAGTAGTCTCTTCATCTGTCGTCGTGATCAAGGACGTGAAGGTTTCTGAGTCTGTGAACGTAATCGAGGTGGTAGTTGTATCCGTGTCTGTTACCGTGTAGCTGTAATTTTTAGTCACATAAGCTGTGGTGACGGTAACGCCGCTTCCTAGGTGTTAGCACAGTAGCTTCGGATTGATTCTCTGATACGTACTAGACGGTCGTGGTTTCGTAGCAAGTTTCGGTCTCGGTCTCGGTCTGAGTCTTGGTCTTGGTCTTGGTTTCCGTCTCTGTCTTAGTTTCGTAGCAGGTCTCAACCTCGGTCTTGGTCTTTGTCTTAGTTTCGGTAACAGTATCTGGTATACATTCGCTGGTATGCGTAGGATACCAGCCCTGCTCAGAGTAAGACGCCCTCGCGATCGAAGCCAGTACGAGGGCCGACAGAGCCCCAAAGTGGCGTACTAGAACCATCCTGATCCAACTACGAGTTTTTAATAGCTTCTTAAATATCCCAGAACTTGAATTGACTCCCAATCTCAACGAGCGTCTTCGTAGCGAGTGTCCGTCCGTCCGTCCGTAACGAGTGGCTCTTGTACCCAAGAGTATAACGGCAGGTTGGTGTGGGAAACGACCGGCAAGGTAAACTATTTGGAGCTCTCAGCTCATATGTATAGGCAGAGCGAATGCTAGCTAGGTAAGCAAAGTTCTGAGATTCCTTCAGCTAGAAACTCCGAAGAGTCAGCGGGACGGTTGTTTTGTGAGCTCACTAACAAAGAACTTGGCAAGCTATCCCGAAGGATTCCTCATAGCGCGACTTTGATTATCAGTCGTCAGCCCGGCAAGAAGCAACTAGTAAGCCTTTCCAAGCTGAAGAGCAAGGCGCTTTGTGATTGTTCGGCCAGGAAAGCTAGCTGAGACGACCTGTAAGGGAACGAGAGCTAGAGGAAACGTGGTTCCATGAGAAAGGGAAGCTATCAGGTAGCCCGAGAAGAGGGACAAAGGCACGAATAAGGCTGAAGACGAGAGTGGGCAGACGCAGCAATGTCAACACGAGCCATTGGAACCGACAGGTACCAAGCATAGTTGCAGATCAAGTATACAATACATCCAGCTCTGCATGGGTTAAGTCTCCACGACGCCATGTGCAACTAGGAATCCCTGCGAGGAAGATAGCTGTCAGCCCGCCTGTTGCATCCCCGGACGAGGATACGTGGTGGAGGGTGACTACATGGACGTTTGTACCACGGCTCCGGTCCGCCATGCTAGAATCCCTCGTCTACGTTCACGGCGGGCAGAGAAAGTCCGGAACCCACTCTTGTTATTAAAGGAACTCGGCTTTGGAGCCTACCCAAACACAACAGGCGGGATAGAGAGTTAAGTAAATAAAAATGTAAAAATACAAATAAAAAACTGGAAAATCACAAGGTCACGTAGGATGCGAATTACCAGCTTGGATGAGATGCGAGCTATCCGATGAGCGCATAAGAGGTAAGCACTTGATCGGGACCGCAGTAAGCGACGCAGATGCTAGGATTAGGTAAAAGTCCCAGCTAGGTAGTCAGATAAGTACCGTATGCAGGTTGGCAAAGAAAATCTGAGTGACGAGGCTCTTCGGCAACCAACAAAGGCAGCCGCACAACACATCTGACTGGCGGGTTCGGATGAGAGAGGGTAAACGGGTTGAGAGATTAGTCAAAGCTTGGATCGGTATACGACGGCGGGGTATGTCGTGTAAACAATTGTGCATGCGTACATGGTACAATGGTTCTTACAACCTTCCATTGGAGCTATAGCCAAGCCCGAACGAACGTGTGCGAGGCGGGTGGTCCGGGACGGGAGCGCAAGGGTCGTCGAAGAATGAGTGGTCCAACCCATGCATCCAGGTCACGTCTTCTGTAGCCAACGATGAAAAGACCCGGCGGCGCAGAACTGCACAGCGAACGCACAGTACCATCGCTCGTGCCTCTTAGGTAGGATTGCCACTTGTTGGCGCCTAATAAGAGGCTTGCAAGGAGAGAAACTTGCAGTGCCGACAGAGGGCCGACTTGAGCAACTAACCAATAGAGAAGCGATGCCATCATGCTTGCGTACATAATAAGAAGTTCGATAGTTGTGCCACAGGTTACACAAATCGGCGGAATCGAAGACTTACTTATTGTGGCCCTTTCAGATACGAGCTCTCATCTGGAAGGTCGATACCTACAGGCTTGGGCCGGKGTTTCCCTGATATAATGGAATTGCATAACAGTAAACAGGTTCAAGGTGCCGAATTGGTCTTCCATGAGACCGCGATTATGGTTATGGCAACATAGTGACGATAGGCTGACTTAGGTACCTATTGATGAGGATACCAATACAGATTCATGACCATGACGGATAGGAATCACCTAATGTCTCGTGTACGTAAGATCCTCAAGAGATGACCCTGTCTGTTTGGAGGCGCATAGGACTATTGAAGCCATCAAAGCCATCAAAGCCATTGAAGAGAGTCCAGGTGTCCGGGTTCCCAGTAGAGGCCAAGCGGGGTAGCTACCGAATGAGGCTGAGATGCCTTGACGAAAGCCTTATTCCCCGTTTTTCTTTTCACCTAAGCATTTCTGGATCTTATAGGGTATACCATGTCGACATTCTTTCCGCATTGAATGACCAATTTCAAATATTGAACATTGCTTGTAAACAATTTGCGAGGCTTAGAGGGTGAATGAATGGGAAGAATCCGGCGAGTGCCTTCAAGTTCGAGTTGACAAATGGGTTCAAGTTGCGATGGCGGGGTCGCGGCTTTGCCCAAATCCAAAAATCGACTTGCAAAGGGCTTAGCGTTGTAGCGCTGAGTTACTCCGTAAGCAATGCTAACTAAATCGGGCTACATCTCACCCGAACGTCCTAGTGTCCGAAGTTGCGGTCAGCTTCGTGATTGGACAGACAGAATTAGATAATGGACCCGTAACGGATACTACATAATAGTACATAGCAGCCTACATGGGGCAAGGGGGGGCAGAGGGGGGCAAATGGAGGCATCTCAACACGGAAGTGACGAGGCGGCCGAGTTGGAAAGCAAAAACATCGAGCGGCGTTTAGGCCCGTCCAGAACCTCGAAAGCTTCTCTCCTCCACCTTCAACTCTTTCGGCGCATCTTCATCACACCGTGGTTGTCGGGCGACGCGGCATCTCTGCCAAGGTTGGAGAAGTAATATGATTTATATTACACTGCCACTGTAGTCCCAGAAGGCTGGAAGACTCTCGTCGGTGTCTCTCTCGCACGGGAGTAAGACTGCTCCTTGCCAACAACACTGAACCTGGTAATTCGCAATGTCACCTTTCCACTTCGCGTTTTTTTTTTTTCGTTTTTCTCTCGGCTGACTGCAGAGGTTGTGTCCAAACTTGACACAGCAAATTCCGCTCAGTTGCGGACCCTCGCTGCGAAATTGGCGAAGTCGTTGATTATATGCACTGGCAAGTGACTACGACTTTGCATTCTCCATTTTCCCGCCTGTTGGCATCGCACAACTTTCATTCCTAAGTCGTATCGACAGCGCACAATATTCTCGACTTGCACCAACATAGTCCTACCCACCATCCGATTATCTGCAGCAAGGATGCGACTCGTCCAATGAGGACACTACAGAGAGAATCTCATGTTGTCGATGTCCCAATGGAAAGAAGCTAGCTTACAGGGATCTTTCTTACATGTGTGTGCCAATATGTGTCTTTGTCCTCTATTGGAAGCTACCCTGCTTTCTTTTTCCAATATTGGGGTCGCCCGACTTTCTTACGGCCTTTACCTATTGCTGCTTGGCCGATTTCTTAGTCGAGTTCTCAGCTCTAAGTACATAGTATAGTCGATACGCACGTACGATCACTGCATTTTCCTCTGGGCACCCGGCTCATTTGTCGTATACCTACTACTCTGTCACAGCCCGCCTCTGTGTCGTGGTTCATGGAAAAGGTCCCGAATCAGCTGTGTGTTAAAATACAGCCTCCGTAGCATTTATCTTGATCAAGATCCACGAGGAATACTTGCTAGAAACTCGATAGATAGGGATCGTAAGAGACTATCTATGGCATCAGCCATCAGACGTAAGGCTTACAGCCAGTAGCTGACCTAGTCTAACCGGCTTAGATACCAGTATMCCCTCCACTTACGGCCGTGTAAAGTGTGGAACATCTCACCCGAGCCTCGATCTTCGAGAGGAGGCGAAAGATGACCTCTTTGTATTTTTCCCTGCCCACCGTGTATCGAATCGAGGTGCAACGTATAGCCCTTTAAAGTAAAACCCCTCGCAGGCTACTTCGGCTATCACCTGACTAACAATATTCGGACCAGTTGTCTTGGACCTAAGTACTTTTTGAGAGATCTTTTTGTTCTCACCCATTCTGGCTACCCACTAATGTGCTTGCGTCTGGGACTGCCGTATAAGCCTCTTTTGTCAGTTGGCCTCGACAAAGGCCACTGCTCTTTGATCCTCGTGGCTTKTCTTGTTATCTGATTTCGCTATTCTGCTCGGCAAATTTGTTGGCGCGAGTCTCCTGACGAACTAAAGCCAAATACATCATCGACGCTAGATTCCAGATAACGCCGAAGGTTTCTTTATTGTGATAACTTTACCTCTAGCCGCTCTAGCGGGGATCCCCTCTGTGAATAGAGCCCTTGTCATGAAACGAGCCTCACTCATCAACTCAAGTTATACCACTTCAACTGATACCATAGCCGTTTCCTTTGCAATCGGCGTATAGCTACGCAACACATCATGTATCAGTCTAGAATAGCCTGGCTGGCGTTTGCCTCTAGGTGGCTGGCTTCACCGGTTTATGGACAGGAGGCTCAGATCGGCGGCGGATGGAGCGGATGGGTAGAGAATCAGGTTAACTCGACAATCTGCTGGTGGGAAAATTTTCGAGGTAAGGAATTACGATAGCCTCTCCATCGTCATGGCTTGATGCTGCATGGATAGTTGACACTTAGACAGTTGCTACCCTCAAAGACATCGTTTACATAGACGGCGGTTATCAACAATTCGTTGCGGGTCTAGCCGACGGTTCAGTAAGCCGCCCGCAGCCAGATGGTGAGTCGTATAATCGCAAATGCTATGCAAGCCGTACGTGTCCTAACCATTGATCACAGACAACCCTCTTGGCTACATTTGGACGTACAACTTCAGTACCCCCTTCGACTCCAAAACAAACTTCAGTTCCATACTCGGGACAATATCGAAGGCTCCTAATGGCGGCGCCGCCAACAACTTCGCGCCCAACTATCACGATGGGGCACTTCTTGCTAATGATGACGAGTTCTTTCTATATGGTGGATCCTTGATTATGACCTCGACATACTCAGCGCCGGATGGTGACACGGTACTCGGGTATTTGGCATCGCAATACGGAGCCAACAAGGAATCTTTTCACCCCGGCTTCCTTAACAAGCAGCTTCCTAGTGACATGACCCGGTATGTCACTTTCGGGGGAGCTGCCAATGCTCCGTCTGAAAACAAAGCTTGGTACTTTGGTGGATACCGCTCTCCATCCTGGGGACCAATTTACCAATATTATAATAGCAGCGATGACCCATCGCACGTCTCCAACACTCTCGTCACGCTGGACATGAGTACCCAGTCATCAGAGACCTGGACAAATGTGMCCCTCCCGCCAGGAACACCAAGCCGTGCGAACCCTTCTGTGGTCTGGGTTCCCGTTGGTGAACAGGGTATTTTGGTAGTAGTAGGCGGTGTCACATATCCCGATTATATTGACTCGAATAGAACGTCTACAAATGCTGCGCAAAGTGTGAGTCTTAACAGCTACTTTATAGGGACATCTACTAACTTCTCTACAGAATAAGGACAGCCCGGATTTCATGAGTAAGATCGATGTATATGATATTGCCGGCAACAAATGGTATCAGCAACCGACCGAGAGCAGCCCTCCCGCATATGCGAAAGGGTGTGCGGTACTCGGCGTTGCTCAGGACCAGTCAAGTTTCAACATTTACTACTATGGAGGCTATAACGGGATTGACGAGAATTCGGACTTCAATGATAATGTATGGATCCTTTCTCTCCCGACATTCATGTGGATGCAGGTCAGCTCCGGTACGCCGGAACACGGTCGAGCTGGACACCAATGCGTGACGCCATATCCAGACCAGATGATAACCATCGGAGGCCGCACTTCCTATAAAGGCAACATCATTCAATGTCTCGATGGTGACCCTCCAGGTCTCCTCCAGGCGTATAATCTTACATCCGGGCAGTGGATGGAGTCGTACGACCCGAAGAGTTGGGATGAATACGGCGTCCCCGAAATGATCCACGAGATGATCGGAGGTAGCTTTAACGGCGGCGCGACTTTAACTGCACCTGCTAGTGGTTGGGCTACATCGGCGCTCGGCAACGTTTTCGCTACTCCGTACAACACATCGAAATTGACAACGTACTACCCCTATAGCTCGGTGGGCCCTGGCAATGGCACTCGGGGTGAGGCGCACAGCGGTGGAGGAGGGGGCACGCCTGGCTGGGTCGGAGCCGTATTGGGTGTGGTTCTTGGCCTTGTTTTCATCACGGCTGTGGTCGTTGGTATTCTCGTTTACAGGAAGAGAAAGCTTTTTGGGAAGAATAGCGGGAGCGAGCACTCGACAGACGGAAACGGCCGGATCACAACATGGATACGAGACTTACAGAGTAGCGGCAAAGCGTTAACAGTTACTAGCGACGAAAATCACACTCATTATGGGGACTTGGAAAGCCGGGTTGTCTCGCCAGGCAACCCAGAAACGAAAATAGCTTCACCCACCGAGATCCAGGACACGGGTTTGGCAGAGCTCATGGGTAAGTGGCATCGTCCGTTACGATCGCAAACCTTGGACCAGTCTACTAACACTTTTACAGACACTTCTCCCCGATCCGAATTAATGGGCGAAATGCGCGAGACGCGTATTAATACCACGGGATTTACGCCCATCGCCGATATGGGACGCACACCCTTTGCCTCGAATCCGCAAACTCCCCTTTCCATCACCACACCCTTCAACCAATCTTTCCACACAAACACCTCATCCCAAGACCACGCCTCGAACATCAACTCCTCTGAAGGCCCCGCACCTCCGGCCTACACTCAACGGCCCGACTCTCCGCCTCTGGGTAATGCCGGCCCTCAATTCGACTCGATCGCCAGCATCACCTCCAACGCCAACGCTTCATCCACGTCCACACCCAACCGCAGAGCCGTCATCAGCGGTGTGAGCGGTCTTAGCGAGCGCGAATTGGGCCACCTGCGCAAAATCAGCAACACAACAGTGAGCTCAGATACCGGCAGTCGAGAAGGTCCTGACACGCCGCCCGCACATCACACGGCGTTCGCGCCAATCGACCCAAGCCCGCCGCTGCCCGTCAGCTCGCCGAGCGTGGTCAATGCGGACGACAGCCAAGATGCAACGGACTACGTCAGCGTGCACGGAAGCCCGTCGGGCCACCCCGTAAGCCCGCAGCGGCTGAGCGTGTTCAAGGAGAGCGAAGATGATATGGGCCAGCACGGCGGAGAGGGGAGATAACCTACCTATTAATGAGGGAGCAAGATCCATATATGGGAGAAAAGCAACATTATGCCACGAGGGGCGCCATATGAGCCAAAATGAGGGCGGAAGGCAGCAACCACAACGGTTTCCACAAATTTCTTTGCAGCTGTTTACTTGCGAAACGTATAGATACCATGGCGTTATGGGCTGGTTCGCAATGGGATTGGATGGAATGGAGTAGGGCAGAACGGGAGGCAAAGTGTATTAGCCGTATATAAAGCACCTACTAGGCAAGCGGGAGTATATCTGTCAGGATACGGAAATGGGTAGCGTACCTCGGGTATGGAGCAACAATGGGGATCGTGGACGACGCGACGACACATGCTTTACAGCGATCGATAGATCGGTCAATCTTTGAATTCAAACCTCTAATAATGATAAGCGTTAATGMAATTGCTTGTTGATTCATTTCATTTTGTAGCATTCAATTGCGCTTTATTTATTCCCTATTCCCTAAACGACTAGGTGGCATCTGTTGCCAATTTTTCCTCATGTTCTCGGTGATGGTTTAGACGTCGACGCCAGCCAGTTCAGTTACCGGCACGTATACATCCAATCTACCGCTATACTCATAGTTAGACTAGCTTGTCACTGAGAGAAAGCAGAGGGATTCTTCGCAAGTTCAAGGGGAACCCCTGTCGAGATGGTGCGTCAGATGCCACGAAGGACTCGCCTTAGATGAGTTCCGTAGACTTGTGACAATAGCCGTATGGCTCATACTTTGCCTCTCGCACTCGAAACTGCGCTGCTGGGTATCAAGCTCGGTCTACGAAGAGTCCCCTATATAGCGCCTAGTCGAGTTTCACCTCTTCTGAAACTTTAATTGCGGTTTCTGCGTCTGCGATCGAGACGCAGGAATCGGCTGAGCTATGTTGTATTGGTATTGTAAAAAGGATAAGCATAGCGAACTGGCTCAACCCTTTTTACGACCGGCCTTCCCTCGCCCTCGGCCACGAGCACCTCGTCCTCTCGCGGCGCCTCCTCGCCCGGATCTTGTAGTTGGAGCAGTATCAGGCTCCTCTTTCTCGCTCTCTTCCTCCTCAGCCTCCTCGTCATTATCCTCTTCTTCGGCTTCTTCTTCATTGTCATCCTCACCTTCCTCTTCGTGCTCCGGCTCCGCGCTTTCGGCCTTTGCCTTCGCGGCAGAGCGCCGCTGACTTCGCGCTCCTCTTGCAGTCGGTCGCCCTGCGGGGCTACTGGGCAGCGGAGTCTCCTGGTCGGTGTCTTCGACGGTGCTGGCGCGCGTCTTGGTCGTGGTGCTCCCAGCAACACTCGCGGCGTCGGTCGCAGTGTCAGCGGCACCTGTGCCTCTCGTGCCGCCGCGCTTGCGTTTCCTGCCAACGGATGGCGCAGGTTTCTCGGGTACGTCGACGTCCATGTCCTCACCAGACTCTTCGCCGGGGCCGGCTGCGGCGCGGGCCCACATTAGGTCGTGGAAGTCATCCGGAGGTAGGTCAAAATCGTTGTATTTTTGCTCGGGCGGCTCTTCCTCCTGGCCCTCGCCCTCGCCCTTGACGTAGTCGAAAGAGTTATCGCGCTCGTCTATCGCGTCCATGTTGTAGAAGAGCCGCAGCTTGTCCCAGATGTACGGGATGCGCGTGTGGGTTTCGACGTCTGGGTCGAAGCCGTGGTTGCGGAGGTGTTCTGATATGGCGATCATGCGGAAGTGCTTATGTATCCCTGTATATGGTTAGTAGAATGTTAGAAATCAAGGGGACTATAGTGACATACCTGAAGGTTTCCAGCGAATAACTGCTTTAAACAGGGAAGATTCCTGATCGTCTGTCCACAGGTTATTGAGAATCTCAGATGCCGGCGGCAGACTAGGCTTTGAAGCTGTGGGTGTGTCGGCGGCGCGAGGGGTATCTGCAGCTTGTGGCGTGTCTACGTCCATGGTATCGTCGTCGCGGTCGCGGGCGGGAGTCGACGATGCCTTCGGCGTGGACACCTCGGCCAAGCTGGCCTTGGACTTCCGTTTCGGTGGCATCTTAAGCCGCTGAAAGAGAGTTGGTAACGGAAACTTCTCTGATTATGTTGTAGATTAGTTATTATGATTTAATTGGGTATAATTGAGGTCGCCGTGACCGGCTAAGGGGAAATGCCGGCGTGGTTCAGAGAAGACAACGACTGTGAATGATGTTAAAGAGAGCTTAAGCTTTACACTAGAGCTGCAGCTTCCTGCTCAGCGATTAGCGTCTGCTATGTACAGCTGAGTCGATCTGTGGCTTAGTGGATCGCGGGGCAGTTAATTGATGTGGCTTGGGACTTGTGTGGCTCAGGTTATCTAGGTACGCGGCAGCACGCGTTTAGTACCTGCATACTATGCGTTCCTCCTCTCATCTTCACTTACACCTTCGCCATGAGCTGAGAATCTGAATCTTAGACCTTGTGGTTCTGCTCTGAGGTTATGCGCAAATGAATTATACACTTTCGAATTTTGAGCCGACGAGATGGCAGACGAAGATCCCGCCGACGTATTTGCCTTTCCCGATTTTGAGCAGTCTTCAAAATGGTTGACTTTGTCACCAGGGTCAAATAGCCAATTCTTTCACATCAATTTCGAAGATTCCGTTAAGCCTAACGAAGATCACATCGGCGTCAAGCCCACCAACGTAGACGTCGATGGATTCTTCAAGTTGCCTGATTCCTTCGTGCTGGAGGATCTTAACGGAGGCGATGAGACAGGCTATCGGGATGACCCCATTGCTGAACCGCTCCATGACGTGAATTTACTGGACCTTGACATTTTCGACGAAACATTATTTCAGAATAATGAGCCAGCGAAAGCTGAGGCCGAGTACAAGACATGGGATGTTTTCTTGATGCCCGATGTCCCTCAGGTGACGCCCTTATTCATTACCGAGGCAGGGCCAGGAGCATATGATGCTGCAATGAAGAATGCTGATGATCCCCTTAACATTGGAAATACTAAAAGCAATGTTATTCAGACAAATCCATATCTCATGGCGCTTCTCGCACTTGCCTTCGGTAGAGGTTCGGTCTTCTTCAGCTGGGATGAGAAGAAGGCTAGCTTTGCCCCTAACTTAGACGAGATGAGGATCACGGGCTATTCTTCAGAAGTCCTGCAGGGCCTCCAACGACATTGTCTGGAATGTGGAAATACAACTCGCTACCTCTCGGCTTATGTGCAAGTCACATATAAGAGACATCCAGGTCCAGTTAGAGTCGCTGTTGCGAAAGCGGTAGATGTGATTTTACTGGCTATTCAGAAGATTCTCGGCGCTAAGGCAACACAAGTGCAGTCTTTCCTACAACTCCAGTCTCTCGTCCAACCTGTTCAATTTGTGCTGGCATATTTCAAGTCCCTAATACACAAAATCTCGAAAACGAAGACTAGCGAGCAAATACTGTCGGTTGTCTTCAGCGAAGCCCAAGCATTAGAGCACAGTAATGCGCTTCTGAGCGACCTTATGCGCGAGGTGCTATTGCGCGTGTCGGAACCATGGACTCAGTTCGCAGAAAGGTGGATCGGAGTCAAAGCTGAAGAGGGCATCCCAATAACAAAGGAGGATCCGGGGAATAGCTTCGTCAAAGCTGAAAACATCACTACGATAGATGATTCTGGATTCGAGACTTTGGAGCTTGATTATGTTCTCGACGAACACCGTATGCCAGATTTTGTTCCCACTGAGGTGGCTCTCGTCATGTTTGAGACTGGTAAAACTCTACGACTTCTTCGCACGCATCATCCAGAGCATTCGCTTTGCCAAATGGAAATCATTACACAAAATAAACCACCTCCTCTCCGATGGCATTTTGATTGGACATCTATTGGGCGTCTTCGAGAGGAGGTCAATGAGTATGAAAAGCATTTGTCGGAGAACCTACAACATCAGCCTGCACGGGCAAGAAGAGCGTCTCATCTAACAGATGTGGATGCAAAGATTTCGGACGAAGATTGTGTCCTACAGTTTTTTGGGCACGATGAAGACCAACTGGAAGGGCGACTACTAGCGTCTATTGCGGCCCTCAATAAGCCACCGGCCGTCACTTCAGAGGAGGATAACTTAACAAGATTATTAAACACCAAATTATTCGAGGAGGGTCTTGTTATCGAAAAGGCTGTCTCTGACTTCTCGCCGCACTGGTCATTGATACCGTACCACTCTTTCGGGCCACTTGTCACAGCTCAAGCACGGATTATCAATCGAGAATACATGAAACTACTCTTCAGTGCACATCAACTACGAGAACACCTGTCTCTGCAGAAACAATTTCATTTACTTGGAAATGGCGTCTTCTGCAGCCGTCTTTCCCATGCGTTGTTCGATCCTAATCTTGACACAGCTGAACGGCAGGCTGGCGTTGCTCTAAGTGGCGGCGTAATGGGACTTCGATTGGGTGGAAGGGATAGTTGGCCTCCAGCAAGTTCTGAACTCCGATTAGCTCTGATGGGCATACTCGCGGAAAGCTACTTGCCATCATCGAAAACAGTTTCTCCGGCAAGGGGAAACCATGATCTACCTGGCGACATCAGCTTTGCTGTACGAAATCTTTCAAATGAGGAAATCGACAAATGCTTAGATGCCAACTCTTTAGAAGCGCTGGATTTCCTTCGTCTTTCATACAAGCCTTCCGCTCCACTCTCACCAATTTTTACTGCAGTGATATTGCTAAAGTATGACAAAATATTTAAGCTACTGCTTCGCGTGCTGCGGATGCTCTACATTACTGAACAGCTCTTTCGAGATGCTCTTGCAAGGACGTCCAATTGGTATCACATCGATAATGCTTCATTACGATTCCGCTTTGAAGCGCAGCATTTTATCACAAGCGTAAGCGCCTACTTCTTCGACACAGGCATCGAGATGCCATGGAGACGATTTTCAGCCTGGCTTGAGGTTGTAGAGACGAGTCTCACGAAAACCGAGTTCGATCCAGAGATACGAATACTCAGCCCAGATGAGGTACGGGAAGAACACGAGCGGGTGCTCGATCATATCATGCATACATTACTGCTGCGGAAGCGGCAGCAACCGGTTATGAAATTGCTTGAGGATATCTTTACACTGATTCTCAAGTTCTCCAAAATAGCTCGCCTGGAAGCTTCTGGCAACAGAGACAGTGAGACCAAGGGTTCATCGGCTGGGGCTCTTTATGATGCATTCAAGAAGAAAGTGGATGTTTTCATAACAGTGTGTCGCGCTCTCCTAGAAAAGGGAGGGCATACAGGGAAATCGGCCAGAAATGACGCAACGACTGATGGAAGACGTGGCGAGGACATAAAGGAGGAGAACACCATTGATAGGCTTTTGATCAAGCTCGAGATGTCGGGCTATTATAGTCGCTGAAGGAGTTGGATAGTCAAAGAAACATGAGATACCCCGTATGAATATTATATCTTCGTCCAAGATTTGGTCCTTAATGTTGTGAAGTGCTTCCAGGTTATAATACAGACAGGTATCTATATGTACCCGGTAGTCCCCTAGCCCCTGTACCTTCGCAACCCCGCACCGCGTTTCCAGTGACGCGCAGCCACAAACCCCCGCTACCCAAACCAGTAAATTGTTTCCTTCAGCGTGCAACAATTAGCTTCTCTCTTCACCTACAACGCGTATTTCACATGCCAATGTGACAACATGTCTCGACCCGGGCCATCAACAGGCCGGAACTTGACCTTGACTGAGGAATTGGAGAGATTGGAACAGTCAATTACCCTCACGCTACAGGAAATCGACCACAACTTCAGCAAGGCTCACCGAATTGTCACCACTAGCATTCTTCCTCTCGTAGAGCAATATGGCGAACATTCAAAGTCCGTGTGGGAAGCTTCGCAGGTATGCACGGGGTTTAACACTGGTTGAGGTCACTTGGTTAACTCACTATATCACAGTTCTGGAAGCAGTTCTTTGAAGCATCCGCCAACGTGTCCCTTTCTGGCTACGAGGAACTAGCAGGCGACGGTGAAACCACAACTGCGGAAGAGACGACACTTGACGAGACCGCATCAGATTATAACAATACAACTGCCGAGGCGGACATCACAGCCGAACAGTCTGGCTACGCAAACCACCACCAAGACCACCAAGCGCTACCCGACGATTCTCTCCTCGACGATGCCGAGATGTCAGGGAGCACGCCGCGGCCGCCAGCCACCAAGTCACTTGCACACCTACAACAAACCAAGTCGAAGCCACAGTTTGCCGGCTTCGTGTCGCCGTATGAGAAGTTGCGCCGCGAACTCGGCGGCGAGAACACCGTCTATAAGAAAGATGCGGAACTCGAAGACGACGACGACACCATGGAGCTACCTGCTCAACCCACACGTACCATCACCCAGACGAGACTACCTGACATGTCGATGACGCCACGCTCATCATCACTTCTCGAGGATCCTGCMCCCGAATCCACTAGCCGCAAGAATAAAGACCCACTACTACATCGCGTCTTGGACAAGAACTACCGGCTGCAAGCTACGCCGCACAAGGGTGTCTTCGAGCCGCCCATCCCGCGTGGCTTCCGGGATAAGATTGGCGTAAAGTCGCCCGAGAGACGGCCCGGCGAGGGCGAGGAGGACCGCACGCGGCGCGCGCTCTGGGCCGAGAGTCCCATGAGCAGCCCCGAGATGCCGGCACCCAAGCTACGCAGCGAGCTCTACCACATATCTCCCATGAAGCTAGCGCGGGGCCGTGCCGGTGCGGGCCTTACTGGGGACGCGCCCAGGACGCCTGGGGTCAGCGTGCAGACGCCCGCAACAGCAAGGAAGACGAGAGATGTGTTTGCAGAAGGCAAGGGTAAAGGCTTGGATTTCAGCCTAGGGAAGGGGAAGAGAGATCCGGATGAGATTACGTGGGACAGCGATGAGGATGATTTTGGTGGCATGAGCCCGCCGAAGACGATTCAGTTTGCGCTGCCGCCGAGTAAGCTTTTGCAGACGCCTGGTAAGTTTTATCCCTTTTGTATTCCCTTTTTGGTTAGATGCTAACCGGAATTAAAGCACGGGAAGCTAGCAGGCGTATCGTCGATGACATTTTAATCACAGCCGGCGCGGCACCTGAGGATTCGTCAGAGTATAGCCCTACGATGGTCAAGATGAACCAGGATATTCTAGATGACACGTTCTAGGAGAAGATGAACGTGGTTATGATTATTTCACTGTTGTCTACTAGGATTTGGGGACGATATGGCAGAGCAGCTACTTGTAAAACAGGTTGTGTGCACAGACTCGTATCAAGTATGGTAGCAATAGTTATTGTTGTGGTCGTAAGTAGACAAAACACAAGAGATACCCCTTACTTGCTTCTTCCCACTATCCACAAGCTACCGCATCATCTGCCCATGAAAAGGGACCAAAACAGAGCTCCTCCCATTCAAAAGAGATACGCCTCCCATGTATCATCCATAAATCCCATAACGCCGAGCTCTTCCGCCGGTTCACCCCTTCATTAGGTTTATAAGTAAGCCCTAGGGATCTCACATCCCCTTTCGGGCCATCGCGTATCGAAGCCATAGCTGCGGTATTGGTCGTAGGCGAGTGGTCAAMCCCGCCCCTACCTACCCACGTGGAGGAGGCGGAACAGATAGACCAGCCTAGCGGGCTATTATCGATTGGGTTGCTTGAGGTGGTGTGTACGCTCGCCACCGCCAGATTGCTCGCGCCATCCTATCCACTCGTTAAGGCAGCGATGAATAATCGTCTCTCTAGAAGCGACGAAGTCTCGCCGAATACCTTCCATCCTGTAAAGAGAGAGAGAGAGAGAGAAAGAGAGCCTAAAAGCTCATCTTCACTTGGTTGCGCAGCGCGGTCCGGGTCAGCTCGGCTTCGGTTGGGCTGGTGCTGGAGCTGTCGGACTTGGACTTGGACTTGGACTTGCTAGGCATCGCCTTCTTGAGCAGGGCTTTGGCGCTGCCGAATGAGCTTGTCGAGAATATTGAGGCTGAGTCGGATGTCGTAGATTGTTGCTGCTGCTGCTGCTGTTGTTGTTCCAGGGCCTTCTCGCCGTCGAGGATGGCGCCGAGGATTGCTGAGGAGTGTGCTTTGTCTTGTGTGTAGCTCATTGTGTCTGATGTTCTTATCTGAAGTATGACTGGTTATCTTTTATAGGCTGTTTCCGTACTTAGGCAAATGTTTATGTCTAATTTGCGAAGAGCAGACAAGGCAGAGTAAAGTCTTCCAGATCTTTATATAAGATTATGCTGATTATGTTGGTTGGTGCAAAGATGCTCGTGCGGCTTACTCTATCCAATAAGGCAAGGGAGATATAGTGGTTCAATGACAGAGATGAAGAATCTTATTCAATCTAGGACATGGAGTCTTACTTATATGTGGTGCCCGACACCCATCTACATGTCTGCTGTCTTAGCCTTGTGCCCTCCTCTACCCGCGGATTATTTCCCATTTTGGCATGGGAGTATCCATGGGGACTCGAAGCGTAGTACAACATGCAGGCCGCATGCGTCAGAGGTCTAGCTTACCGAACAGGGTGATTGGGTACGTAATGAGCTCAGCGCCCCCGTCATATCGATCTAGATCTACGACTTAAGATGCGTGAACGCGTAATGGAAAGCAAGGGTTTTCACCAAGTTATGTCCAGATTAGAGAGGAGTATACGAATGTAGTTATAAGTCTTACACGTCTTACACTAAACGAATTGCATACTACATTACTATGCCAAAAGAAACTCCATCTCTCGCCGCCAAGCCATTTCGAGTACCTCACCAATCCTAATTCAGTACATATCCGATCTCCGATACAACGTGCTAGGTCTTGGACTTCGCAATTCGACACGATTTGAGCTGAGCGGACTGAATATCAAGCGTTTAATAATCCTGGCTGCCTTGTAAATCTAGGTAGATAATCCTCTTCGAAAGTTGTTGCCTGATTCTCAATTGAGTCCCCAGGTTATTGACGATATCGGATTACCTTGATAAGCTAGGTAGCCAACCCTATACACGTTGTATAATTATGGAAGGTCTTTCGAAATGAAACATCAAATAATTTCTGCCTGAGTCACACCGCCGCCAAGCAACTATCGATCTAACTTCTGACTGCATGTGTAAGTAGGCAGTGATGTAAGACTCACCGGCAATTTTCTAGAATATTTATAGGCCATGACACTCGAAGCTAAAATATTTCTTCCATGGCTGCAGATGTGAGCAATACTCTGCCAAGATATGCAGTCGACGTACATTCGATTCTACTATCGTTATGCCTCCATGTAGAATCTCCACCTATCTACATCGTTTAGTTGAGCTTCTTCTAGTTCGCAACCCTTGTACTCCAAAGAAACCTCGCTTCTCTTCCTAGAATAATGCGTGTTTAGATGAGGTTTCATCAACTTAAATGATATATTCCTGCACAACGACATTATATACTACGAGCTAATAGTAACGTCATAATCGTATCAACATCAGAATTGCTTATTTAGGAAGGCTTGTAGCTTTAAGCACCGAATAACAACTATAATTGGTTTCATTATACATCGGAAGATATATCTGGAGTTTATTACAGCATCGCCCAAGTCATATCACTGTACCCTCTAAATCATACTGTAGCATTAGGCTCCTGCGGTTGAGATTAGAGCTTGAGGCTAAACCAAGAGGATCTCATTGCGGGATTCCTTCGGGTTCCGAGTTTTAAAACCGGACCGACGGCGGATAGTTTTCAATTCGGTAGCTACCGTGGCCACGGAAGCCATGACTATTGGCCAACCAAGTGATTTAAGAGGCGCGTAGGAGTTGTCATAAGGCCGACCATAGGATGAGGGTAAGAACTATGTTGTTGCACGAAGAACTATAACCTAATGGCTGGAGAGCTGGATATACATACAAGAAACCTCTTTTTTTTTAAGTATCTCTTACGGGATCCGAGGTATCCGAATCCTGACACATATTCCACGACGTGAGTGTAGCATTTTCTCGATTTCACAAGTCAATATCACGGTTTCATTGATAAGAACCCTACAGTTGTTAGCCAGTCACCTAGAAAATCAATACAACCAAGATTTCAGCTCGGGTTATGTATCCCCTTTTGACATGCGGCATGCTGAAATAAAAGGGGTCTACTATATAGCATATCGATGAAGCTGACACACACGTCTGTTCGATTCTATGTTTACGTAGATCCGTGACAGCTGCGACGTAGAGAAATTACTGATGTAAGTTCAATGATCTACCAAAGGCCGAGTGCCACCCCTTACTCTGACTTAAGTAAATAAGGAACTGTAACATGGTGTACTTCTGAGCCATGATCTACGCTACCTAGGTATACTAATTTACATACAGTCTACAGATATTGCCTCATACATAGGTTTTAATAGTTGTTGATACGGATAGATGGTTCCAAAGTATAGTTACCTAACCTTAATGGTGAGTTTTCGGGGACTGTCCAAGACTGATTGCCATCTAGGCATGCGAGTAACTTAGGTGGACGAAACCTGTAACCAGGTTGGAAGACTTTACATATCTTGTCATTATCTCAAACAACGACATTGCTATACGTATTAAAGTATAGCCAGAATATCAACTCTCGGAGGCATGCAAATTTGTAGCGATTATTGAATAGGAGGCAAATCATCTCTTCACATTGGATCCAGTTTTATATCATTATTATCTAATTGTCTTGTTCTCTTTGCATTCAGTAATACCCCCTATTCCAAGTCTTCAGCTATTACGACAGCTTACACTGTCGATATCTCCATGGGGTATCCAGCCATGCTCGTTCTATATAGCAAGCCACTCTGTGGCCCCTTCCACGTTAGGAAACCGTACGTTGGGTATTCAACCACATGTTACCTATCAGCCAACATGAGCGCTTATGCGTAGGCGGAGTTTATGAAATTGGCACTGTGGCGGCGGTCTCATAAACTTTCGATTAGGGAACCATCGTATTGTAAAAGGTAGTTTGGTCGAAGAGAGGGTTCCGGTTTCCAGGACGAAGAACAGAGAGCCGCCTTTTCAAACGTCTGGAGCTAGCAGCATTATGAGCCTCTACGATATTAGACTTCGTATTTACTGATACTAAGACAGGAAAGTTGAACCTCGCTTCATAAATGTGGAGTATAATGCGGTTAGAAAGATGTGAATAGGAACTACTGGTTAGTTTGTCTTACACATCGCTTGCTGCTACTTTCTCTGCCCCCGACGCATTATTTATCCTGCTCATGTTTGCATGTTGTGTCTACTGATTTGGCAGACAGGTTCGACACAAGATACTTCATGGCTGGTTGAAGTTGAGAGTTTGTCGCCTTAGTTCTGGGATGGGCGAAGTTTACCTAGGTATTCACCATTCATAGTGACTAAACTCGCAGTAACTACATCTAAATATGTCGTTTGCTCTGCTTTTTAAGTGAAACATGTTTTCGTCGCATCCCGGAGTTGAGAGGGAGGAAAGCAAGTCTAGTATCTGTTCTATTCACACCAGGCCAGTGGTGATATCCTTCTGTGGGACTGAGGCAGCAAACCAGCAATCCCGCCACAGAATTATATGGGATATCCCATTGAACTGTTCTTTTCATCCTATAGTCGATGATGATGCCCAAGCCGAGACTATATTGGAAGGCGTCGCCATACCTGATTCTAGATCGGAGATAATACGGATGTTAGGTAAAAGACGTTGATTACCAAGCAAAAGGATTCGGAATGTTATTTAGCTAGCCAAGACAATCGGCGTATTGAATTCTGCATCTATTTAACCCTTATGTCCCAGTCAGGCGATAGCAGCCGTCCATCCGAATTTAAGCCGTCGTATTCGTATTCGAGCTATCTGCAAAGCGCGAGCTTGGGCCACGAATCGACAGGCGGTGAATGGGGAAACGAGGCACGTCGCTCCGATGATTGGCCAATTCGCAGGTAATGAAAGCCAAATTGGTGATGGGTAGCTAGACGGAGGTGATTTGCATTGCATCACCTCATGACAGGGGCCTTGTTTTCAACAAACGCTTGTGGAATGGGACGATGTCGACTACTTCGGTACGCGAATGGGACGATAGTGTTTGAAATATCTGACTCTGGCGTGGTTCTCCGGACGCAAAGGACGAGATGATCGTATCCCTAAATATTCAACAGGCAATGTTGACAATTTTCTAGTGGCGCAGATGAAAGTGTCAAAGTGACAATAGCTCCCCCCACATGAAGTTCACGGGTAGCGGGTAATGCATATCAGAGTTCCGTTATCGAGATGGTGGAGACGGAGTTATAGTCGACAGGTACAGTACATACAATCCTGCATGCGTTTGCTTGTATGCAACTTCTCAATGAAAAACAAAACAGGATGCAGCTCCTGACACATTCTTACAATCAGGAGCGACGAGTACCTTCACGTTGACCAATCAGCCGAGAGGGGATACTCGTCGTAACCGCTTTCCCCAAACTCCATAACCCACAGTTACTAAGAACAGTTGCTAGATTGATCATACCGAGCGAGCGGGTATCCAATTATCCGTGATTAGGTTTATAGTCGTAGCAGGTACTAACAAGTCCTAGCAGGTCCTAGCTTTGTGTAGTGTATAATTAAGCAGGGATACATGGGACCTGGCAGAAAAAAAGGGTTCTCTCTGATAATCAAATAATCTCAATCAACAAAATTTAGTGGATTCCTGCGATATCCACCTTCTCCCGGATCATTACTTCTTGGTCCCTTCGCCCTCCTCCTAGTTGTCCTCCTTTTCCGACCTCCTCGCTTCCTGTGCCCGTTTCCTCTGCGGTGGACCTTGAGATATTTTGGACCTTTCTTTTCCCTTTGGTGAGCGGGCCCATAGAGAGAATTCGTAGATTACAGTGCGACGTATCGATATTGGTCGCAACGCTTGCTCGCGCTCACCATGGCTGCGAACGCGACGAGCTTCAGTTCGCCTTTGGCGGACTTCAAGCTCTCTGCTGGAAACTTGCCTCCTCAGGTCGACTATGTTCTCGACACTATCGCGAACGCTACCCCCATGCAATGGATATTTACTCTCCTCGCCGTAGCTGTCGCATACGACCAGAGTACGTTCAAGCCTTTTTCGGATGCTCGTATCAACGTCTTGGAATCGCATTAACTAACCCAACCCTGAAATACAGTTAGCTATTTCATGCAGAAGGGCTCTATTGTTGGGCCAGCCTTCAAGCTTCCTTTCATGGGCCCATTCCTGGAGTCCCTAAACCCCAAGTTCGAGGAATACCTGCAAAAATGGCAAAGTGGTCCACTGAGTTGTGTCTCCATCTTCCACAAGTAGGCTCTTGTCCCCGTGTCGGTTCTTCCTCATAGCACTAACATTCGATTGCTCAGATTTGTTGTCATTGCTTCCACCCGCGACTTGGCTCGGAAGGTCTTCAACTCGCCCACATACGTAAAGCCATGCGTCGTCGATATCGCTACCAAAATTCTGGGAGAGGACAGCTGGGTTTTCTTGGACGGAAAGGCTCACGTCGACTACCGCAAGGGTCTCAATGGCCTGTTCACCCGCAGAGCCCTTGAATGCTATCTCCCTGGTCAGGAAGCCGTGTACAAGCAGTACTTCGCCAGATTCCTCCAGATTACCAAGGATGCCGGAGGAAAACCTATCCCTTTTATGCATGAGTTCCGCGAGCTCATGTGCACTGTCTCGCTTCGAACCTTTGCTGGATACTATATGCCCGACTCTGCCTGCAAGAAGATCAGCGATGATTACTACCTCGTCACTGCTGCTCTCGACCTTGTCAACTTCCCTATCATCATTCCCTACACCCGAACCTGGTACGGTCAGCGAGCCGCGCGCATGGTTATGGATGAGCTTGCGAAATGCGCTGCCAAGTCTAAGGTTCGCATGGCTGCTGGCGGTGATATTACCTGCATCATGGATGCTTGGATCAAGGACATGATTGACTCCAAGAAGTGGATTGAGGCTACCGAGAAGGGACTTTCGACCGAAGGCTTGGTGAAGCCGTCTCCTCTATTGCGCGACTTCAGCGACATGGAGATTTCGAGAACCCTCTTCACTTTCCTTTTCGCTTCCCAGGATGCTACCTCTAGCGCTGCCACCAACCTATTCCAAGTCTTAGCCAACCGTCCCGATGTTCTGGACCGCGTTCGAGAGGAGAACTATCGTGTGCGAAATGGCGATATCTATGCTCCTGTCAACCTTGACCAGCTGGAGTCGATGACGTACACTCGTGCTGTTGTTCGAGAGCTTCTGCGATGGCGTCCTCCTGTCCTCATGGTTCCTTACAAGGCCAAGAAGTCTTTCCCCGTCACCGACTCTTACACTGTCCCCAAAGGCGCCATGATTATCCCAACCACCTATATGGCTCTTCGTGATCCCGAGGTGTATGAGAACCCTGATGAGTTCGACCCTGAGCGATACTACACTGGAGATGCCGAGGAGAAGGGCGCCAAGAACTACCTCGTTTTTGGTACTGGACCTCACTACTGTCTTGGCCAGCATTACGCTCAGCTTAACTTGGCTCTCATGATTGGAAAGGCTTCAATCCAATTAGACTGGAAGCACCACGCGACTCCTGACTCCGATGTGATTAAGGTTTTTGCAACCATCTTCCCCAAGGTAAGCCGACTATATTTCCAGTTGACGAAGTTTGAAAGCTAACTATTCATTAGGACGACTGCCCCTTAACATTCGAAGAGAGGAAATGGTAGAAATCCTTATTCAAGCCCGACCTTGCGAGTTTGCGCAAGCATAAGGCCAAGCCGAGCTGAGCCGGGCCATGTCGTTTATTGGATGCAGGGGCTAAGCTGAGATGTCTTATAATGAAAGGAACGAAAGTAAATATAGTAATCGTAATGACGGTCTTGTATATAGGTTATCGCCGAGGATAGCTCGATATGAGCGACTTTTAGAATGTCCATAACGGCTGAGTTAGACCTAAAATTTGAACAAAATTCAAAGAATACCCCCTTTGATTCTAATTCAATCGGTTTTGTGATGTTTGAGCATGGTGATTGTGTGCAGTTCATATTATAGGGGCCGGGAAGTGTAATACTTAGGTAGGTATGAGTTGGAGACGTAATGCTTGAGAAGCCAGACAACAGATGATTTTGCCCTCAGTTGAGCTTCTTAAAGTCGGATATAGTTGTATTACCAAATTTATTATACTGGAAAGAGGTTGTGTGGTCTTGAGGGCGTCCACTTATGTATACTGCCTGTGATAGGTGACCTAATGCATGTATCATATGGTAACCGGCGGCCGTGACATCACAGCTGAGCTAACCAACCAATCCGTGAGCTCGGCAATCCCACTAATCCTCAGTGGTCGACTCTACTACCTGTGGTACTCCGCGAACGCAAACTTACTACCCTTTAGACAAACTCATACGCCCGACGACTGAGAAGCTTTCAATAGTTCCTCTTGAAATTTCCACTTTTTCTTCACACCCGGGAGGGGATCGACAATGGCGACTAAACGACTCGCGACGAGCACCGCCGCCGCCGGCTTGCGCGGGGTGAGCTCCCGAGCTACGGGTTCGGCTATGCCTCTATTCCTACGAGCGTCGTTCGGTACGACATCTTCAGCACCTCGAGTCCCTATACAGACAGCGATTACGCGCCCGCAGCTATCTCGGCGCATTGCCCCCGCGGGCGTTCGTTGGTCCTCAGATGTGCCGGCCGCGAGCAAGATATGGAGTTTTGAGGAAGTACGTCTATTCCGCACACATTTCAAGTCGCCTAACCTATATATCTACCCATAAATCTAGCTACCTACCCCCTCTTTCCATTCGATCCCATTCCTTCGAAGGTATATACCTAACATCTTCCCAGATTAACAAAGCCATCTCCCCCGATTCCCCGAGCTCCAAGCCCAAAGTAACCATAATCGACACGCGCGAGCCGTCGGAGCTCTCCTCAACAGGCCGCATCCCGGGCGCTCTCAACATCCCGATCGTGAGCGCGCCCGATAGCTTCCACATCAGCGCGGACGAGTTCCGCGACCGGTATGGGTTCGAGCGACCTGACCCTAAAGACGATGGGGAGGTTGTGTTTTACTGCAAGGCGGGGGTGAGGAGCAGGGCTGCGGCGCAGATCGCGAAGGAGGCTGGGTATAAGAATGTTGGGGAGTATCCCGGTAGCTGGCTGGATTGGGTTGAGAAGGGAGGCAAGGTTGAGCGGTGAATATGGGAAGGTCTCGCTTGGAGGTAGTCGGCTTGTTCATACAACTTTAATATCCAGGAAGGGAGGGTTAGCCGTGATAGGGAGCTCAAAGTCAATCCACGGTAGTCTTGAACGTAGAGATGAGGAACTACTGATAGACATACTCGCAAGCATATGTAGGCCTAGCAGTATCATAGAACCTGCTTGCCCTTCTCCCGTATACAAATTTAGGACTTAACGAACAAATCCCAAGTCCTAGGGTATAATGCGCTGTCAGATCAAAACCAAGCTCATGATTACATTGGTACATGAAGGTATCAGCTAGCTAGTGTACATAGTACTGTTCAGAACCTGCCAAACGCCATGAACGCATGGAAATGCCAGCTCAAGCCGCAATTTGACCCCAGTCCCGGTCTTATCATCCTAAGAAGGGTACCCTTGCCCTTCCCATACACATATACACAGTTCCTTTAGAAGAACCTCGGCGGTGTATCAGCAGGAGGCTGATCGCCMCCAGCCGCAGGCGGAGTGTCGCCCTCTGGGCCGCCAGACACCGGGCTTCCAGCGGCGAAAAACAGGATCTTGATCGCAAGCGCGAGACCCGCGTGCAAGGCGATCACGAGAATCAGCAGAATCTTGCTGGTCTGGCGATCGGTAGCGCTAAGGACGGGGTACAAGTTTCGGAGCAAGAAGGCGACGCTGAGGCCGAAGCCGACTCCTACAAAGACCCAGTTGAGGATGGTGATGGGCGACCAGCTGATAAGGGCGACGGGAACCCAGATTAGGTTCGCGTAGCCGTATAGCGCCCAGCACTCGAGCAGATTAGCTGATTCGGAGCCGAAGTATCGCAGTGCACCGAAGAGAACCACGGGGATCACGAGGGTGTAGCCGTAGATCAGACCAGCGGCACCTATAATCAATCGCATCAGCATTAGGCCAGACAAACCCCTTCCCCTCTCCATCTAAAACCACCCTTTAAACTCGAAGCATACGTACCGCTCAACAACTTGAAATCATACGCAAACGGGCCCTTCCCCTCGCTAGCCAAGTACTGGCTAATCGTGCCGCCCAAAAACAAAATCAGGACCACGGTGGTGGCGATCCAGAACGGACCGTACAGGTCGGGGTTGCCCTCGAGCACGTCGAGGAAGTTGGCGCGCGGGTACAGCGCGGCCCAGCACCGCGCCAGCACGCTCGACGTGTCGACGTCGAAGAACTGCGAGTAGAACGACAGCGTCCAGAGGTACCGCTTCGACGACGCGGAGCCGGATCCGGCCGTCGCGGGGGGTGGGAGCCCGCTGCTGCCGTTGTTGTTGCCGCCGGCGGCGGCTTTGCGCGATTGCGACTCGTTGAAGTTCGAGTTGTGGAATTCGAGGTCTTCTTGGAGGTCTGTGTGGCCGAGGTCGCCCTGTTGGTGGTGAGGTGTTAGTGCCTAAGTCTTCAGTAATAGCGGCGTCGAGCATGTTGCGCGGAGCTCAAGCTTGACTTAGATGATATCGATGCCAAAGCGTACCTCATCGTCGACGTCGACAACGGCGTCGTAGCCTGCGTTCGACATCTTGATTTCACCTCCTCGCCGGACCCTCGAAATAGAACAATTCTATTATGTCGAAGCTGATGTAGAATGTCTTGGCTGTTGGCGTCGCTCGATGGTGGTGGTGTTAAAAGCAAGGTAGGTACCTTGTACGGTAGCTGTTTGAGGACACGGAAGCACGCCGATCTTTAGCCGCGTTTAATTTACTTGATGTAAGCTCCAGAAATGACGTTAATTGGCTGGACTAGACCGAACTAGGAAGTACTCGGGTATCTTTAACAGCCTCTTGAATCGCTAATCGCTTCATTTAATTATTGAAATCACGGCCATATTGAAAACCTGTCTCTGTTCGTAGAGCATGGAAAATGAAGTTATCAGTACCCTGATAAACTTGGTGCATCGCATATCCTTTAGGTATTCGTTATTGAAGGATTTTCACTTTCAAGCTAATTGGAATCCGAGTTCAATCTGGATTACACTTTAGAAGCATCCTGCTGAATGGTAATTGGTCAAGTACGTTAAGAAAATCCAAGATTATCATTGCGGAAACCCGATTCGTAGAATTCATAGTGGACTAGAAAGCTATATCTCGCATGCGTCTCATGTCGATTGCCAGAGCGATTCACTAGGTAATCTGCAAATTGCACTCGGATGTCATGGTGCATCGCAACTTGATTGCCACTGAAACTAGACTATGCTATTTCCCGCAGAAAACATTCCATCGCAGTGGTCGAGAATATCTATCCACCCATTCGTAGCGTGCGTGCTCATGATACAACACCCCAAACCAAGACGCCGAAGAGATGGAACAGAGAGACGAATCGTTTACTTCAGCTTCTTCTTGGGTCGGAGCTGGTTGGTGTGTCCGCACTTGCGCTTGCGGCAGTTGGTGGCACGGGGAGGGAGACGGGCCTATTCATTCGTCTTGTATTAGCACGAAATTGGAAAAATTGTATGTGTGGAAATGACTCACGTAGCACTTGCGGCAGATCATCTTGTCGCAGTTGAACTTGGAGGCGAGGGCCTTGAGCGAGGGCTCGATGATACCACCACGGAGACGGAGGACGAGGTGGAGAGTGGACTCCTTCTGGATGTTGTAGTCGGAAAGAGTTCGGCCGTCCTCGAGTTGCTTGCCGGCGAAGATCAGACGCTGTTGGTCGGGGGGGATGCCCTCCTTGTCCTGAATTTTGGACTTGACATTGTCGATGGTGTCGGAAGACTCCACCTCGAGGGTGATAGTCTTACCCGTAAGGGTCTTCACGAAGCTATTGAATTTTCGTCAGTCGCAAATTCTATGTGTATTCGGTTCGGTCGGCAGTCGATGCGTCGCGCATTTCGATTGGTTTTTTGGTTGGAAAACAACTTACATCTGCACTAGAGACACATTCTAATTAGCATATTTCAAGATATCGCATCGCAGGATGGTAGTTGACTTACTCTTTGCTGTCTGTCGTGAGTGATGTGTGGTAGATGAGAAGGCGAAGATGATGCCGGCTTTAGAAATTTGGTGGGGGTTGAAATTCCACCACAAACGAACCCTAGTGGATTGAAGTCACGTGGACTTTGAGTGGCGTTTGATAAGTGAATTTTGCTTGCCAGGTGCTTGCACTTGTGCGTTTCAATGACCCACTTCAGCCCCTCTGTACTCAAGTACCCCACTGGAGCTAAGGTCGACTCCTTACATTGACGTTTGGGTATTTGAATATTGCTATGGTATTATGAATTTATTCATAGGGTAGAATATGTATCGGCCAGGGACGTATTGATTCCAGTACCCTCTAATAATTAGGTGTTTTAACTATTCGGAATCGTCGCCTGTCCAAACCGCCTTCCCCTTCCCCTTCTCCTTTCCTTTATCTCGTTGTTGTCTCGCTCTCTGAACACACCATACTTCTATCTGCTTTTCCACTTGTGTGGCGCCCTTGATCAATGTATCCAAAGGTATAGCCGCGAGGTCTGCTGCTTTGCTATACAATGTCCTCGCAGCGTCCGGGAGATCCTCCTCAGTTCTCCACACTGGGCAAGAATACCGAGCCTGTTTATTCCTTGTTCCGATATCCGGGTCTTCAGGGTCAGGTACTGGTTCGATTACTTTCGAGGAGCTATTTAAGGCCTCGTATCGATTCCATAAACGATCATTCTCTATGTCTTGAGATTGTTTATTCTCTTGAGTTGGATTGGAAGGACGCTTCTGTCCTTCAAAGGGCTCTCGGATTCTTTCAGCCGCTAGAAGAGATGTGAGCATTGCTAGTTGATGACCGAAAATGGACAATAAAGACCTACTTTTTGGATCACCATCTCCTATCCACATCTTCTCGAACCAATCCATAAAATCGTCCAACTTAGTCTTGTCCATAGTCAGGACATCTTCAGGGGTCACTTTATATTCCTCTCCTCGTAATAAAGTAGATGGCTCTCTGGCCGTATCGTCTTGCATAACCTGCTTCCACCTTACCCAGTCAACCTGAAGGCTTCGAGGGTCTTCATGGCTCCTGGGGGGTCGCTCAGTGCCATCAAGTGGGTAGAGTAGTTTTACGGACACAACAACCAGACTAATGAGGAGAACCTCTGGGTTGTCCATCGTCCGAATTCTTTTACCGCCAGTAGGATACGAGTAGTCCACCTTTAGTATCTCGGCAATACACTTAACTGTGAGGTATACTTCGACTAAGTAGAGTTAATCAGGTAATCGTAGTTCCTGTCCATTCACGTAAACTTACTTGGAAGAGCCAAGTCCGTAATGATCCGAGCAATAATCGGCACATAGTTGAGTGGCGGGAAGACAGTGTCAAAATTGATCTTGTACGATATCACAAGTTCTTGCACGGCAGCTTGCAGTCGGCCCGGTGGGATGTGATCTCGAATCTGTAGAGCACGATGGTACTCTGCTGGAAGACGGTCTCGGGCATTGCGTGGAATGTTATTGAGCTTTAGATAATTGTTAGCATGTCGATAAAATCCCTAGGATACAGCCAGACTATCAAGGATGACCATACCGCCGCAAGAAAATCAATCTCTCCCCTTTGCGCCCAACCACAGAAATCTGCTGTAGTAGCTGGTAACCGTCGTACCAAGCAGCCCAAGTAACACAGCGCTAGGGTGTCGACCAGCTTCGGTAACTTCCATCGCCTGACCGCATCCGGGGCCCAAGTAGCTGTCGTAGCATCCGAGAGATCGAAGTCGGACGACTCGCCTCCCGTCCCTTCGCTCTGGGAGCTAAACAGCGGAGCGCTCGAAGCGTACCCATCCTCGTCCTCGCCAGCCTCCCCCTTTCTCCTCCTGGCTCGCTCTCCACTCTCCTTCAATGGCAAGTTCCTAACCCTAAGCGCCCACAGCGCCCTCACGATCTCCTCGAAGTCCTCGGGCAACCCCTTCTCATGGACGAGCCACCAGACCTGCCTCATCAGGACCAGCTGCAAGGCCTCGAGGTACAGCTCCCTGCCCTCGTCGCCGGAGAGTTTGACGGCGATTTTCTTCTTGGGCTCCTTTTTCTTGCGTGAGACCTTGCCCTGGGTCCCGAAGGCGTCCTCGTCGCCCTCGTGCTCCGCGAAGCCTTCCAGCCGGTGCCCGTTCCGGCAGTACCGGATCGCGTCCTGCGCGTACCACTGCCGCGCGCCGCATTCGTCGCACCGCTCGCCGTCGCGGAAGCGGTGGTATTTCCCGGGCGCCATCTCTTTGTCCCCGATTGCCGCTCGCAGGGAAAGACGTAGCGGTGGAAAAGAAAAGAGGGAAGAGCGTGGGGCTCAGAGAAGTGGGGTTTTGGTTGGGTATACTTTCTTAAACTTAGTACTACATACCTGGGTTCGATGGTGTGGCATATGGTAATTCAATGGAAATAAGTTTATTTTTCTAATGGTGCGATACTAGAAAACATCGTAGAATCAAAACGCCACCAATCTTGACCAAACCTGATAATGACTTTGCAACTGAAATTTGCCGCCTGTACTTTTCAATACTGTAGCAACATGAAATGCTAACACTACATATTATAGTGCTTAATTAAAGTGATCTATTGGTTACCCATACAAGTTGTGCTTGCCCATAAGCTGTTTGTACTTGTTTATTTCATATAGTAGTCGGCGATGTCCAAAATTCTCACATTCTGATGCTATCTAGAAACCAAAGTATCAACCATAAATTTGCTTGCATCACACATAAAGTCACACCAAATCACCTGGAACAAAAAGCTTAAGGGAGATCTTGTAGATTCCGCAAGACAAGTCAAGTATCAGTTAAACGGGGTGCCTGTTTTGCTATTATCCTCGCAATGCACATTGTTTTGTTCCTCAAAAGAGATGGGGGTAGATGCGAAATCCAGTGGATTGTCGTACCAACTCCTTGAACCCCCAACGTGGATAGCAAATAGCAAATCCACAAGAGAAATCTCATGATGAATCTCGACCTTGAATAAGCCTCCAGTATGAACCTAACTACTAGTTTCCTAGTCAAATAATCCCCTCTAGGCGATGTCCAAGTAGGTGGAGGCATTCTGCGGAGCTCGGTCCATTGGCGGTCCGCATAAGGTCCTAAGTCTCCCTATTGGAGACTTAGTCCTTCTGGCTGGGCTCGTCAGCCTTGATGGCGGCCTCCTCACCCATAGCGGACTGAATCGTGATGACTAAAGCTTGTTAATTGTGATGCTCAAATTATCGAAGGCACTGATAACTTACTGAGAGGGGTGCCGTTCTCGTCGGCAGCCTCGATCTTGTTGCCAAGATCACCCTCGGGAAGCTTGATGTCGCTGCGCTCCTCACTGGTGTTGACGTCGTGAAGGACAATGAAGCCGTCCTCAATGTGGGACTAGCGGTTTAAATATATTAGCGCGACTTCAGAAACAACCGATATAATTTGCGATAAGGTTTACTTACGAAGTTGTACTGCTTGGTCTTAACAACAGGAACCTCCATGTTGTGGGTGGAGGGGCAGAGTTCTTCAAGCTTCTTGCCAGTGAAGATGTCGATACCGACTAGATGGACCTTGGCGTGGCCGTGCTTGCCAGTCTTGGAGGTCGACATGTCGACGATCTTGCAAGGACGACCCTTGATGACGACGTTGCCGTTCTTTCGGAGGGCCGAACATTGCATGGGGAAGGTATTGGAGGCACCAGCATCTCCCTGGTTGTCGATCTCGAACTGCGGGGCGGAAGACTTGTCAGCATCACTGTTACTGCCCCAGACTGAGGTCGCAAAAAGGTTGACTTGGAAAGGAAATGTGTGCGATGGGCCGCGGCATTTCACATATCGCGGGGTTCATTGGCGATGCGTGCAAGATGCGTAATGCGTGATGCGTGATGCGGGGTGGTTAGGTACGAGCCCGCGGATGCGATGCGATGCGATCGTCAAAAAAAAAAGAGGGACATGATGATGCCTGTACTTACCTCGTCCGCCATCTTGAAGGATTGACCGAAGTGAAAGTGTCCTGGAAGTAGAAGAGAAAGGAAGATGCACAGATGGCCTAGCTGAGTTGTCCGAGATCAGACTTGAAGTTGGTGGACTTTTTGTAGAGGGGGAGGGAGGATTGGGAAGAGTGAGAAGATCCAGAGGAGGGGGTTGAAAAATGCAGAGGGATGAGGGACGTCAAAGGCAAGACGGGATTTTTTTTCTTCCAAGATCAATTGGGCACACAGCTTTCCAGGGTTTAGGCGGCACCTGATTGGCTGGTTTGGGCCTAAGTCTACTGTGAGCCCCAGTTTTTTTTGTATTTTTCTTAGGGAGTTTGGCGGGGTTGTGCTTTTGTGGGTTTTCAGGCAGCCTAGGTCAGTCTGGGCGGGTAGCTCGCACACAGCCGAGCACTAATTTTTGTTTTCTCATAGCGCGCTGGCCACTCAACCACAGTGCCCCTCTTCGATGTTTAGTGAGAGCCTGGAGGGTTTTAAGGTTTCCAGGGAGCAGAAGCCCCTCCTCGCACCTGCAAATAATACCTTACGTCCATAGTGTATTTCGAGCTGTAATCAGGCTTGGCTTGGCTTTGACTTTACACTTCGACAGCTAGCAGTCGATAAGCAGCCTACATCCATACCAATATAACTTCCATCTGCAACTACATACTGTGGACTTCTACCTACATCTCAGTTCAAGAGTTTTACCACCACATTGCTGAGATGTTCCAATCGTTTAGTACTAGCACATACCGGATGGTACCTCTGCGGCATTTGTCCGTGTTTGGAAGTATGCTGCCTCATCAACATGTACAGATACGAAGTTATGGGATCTGCATCGCGGGTAGCAGCAAGTACAGATACGTTTCCTACTGTCCGTTTCCCAAAACTAAAAATTGACCCACGTCCGGATCTTGCTAAGGCTATGTTTATGTTGCTCCGTGGTAAAAGCAGACTAACCCGATGTGGTACTGGTTTGTTCCCATTGACATGTGTCTACAGCTTCAGCCAATCATAATCCTTCATTCTGCGACTCCCAAGAGGCTGTTGCACGGCCTTGTAGGCGTTCTAGAAGGGGTCTCATTAACTAACCATCTGTATGATTTGATTATCATGAGCAATACACTCTCCTATTCTCAACGCTAACCCATTTTACAATTGCCGACTCTTTAATCTAGACAAGCCGCATTTATACGATTAGCTTGCCGGTACGAGCTATAGCTAGCAGAGTCATGACGCGGACCGACTCATAGCCCATCCCCTGTTCGCATCTAGAATATGTGGCTCGATCGGCTTGCCGGTCAGTCAACTTCTCCCGCTCCCTCCCAGCCGGGTAGTCGCGCGTACTCTCCTGCACCTCGACGAACCCCGAGTGGCCTAGGCCCCTATATCACATCACAACAGCGACCGGGCGTCACACCGAGATCGTCGTCGCTGTCCTTAGCATCTACCGAATCCTCGGCCTCGTCGTTTCTGGCATCTTCTCGGAGAGCTAATGGCTCGACGTTGAAGGAATCGAGGACGATATACTCTGGGCCTGATCCTGTGGACATTCTCAATAAGCTTCTGGGAGATGAAAAGAACAATGCGGCATCAGCTACCAAATCGGCGGCCGACTCGGTTAGCTCGATATCTGCCGAAGACCTCCAGCTGGAATTTGATTTTGGTGGATTATCTGTCCGGGAGCTAGCATTATCAGAAGATTCAGCAATAGATGGTGCTGGGGTATATAGACCGCAGGCAGCTGAAGAATGTATGTCACCTTTCGATCCTAACCTCCGCTCTCACCGTGCTCATTATTCAACTTCTTAGACGAACGAGACAAGGCCAAGTTCGAAGACTTACACCGATCAATACGAGCGTGTGATGAGGTGCTGAGCTCTGTAGAGACCAACCTGACAAGCTTCCGAAACGACCTTGCCACGGTGTCCGCAGATATCGAGACGTTACAAGCACGATCCACAGCCCTCAATGTACGATTAGAAAATCGGAAAGCAGTGGAGAAAGGCTTAGGGCCTGTAGTTGAAGAAATTAGTGTATCTCCAGCAATAGTGTCAAAGATTGCCGACGATCACATCGACGAGTCATGGGTGAAGGTCGTTGCTGAGATCGACCGAAGGGCTACTGCTCACAAGAAGAGCACTTCAATCGCCCAAGGTAGTAAAGGCATGCAGGATCTCGGCCCATTATTAGAGAAGCTGGTGCTCAAAGCTATTGAACGAATAAGAGACTTCCTTGTCGCTCAGATAAAAGCGCTTCGGTCACCACATATTAACGCCCAAATAATTCAACAGCAGAACTTCCTCAAATTCAAGGATCTGTTCACTTTCCTCCATAAACACCATTCCACGTTAGCCGACGAAATATGCCTGGCATATATGAATACTATGAGATGGTACTATGCCAACCAATTCACACGATACGAAAACGCCCTCCGAAAAATCAAGCTGCACTCATTGGATAAGACGGATGTGCTGGGCAACGAGGATACGTCGCGCAAAGGAACCGTCCTTTCGAGTTCCAAAATTGCCGGCCCGCCACACGATGCCTTCAATTTGGGCCGGCGAATCGACCTTCTGCGCACTCACAACCAAAGTGCGCTTTCGTCCTACCTCGCCGAAGAAGACCAGTCTACCCATTATCTTGAAGTGCCGTTCCGAAATTTCAACCTCGCCCTCATTGACAACGCAACGGCGGAATACACATTCCTTGCGTCGTTCTTTTCGCCGGCCCTGAGCTATTCTACTATTTCACGCCACTTTACTTACATATTCGACCCGACCTTCCAGCTAGGCCATACCCTGACGAAGACTCTTATTGCTGATACGTACGACGCTATTGGCGTTTTACTAGCTGTTCGGCTGAATCAGCACTTCCAATTTGAGCTACAGCGGCGCAAAGTACCCGCAGCAGATGGTTATCTTAACGGGACAGCCATGCTCCTATGGCCGCGTCTGCAGTTCATCATGAATGCACACTGCGAATCCGTCCGCACGCTTACCACGGCCCTACCAACGCGTCCACCGACCTCCAAGACGGAGCAGGGCAAGCTGTCAGCTGCGCCGCATGTCTGCACGCAGCGGTTTGGGCAGCTGCTTCATGGGATCCTGGCACTTAGCACAGAGGCCGGGGACGACGAGCCGGTTGTGACGAGCTTAAGAAGACTACGGAGCGAGATAGAAGCCTTCTTGACGAAATATAGCGCGGCCTTCGGCAATGACAGGAGAAAGAGGGAACGCTTCCTGTATAATAATTATAGTCTGATCTTGACGATCATCAGTGATACGCATGGGAAGTTGGCGGAAGAGGAGCAGGAGCATTTTGAGGGGCTAAAAACGGCTTTCCAGGAGGCTGCGTGATGCGTTACCTCAAGCCAGATTTCTAAACGACTAACCTTAGACAGAGTACTGGGTTCGGCAAGGCAAGACTAAAACGATTAACGAGACTGCAATTCTAAAATGGGTTGGGCCTTATGAAAAAGGCAGCTTCTTGAGTTTTCAAAGGCATTCCGTGTTGTATTGTAAACGTGTTCTAGAGCCACAGTAGCCATCTCTCCCACGGAGATGATCCTCAACTTCTTCTAAGAAACATAAGTGACCCATTATCTACAAAGACTCTTCCAAACTCGTCAATTGTGAAATGCAATTCCCTATTCCCTGGCCTGCAAAAACATCGCAACTCGTTAAGGTATCAACGCCCTCCTCATAAACCCATACACTACACTTAGTGCAGCTAGTATCGTCGTCCGACCACCCTGTGGTCCTAGAAATAGTGGCCCGGAATTGACCACGCGGCGATATTTGCCCATATGGGGGACTTTCGGAAGTACACGGCGCCAAGGCCTATGAAGACCGCTAGGATCACGGCCTTGTTGGCCCACATGGTCTTGAGCGCCTGCTCCCGCTTCGCGGCCCACTCGAGTTCGCGCTGCTGCTGCTGGAAGAAAGTGTGGCCCTCCTCGAGGCTCTGCGCCGCGCAACGCCGCACATCCCTCCCGGTCTTGAGCGCGCTGGCGCGCGAAATAGACCGCCACTTAGGCAGGCTCTCCGGCGGGTGGCGCTCGAACAGGCGGGCGGCGTCGGCGATGACGGCGTCGAGGTCGAGGTTCTGCGGCAGCTTCGACAGCGCAAAGTGCAGCATGTCGGGCTCGTCGTGCTCGAAGAGCTCAGCGCGGCGGTGCAGCACGATCTGCGCGAACACGTACAGGCTAAAGACCTGCTCGCGCGCCAGCAGCGCGTCGAACAGCCGCGCGATGTCGCTGTACTGCTGCACGTTGTGCGCGAACATGGTGATGGTGTCTGATAGCGCGAAGTACGGCTCCGTCCGGCTGATGTGCGCGCATAGCGACGGGTCCACCGCCCACAGGATGTCCGGGATCAGACGCAGGTGCGCCAGCGCTGGCCGAAGGCTCGGCAGCATGAAGTCCCGGATGCGCAGCGCGGATAGCCGCGATACGGCGACTGCGCGCGCCGAGGGCGCCAGCACGAGTAGAAACACCTGGCATATGTCGTGGTACCCTTGGAAGTAGGAGAGGTACGGCTGCCGCCGCAGGACCTCGGTGATGAGGTCCGAGAGCGCGGCTTTCTTCACGTCGAGCTGCGCGGGGGTGTCATCTGGAATTAGGGTGTTTAGTTCTGTCCTGATATTTTTCTTTTCTTTTAGCACTTTTCGGCATACAACTGATACGTACTGCTTGGGTAGTAGACGAAGCTACGGTCGACGTCAAGCTTGACTTGGTCTTCGTCTTTATGTCGTGCGAGGCGCCTCCACGAATCGGAACGGTCGTCTGGTTCCCCGCCCTCGTCGACGCGGAAGCCCAGCAGCACCGGCCCTGTTGGAACATAACCTTTGAGCCTCACGATTCCCCGAACGAATTAACCGGGGGTAGGAAGTCGGATGAGGTTGGGTTGGCGCGCGGGACACTCACATGCTTGGCGACGGATGGCGTCGGAGACGAACCCACCCTTCGATACAGCTAGGATCTGGAGATCGCCGATGTCCCTCCGCCTGCATGCATCTGTGATGCGGGCTCGCTTGCGAGCTAATGCGGGCTCGTCGTGGTGATCATCTGAGCCGCCATCTTCTTTCTCCTCCTTCTCCCCTTCCTCCTCCTCCCTGCCGTCGACGGCCTCCTCTTCCCAGGCCATGGGGGATCGATCCGCGAAAGTCTCGCCCTTTCCTGCGCTGCACGCCAGGTTGCCTCACGTGTCGCCTCTCGTGCGTCTGTGTGGACAAATAGCACGACGCTGCCCTGGCAGGGTCGCAGCTTGTGGCATTTGATATCATGCAGCGACGTGTGCTTAATTGGCCCCCCTTTTAATCTGCGACGCTCTCATAAGCCGGAATTCTGGATTAGGCTAGTGTACCTAAGGTATGATGTAGGTATCTAAGGAGTTGAGACCTCTACCTATCGTATCGTACGCACACTTGTCCAAGATCAGCGTCGTCCTTCGAGGTGTGTTTATATGAGGGTTGTAAAAAGTCACGGAATGAGAAGAGGGGAAATAGTGTTTGATGGGACGGAGATGTGTCTGGCGCAATGGACGTGTGATGTCTAAACGTTGGGTTTGAGCCAACGGCGTGAGAACAAGTAACGGCTTTCACTGGTGAGGAATTGAAGGTTTGGCAGCTGTCGGGGAGCTCGGGTGGGTCTTTCCGTCCGGTGAGGTACCCTTGCGGCGCCAGCGCAGGTGCCAGGGGGCGGCCCCGGCCCGGGGAACCACAGCGCTAAAACGCAAGTCGATGGCACTTGAGGATGCAGCGTAGGGCAGACCCAGCCTCTTGCAGCTATCCATTGTACCGGTACATCCATGTCGTGCTTCTGTGTTTCCAATTTCCAAGGCATCTGGATGAGGTCCTAATGCATCACATATTCGCCTCCTCAGGCATTCATAATGCTCGTGATTTCTAACTGAGAAATATCTATCCTTAGGTATTTTGCAATTTATCAGTTGCCCTCGATGAATTCTCAAGTGATAGAAGAATACTTCGAGTAACAAAGCCTTTGTCTCTTCCCAGGCATCTCGTTCGTGTATCTCTTTGTTCATCCGGCCATCCTTGACACCGTCGAAGCCCATATGTCTTACGTAGGTATGTAGGGTTAGAAGGAGACCGAACTAATAACATTTAGTCCCTGTACGCTGACGAAACATAATAGGATGAATGGTATAGTTGTATTTCGTTGAAGAGACTTTATCTGGTACTCGGTGAGTAGCGTTGGTTGGGGCCGCATTTAATTACCGCCGCTGTCGACTAAATCAAGCATTTACATACTTACACCGTGTGATTAGAGCCAGAGTAGTATAGTCATAACTGCCCTATTAATTCTAATTTCTTCCATCGCAAATACCGCATCTAATAAGTCGATTGAAGCGAAGATATCGTGGAACCCAAGTCCAAAGGCGCCAAGACACTTCGGTACTGTACTTGATTAGGGAAACTTTAACCCCTCAACGCCGCCTTCCTTTCCACTATTCCGCACCTTTCTCGTATGAGCTGCTTGTACGACAACTCTTAGTCCAGCAGGTACGCCCTCCCATATAATACATAATACTTGGCTTTATGCACTCAATATTGGAAGGAAGCTTAGGCATCTCCCAATGCACCCGCAACGCTAAGAGCACGCGACTGATTTTTCCCCGCATCTTCTCAGGTACCGCAGTTCCCAAGCTCCCTATMCCTGCCGTACCTGTGGACGTTCCCCCTTAACATTAACACTGACACTTAAGATTAGGCTTCGATCCGAATAAGGTGGACAACCGTTCCCCTGGAAATAGACACGCCTAGAAAAGTCAAAGCGCGCATAATTCCAACATCCAAGTTGCATCCATTCTATTCTGGGATCGGGAACTTTGTCTATACCGTCAAACGGCTATTGACATCAGGTTACGTACTTTACTACCTGGTATCTAATCGCGTAATTCAAAGCTGACTAAGGGCAGCCTCGGGACCGTCGATGCGCTCAAGACTCCTTTTATGATATTCCCCTGATCGACATCCCCGGCTGGTTCCATATCATCCGCTCCTTGGACAGTCCAAGCTGTTGGGGTTTCCCAGGTCTACCACGTAACCCTGGGTTGGGCATATCGAGTCTCTACTTAAGGTGCGGTCACCTACCATGACCACGTCTTAGCCACAAAACGGACGAGTGGCCTGTGTGACTCCATCGTCAACCCCCAGTCGGACTCTACTCATTAATATTGGGAATCGCTATTTTCTAGCTTCTATCAACATATCGAGTACCAACAACACTCATCCGTCATAAACCCTACATCTAGATCAAGTTACACGCGCGTTTCGAGAATGTCGCTCCAAACTTATGTCTTAGAAAACGACGAATGGGTGGCGCGTACCGTTTCTGCGGACGAACTTATGAGGGATAATGCCGCTCCTCTCCGTAAGACGGGAAGACAGTCGCTCTCAAAGCCGCCCACATGCGGTTTACTCACAAGGACGGTCGTTGAAAGCCCTGTCATAAGATGGGTGCTGCCGGTACAGCTTCGGTCTGCTCGGTATAATGATGTTGCATTGATTGGTGTAGGTATCCTTCCTCATTGCGCATTCCTTTCTTCGTTACGTCTCTATACTTAGCTAGGAGTCAATTTTTGAATCCTAGCTTTGAAAATTCTTCTCCTAGGATAACATTCTTGAGAATTCAAGAATTGGATGCATGTGGCTTCTGGTCCTTCTATTCATAAGCCGATAATATCCCCGAACTCGTGCTGTGCATGATGCCGATGTCGTGTGTACTAACTTAAAATTAGGACCATAGTGTTCAGATATGCGAGCTGGGTCGTGATAGACAGCTTCAAGACGTCGTCAGGAAGACTGATTTTGGATCCAGAATACGGAATGCAGTAGTCATGGGAACACCTCAGTATTCCCGCAAAGTAAGCGAAGATGGCACGCATGTGAAGGCCGAGGATGACGATACGGAAATGGCCGACTTTGGCGGTACAGCTCCCAGTTCTCGGGATGTGAACTCAGGGCTTCCTCCTCAGTTGCTAGTCTTGATGCTTGAGCAGGGCGACTTGGTTTTCCTGTTTTTGGAGCAAGGGCTCGCTCGGAATTGGGTCTTCGTTTCTTCCACGCACAAGGTGTCCGGGCAGCGCCTCGTCTACCCTGGATTCCATATGGCCATCGACCCGTCCTCAAAGTTTCTAGCTGTAGGATGCTCTGAGAGTATCTTCATCATGTATCGACTTGAGTCGATGGAAGAGCTACGAGCCGCGTACTCCGAGGATCGTACCTTTCGGCCAATCAAAGAGGTGGTAGCGCGGCCTGTTAAGGGTATCATCCACAAGATCGAGTTCCTCCATCCAACCCATGGGAATGAGATACAGGTCATTTTGATGCTTATCATGGTCCAGCCCGAAGTTTCCAGGTTGGCGGTATATGAATGGGAAAGCACATGTAAACTTGGGGAAACATTTCTCGAAGAAAAGAACGGCTATAGACTTGACGATGACTATCGCTTGCCATTGTTGGTCGTACCCCTTAAAGTCCGAAACGCCTTTCTGATCATCACCGAGCGTATTACAGCAACCTGCTCGGATATCCTAAGCGGACCTCCTACATTTGTCCAATTCGAACTAGCAAACCGGGAAGACACTGAATTACATCACGGCACTCGCGAACCACTGTGGACGGCATGGACAAGGCCCATACGACATCCTCCATATCATGACAGTAAAGACGTCATCTATTTAGCAAGGGAGGACGGCCTAATCAACTTTCTTGAATGCGGCGACGAGTTTGAAATCGAGACGAGTGTCAGTATGGGATCTGTGGACTGCAACATTGACACGGCATTTGCGTCTCTCTTTCATCTCTTTGGTGATGTTCTAGTGACCGGTGGAGACTCGGGCCCTGGCGCAGTTTGGAATGTTGGTACTCCTAATCTGCTTTTCTTACGATGACCTTAGCTGATATAATTATCATTGGTAGGTTGAAGCGAGACAGTCCCCGCAAAGAATCGGCTCAATTCCGAATTGGTCTCCAACTGTTGACTTCATTGTGACTAAGGACGGAGTCTTCGAGGAGGCCAGTGAAGGTTCTAGCTCCAGCACGGGAAAGAAGACCAGCGAAGGCTCTAGCTCTATTGGAAAGATGGTTCCCTACCAACCAGATAAGGTGTTCGCTTGTAGCGGCAGAGGCATAACAGGCGCCATCACACAATTTCGGTACGGCATTCAGGCAAGAATTGGCTTAGACCTCACATATTCCTCCAACATCAAACAGTGTTGGGCCATCTCCGATTTTGAAGCCACAGATGAAGGGTTCTTTTTGCTCCTAGCGCTTCCCAATGGGTCTACAATTCTACACCTGTCTAGAGATCTTTCTGAAGCGTCAGAGATAGATCACGATGCCATACCTTACGATCTTACGTCGACGACGCATACTGTGCAAGAATTCGACAGTAGGGTGGTGCAAGTCACGACGAATTATATCACAATTGTTACCCCCACTGGCTGGTAAGTCTTCCCGAATAGTAGAGATTTGATAGCGATTGACGAATCACGCTTTATAGTTCCCAGAATTCTACTGGCGATGTAATACGAGACCACGCCGCCGTCGTAGCAGATGCTGTCGTCAGAGGTGACACGATCGCTTTGGCGGTGTATTCCGGGTCAAGTTTCAAGATAATCCTGTTAAACATCATCGGCCTAGAGGTCTCCTTTCGGCGAGCCTTTGATGTTGAAGGTGAAGTCACTTGTCTTGCTATAGAAAGGTTCGCTGGTGATTTTGTTGTGCTAGCCGGTCTCCAACAAGGTGAAGATCCAACTCTAGCGATATATCCTACCTTATCGCAGCAGCGGGGCTTGGCGACGCCTCTTTTGCTAACATTGAAACCGGGTATGTGGTTCTGAAGAGCCTTAACTTAAGTTGACGAGCTACTAACGATGTGTATAGCTATGTTAAATCTAGGTTCCAACATGGTGGATTCTCGAGGTCAAGATGCTACGTTCGGGGTCTTAACGAGTATTGTTCATCGTCTTGGTGAACGATCCGGCGAAGAAGTCGTTATAGCTGGAACTCGGGATGGGGATGTGCTCACGATCAAACTCAATCGGTTGCAGCCTAGCAGCTATGAGATATACCGCGACAGATTCGGGACATCTCCATCTCGCGTTTATCCAGGCGAAGTGATTGGGGACCCCGATCCAGTTTTGGTCTGTAGCGATGCTGAGCTTGGGATAATGACGAGCTATGTTACAGACCACCAAGGAGGTCACTTCGATGAGATATACCGTGTTTGGCCTACTGATGGAGACAGACCTAATATGTCTTCGCCGCCGATCAACTCTATTGCGTCACTACATGAACAGCTCCCTGAATACGGGGAGTCGACGATGGTGATGATTGCCGGCCCGCGAATAATGGTTACCGAATTACAGCGTCAACCGAAGCCAGTTCCACGTTATTTTCCAGTTGGAGGGACCCCGGTAAAGATCATCTACTCTAAGCGGTTAGAGGCTCTGGTTACTGTCGTTTCGAAAAATGGGCTCCCTTCCTTGCACTTCCTTGACCCTGAGACAGGAAAAGACTTGTCGCAACCGCTGGAGAGGAAAAAGCTGAACGAAGTCTATAACTACCACGGGGTGGACTACATCACGGGTCTGGGAAATGCGGACACGAGGGCCATGTCTCTTACGACATGGACGTACAGAGCGGGCACTGTCCGCGGGGACTGGATCGTTCTCGCCATGCGTAGGAGAGATAACGAAGGCCTTCTCCTAATCATTTCGGCGGAACCAGAAACTACGTCAAGTCAACCTAATGGGACTCGGTGGATACGATTCTGGACTAAATTTGACCGGAAAATACGCGATGGCCCAATATGGTCAGTTGCAACAGATGAGCATGGCGTATTCCTATGCGTTGGTGTGGTTATCCAATATCACATAATTGAACAAGGCAAGTTCAAGGTTGTGAGACAACATGAACTGCCAACCCCGGCCTGTTGGATGCAAGTAGTAAACGGACGGCTACATGTGCTCACTACTAATCACTCGCTTATCATCCTTGACTATAAGAGTGACCTCATGGACGAAGGCGAGCAGATGATAGAGTTATACACAGACGACACCTGTCGGAATGGTTTACACTTCATTGAGGCGGGCACATACTCGAGTCCCATAACTATGTTATCTGACCCGATGTGTGGAATTCACGGTCTATGGATTCCATCTGAAGAGGATAGACCATTAAAATTGGTATTTCACGCTGAGCTTCAAGCATCCATCAGAAGGTTCGGTCGCGGATATACAAGGCCTTCATGGGGCTCGTTTAAGAACCGACCACGCTACGGCTGTATTCCGAGCGGACTACCTGGTTCAGATACCATAGGTCTTACTATTGATGGATCACTTCAGCACTTTACGCTCTTGAATGAGGACGCCTGGCGGTTCCTCAGATTCGTCCAGAATTTGGCGAGGGTGTCCGCAACAATCTGCCCACACACTTCGTCAAGCCCGACTACCGACGAATTTGATCCGGAGCCTCAATTGTATCCCAAGTTAAACATGCAAGTCGACGGCAACATCTTGCAGAGATGCCTCAATAAACGTGCGCTGGAAGAGCTCGTTTCGACGCGATATTTGCAGCGGTTCCGAGAACTGCTTGAACCTCTAGATGAGGATGGATACCTATCGTCTGACGAAGGACCCGTAAATGATCGGGCTGTATTCGAACTGGCTTACACTATCCTCAAGTACTACCTTGCGCCTGTCTTTTAACCCTGATTTGGTTATAGCTGTGTCGTGAGAGCTTGGCTCAGAGCAATCTGGATTCAAGACGTGCTACCTACCAAATCAGCTGGTTTCAGCAAAGAAAACTGTTTGCCAAGGATAATTGTTACGATGTCAAAATTGATGGGAGGTTGAGACAAGGATCCAAACGGAGAAATTGTTGTTGTTTTCGTGACGATTATGTCTGAAAGCCAAACGAACGCTGATGTTTAGGGACTTTAGAACTGAAAGTCTCCTTTTCCTTTCTAATGGATCTCACATAAGTTGGTAAGGATAGAACGGTGTAGGGTATGAATTTGATGTTGGACGATGACGAAGAGCATTGATAGCATTGCTAGGCGTGGAATGGCTGGGGCGTCTTATAGAATGGAATGAATAATGAAACTGCGTTGAACAATTCAACTAGAGTCGTCAATCTTGTAGGGACCTACTGTAATACCCCTTAAAGATGAAGAGAGGAGGAGGTACGTACCTTGTAGTTGCCGGCGTCTTATCTAATCTCGGCGTTATCGATAGTGAATTGTCCCACTCGCTTAACCCTTCATAATTGCATTGTGCAAGTTTTATTTCACAAAAATATTTCACCTCACCTGAGCAGCGACGTTAGGTACATCGTACGGGGTACCGTCCACTGTAGCGCCCACCGTCATCATCGTTGATCTTACCTATTACCCCACTACGACGAAGGAAACAACGGCCCTAACCCCTTCCACGCCCTTGGAATCAATCGAACAACACGTTGCAGGAAACATTTCCTCCCGCCGTATTTTGAGTCCATCGTGAACTAGGCCCAGCAAATTTGTCCGGTTGGTGCTAACGACTGCATTCTTCCGCCCAGTTTGCCGCCCTTCATCTACACGTAAAAGTTCAACGCACTTAAAATTGCCCCTCGGCGCTCTACAGGATCCACCCCACTGTCGTGAGCATCCTAACGCATACCGCATACTGAGGCGCACATCTACTTCCGCAAAGTCTCACTATCTTTGAGGAAGCTTAGACTTTGTCTAGATCATCTACCTAACTATCATATACCCACCTTAACATATCACTAATCCTAGTCCTCATCCGTCCATACCACCGCCAACATGCCGCCCAAGAAGAAGGGAAACAAGAAGGCAGCCGACGACTGGGAGGCCGAGCTGGGCGAGTCGATCGCACCCGCGAATGGTGATGCCACTACTTCCGCTGCTGCAGCACCAGAAGAAAACAATGAGGAGGGCGACGCACCAGTTGGTGGCCTCATGGCCATGATGAAGAAGAACCGAGAGAAGCGAAAGAAGAAGGGCTTGTCAGAAGATTTCGTTGATGGCGAAAATGCTCCCGGTGCTGAACCAACCCCCGATGTTGCCGCTAAAGCACCCGAAGAAGCAACGATGGAGGATGAGTTCGCGCTGCCCGAGAAGAAGGGCAAGGGTGGAAAGCAAAATAAGCAACAACAGGCCAAGCAGGCAGCAGCTGACGCTGATGATGAAGAGACAGGAGAGGGTGGCAGAATATTAACGAAGGCTGAGAAGGAGAAGTTGAAGAAGGAGCGAGAGAAGCAGAGAAAAAGGGAACAGGTGAGTGAATTTCAAACACACTCAACTCACGTTCGTTGACTGACATGGGTTCGTATTAGGCTGCGAAGAAGAAGACTACAACMCCCGCTCCCGCCCCTAAGACTGCCGAACCCGCAAAGCCAGTGGTGGAAGAGAAGAAAGAGACTCCTGCGCCTGCGGCCGCGGCCGATACTGCGGGTAAGAAGGGAAAGAAGATTCCCGCACATCTACTAGCCCTCCAGAAACAACAAGAAGAGTTGCGACGACAACGGGAGGAAGCTGAGCGCGCTGCCGCTGAAGAGAAGGCGCGATTGGAGGAGTTAGAACGACAAGAGGCCGAAGCAGCTAAACGGAGAGAAGAGGAGAAGGCCCGTAAAAAGCAGAAGGAGAAGGAGAAGATCGAGCAGCTGAAGAAGGAAGGCAAATTCCTCACCAAGGCACAACGTGAGGAAAAGGCTAGGAATGAGAGGAAACTCCAACAGATGATCGCGGCCGGCATCAAAGTTGGACCTTCTGACGAGGGCGAAGAGAAAAAGAAGAAGGTTGTCTACGACAGCAAGAAGCGTGGCAAGAAGACCGACCAGAAGGTATTCGGCCTACAAGATACTACCTTTGTCTTATTGTATCATAAACTAACTTGTAACCTATTAGGTGGATGAAGAGAAAGCTCTAGCAGAAGCTGCTGAGCGAGCAAGAAAACAAGCTGAAGCTGCCGCCAAAGAAGCCGAAGAAAAAGCTGCTAAAGAAGCTGCTGAAGCCGAGGCAGCCGCTAAAGCAGCCAAGGCAAAGGAAGCTAAAGAAGAGAGCGATGTTGAAGATGATTGGGAGGCTGCCGCGGCTGCTGAAGACGATGTCAAGGATAGCTGGGACGCCGATTCCGACGAGGAAGCCGAAGCTTCAAAGGCTAAGTCTGCCGCGAATGGGAAGGCTACGCAGCCCCAGCCAGGTAAAGGACTACCTTCCAGGCCTAAACCCCAATCAGATGAATCTGATTCCGAGGAAGAATCATCCGAGGACGAAGCGCAAACAGCAGCACAGGCAGCAGAAGCCCAACGGAAGAAAGAAGCTGCCGAACGACGAGAGAAGGCTCACCAAGCTGCCCTGGCCGCTCGATCAAAGGACAACCTTCGTTCTCCAATCTGCTGTATCTTGGGACACGTCGATACAGGAAAGACGAAGTTGCTGGACAAGATCAGACAGACCAACGTCCAGGAAGGTGAAGCTGGTGGTATTACGCAACAGATTGGTGCAACATATTTCCCTGTTGATGCCATCAAGCAGAAAACTGCTGTTGTCAATCCAGACGGAAAGTTCGAGTTTAAGGTTCCTGGTCTTCTAATCATCGATACACCCGGTCACGAGTCTTTCTCAAATCTCCGATCTAGAGGTTCCTCGCTATGTAACATTGCCATCTTGGTTGTTGATATCATGCACGGTCTTGAGCCCCAGACTCTGGAATCAATGAAGCTGCTGCGAGACCGAAAAACGCCTTTCATTGTTGCCCTCAACAAGATAGATCGCCTCTACGGCTGGAAGAAGGTTGACAACAATGGCTTCCAAGAGAGTTTGGCGCTTCAGAATAAAGGTGTCCAGAACGAATTCAGGAACCGATTAGAGCAGACGAAACTTGCATTTGCAGAGCAAGGTTTCAACGCAGAGCTCTACTACGAGAACAAGTCTATGGCTAGATACGTATCGTTGGTACCTACATCGGCCCACACCGGCGAGGGKATTCCCGACATGTTGAAGCTGATCATCCAACTGACCCAAGAGAGAATGGTGGGATCTTTGATGTACCTCTCAGAAGTTCAGGCCACCGTTCTCGAAGTCAAGGCCATTGAAGGTTTCGGTATGACTATTGATGTCATTTTGTCCAACGGTATTCTCCGAGAAGGTGACCGAATAGTGGTATGTGGTGTGGAGGGTGCGATTGTCACAAACATTCGTGCACTCCTAACACCAGCTACTATGAAAGAATTACGTGTCAAATCTCAATACGTGCATAACAAGGAAGTCAAGGCCGCTATGGGTGTCAAGATCAGCGCACCTGGCCTCGAAGGTKCTATTGCTGGCTCTCGACTACTTGTTGTTGGTCCCGATGACGACGAAGATGACCTTGCCGAAGAAGTTGAATCGGATCTCAACAAGCTATTCAGCCGCGTTGCTACAACTGGACGTGGTGTCAGTGTACAGGCCTCAACGCTAGGTTCTCTCGAAGCTTTACTCGACTTCTTGAAGGACTGTAAGATTCCGGTGGCCAATGTTGGAATTGGTCCCGTGTTCAAGCGAGACGTTGTACAATGTGCCACTATGCTCGAGAAGAACCCCGACTATGCGATTATGCTTTGCTTCGATGTCAAGATTGACAAGGAAGCGCAGGCGTACGCTGACGAAAACGGCATCAAGATTTTCACTGCCGACATCATCTACCACCTCTTCGATGCTTTCACGAAACACATGGAGGAGCAGCTGGAGAAGAAGAAGGAAGAGTCCAAGATGCTGGCAGTCTTCCCCTGTGTTCTTCGCACCGTGGCTGTCTTCAACAAGACAAGTCCTATTGTCGTAGGTGTTGATGTGATAGATGGTAACCTTAGGGTCAACACTCCAATTGCTGCCGTTAAGCAAAACCCGACTACGGGTGCCAAAGAGATCATCCAGCTAGGCAGAGTGTAAGTGATATGAGAACTCCAGCAACTATCTTTTACTTGACTAACAAGTGTGTAGGACTTCAATCGAGCGAGACCACAAGCAGATTCCAATCTGCAAGAAAGGCCAGCCCTCAGTGGCCATCAAGGTCGAAATGGGTGGCCACCAACCTACCTATGGCCGACAGCTCGAAGAAAGCGATACCCTCTACAGCTTGATCTCTCGAGCTAGTATCGATACGCTGAAGGAGTTCTACCGAAAAGAAGTGACGAACGACGAGTGGCAACTCATCATCAAGCTCAAGCCCTTGTTCGATATCAACTAGAATAGGGAGAATGATCAGGAGACAATAGTTGATAGGGACCGTGGACTTATTGGTGTGTATTCGATGAGACTGCCAACGGATATGACGGCAGTACAGCATTCTTACCCTTGTAATTTCGTGACGTTAACAAGCGGTGGAGGAGGTTCCAAAATGGCTTGGTATGAGGAGGCTTTTCACGCACGCATTCTAGAACCGCATATGACGGCCCGGTACTGGCTTCGAGATTCGGGGCATACTGGACGAGCCAAGATCTCGTAGGCAGTGTATTAAAAAAATTGACCCCACATGTTTCCCTGAATTTAGTCTCTGGAGGTGCTCGGTCAATTGGGGGGTCTCCGCAGATGCGTCGGTGTGTGCTGATGCTATCCCCTCGTATTCCGTAACCTAGGTCTTCGGTCCGTTCCGTGAGCTCATAATCGAATGGCGAGAGCGGAGTGAGTCGCGTATACTTCCGTCCTTAAAGGGGAAAGAGGGAAAGGATGCGTAAGTCGCGTGGAATCTGATTGGCCGCCTCGCTCAGCCGCCATGTTTATTATAGCTGGTTCGAATCTAGTCGAAACCAAGGTAACCCAGCGCAGAATTTCCCTATAGTAAACACTCTATTAAGTTTTAACGTATGTGCTCTCTCGAGTAATTTCTAGATACTACCAGCAGCCCTTTCGCGGTGGTCGAGGCGGTGGAACCACCCATGTTTTCATTATACAGATTTTTAGCAAAGGTCAATACCGGCAGATGTCTCCTATGATGTAAACGTGGAAACCCGGGATTGCTAAAGGGGGATCCTGTTTCGTACCCCGCTGAATACGAGCTGAAGTTCATGCCCAGCGTCATGGGCTGCGCCGATCAACTTCGCCTTGCTCCACCCGCGATGGGACTCAAGAACGGACGTCAGGAGTATATAAGGGACCCTTCGTGCATTCTCTTGTTGTGAGCCGCATCCAGCAGTCACATCGCATCGATAATTCACAGAAACTCAAATTGCATCGCTTGTTGAACTAGCCAGTCGCTACCTCACTTTCGCTCATCTAATCTCGCTTTTCAAAAAAAAAAATCTATCAAGATGAAGTTCCTCGCCAACGCTGCTCTCTTCGCCGTTGCCTCCGCTGCCGCTATCAGCGAGCGCGCAACTACCGTGTTCTCTGTCTCCGACTTCTCCGCCGGCTGCATTCCCCACAGCAGTCAGTGCGCGTAAGTTCTCCCACTCCCGCTGCCTCTTTACCGTACCGCGCTACACGAATACTGACAGTGCGTCTCCAGATATGGCTTCAGCGTCATCCAGCCCGGCACCATGGAGACGACGCCGGTGAACTGCTCGGCGCTGGTCCAGGGCGCGGGCGGGCTCCTCCCGGACGTCAAGGACGCGCCGTGCAAGGAGTCGTCGCGCACCTGGTCGGTGACGCGCAGCGCCGACGGCCTCACCCTCACCGTCTCGCAGCCCGTGACGCCGTCCAGCAACCAGACCGGCTCGCACCTGATCCCCAACGACGAGCTGGTCACTTCCAACCAGCCCAACGCGTTCGTCCAGAGCTATGCTGGACCGAGCAGCTTTGACTTGACTGCGTAGAGTGGAGTTGTCGTGGAGGTAAGGGGGGATGTACTGGTTGAGTCTTGGAATGGGGATAGCTATGTAGCTTGGAGGGTCTGATAGGTGATGGAGTACGCACTTAATACAACTATAAAACATAGTGTCTCGAGAAACTACAGTATATATGCGTACCTTGTAATGTACCTCGTAATAATATCATATTTAAGCTGTATACTGTCGGTTTAGGCCTTGGCCTCTATAGACGTGCGTGCGTTTTGGTGTATGTGTTCCCCGCCAACCTGCTTTTCGACTCGTATAGATTGAAGCTCTGGTATACTATGAACATTGCCAATTAAATTAGGAAGCTTCTGTCCAAGCACTTTCATTGGTTGTTGGGTTACTTCATGGTGGTGTATTATTCAGGGGCGAGTATTATGTTGGTGAACTTCAGGCGACGTTGGTTACACAAAAAAGGAAACCTGCATAAAGGATCCAACAGAGGTGCCGTCTAGGTAAAGGGCAGTACGGTGAACAAACTACATCCATATGATTAAGCAGGAGTCGTTTCACTAACAGCTCTAAGCACACGATGATTTCTAGCACAATAGTCGCTATACAGTAGTGCCCATCATTTCCCGTATGTACTTAAGACACAGTGACACGAAACAACGGAGAATATGCTCTTTCCGTGCGCACCTAGGTAGGTGGTATGTATGCGGACTTGGACTATTTATCATGGTTGTTAGGCCTCAACCAGTCTCAATGTAACATAATCCTGCCCTGGGTACGTGCTGGGTTCGTCCCAGAGCGTAAGGGATGGGCCACCGGGCAGCAACGGATAGTTGATAAGCTGGATTAGATCGGAATTAAAGCTTAGGGAACAAGAAGAGGGTCCCTCAGATCTGGAAGCTCTCCCCAGGAGTATATCCAGATACTCCTTTACCTCTTGCATCTCTTTCAAGTGAGCCTACTCACATACGTATATGTACCCCCGGGCTTTTTCTAAGTAGTCGTGAGCACGTCTCCCCAATAACAGAACCATCTTCTTTTATCATTTCCCTGCAGCGATCAATTTCAATGAGCTCGGCCATTTTCTCGTCCCCTGAAGCAGGAAATGAACAACAAGCAAATTCGCATTGCTATAATTGGCGGTGGCCTTGCTGGTGCTTCCGCAGTCAACGGCCTTTTCCACCTCCCCCATGTAGACGTCCATGTTTTCGAGTCCGCTCCCGAGTTTTCGGAGCGCGGTGCTGCTGTCGGGCTTTCCGTCAATGCTCAGCGAGCCTTGAATGCAATTATCCCCCCTGACAAAGACGTGCTTCAAAAAGCCGGCGCTGTTCCCATGAATAGCTCTCGGATCGTCTTGGTAAGCGGGGAAACAGTCATTAATCAAATCCATCATGTTAATCAACAGTTCATAGGGGTCAGGGAAGGATGCTGGGACGATTAACTTCGACTTGAAGACGGGGGTGTGTGTCCACCGGGCATCACTCCTTCGTGAGCTGCTCAGCCCTTTGCCAAAGGAGATTCTGCACCCCAACAAACAGCTTGTTACCATCAATCCCAAATCCTCTAGTGTTGAGCTCGTCTTCAAAGATGGCACTCTGTACGACTTTGATGCTGTTATTGGTGCCGATGGTATCTTTAGTTTTACCCGACAACATATCTTCCGAGATACTGCCCCTGGAGAGGACTTTGGGCCTTCTCCGGCAGGGTTCTGGGACTGCCGGAACTTAGTCCCGTTGGATAAAGCGAAATCCACGTTGGGCGAGGAGCTCTTCGGGGATGATCGACGGTACTCCTGGATTGGTGATGGAGCATTCATCATGCACGACATATTAGAGGACAGAACCATGGTCCAGTGCATAGTGTCTGCTATTGACAAGCAACGGTCCTTTACCAAGTCTAGGATGTCTATCCTGACACGACAGGACCTGAAGGAAACTCTGAATACGTGGCTCGGTGGCCCAATTGCTTGGGGGATGATAGATGTTAGTTTCCTCTCACGACGTCTCGTCCTCGTCATCAAGTGGATGCTAAAACTATCCTAGCTCGCACTAGACCAGCCTGAAACTTACAAGTACTCTCAATGGGAGCACAAGACGACACCTACTTATTTCGAAGATCGCGTTTGTCTTATGGGAGATGCAGCCCACGCGTCTACACCCTGGATGGGTGCCGGCGCCGGAGTAGCCGTCGAGGATGCCATGGTTCTTGGTGCGCTTTTCGCCAATATCTCGTCTCCGAAAGAGATCACTACGGCTTTCAAAGCATACGACGCGGTACGCCGGCCACGGTGCCAGAAAGTTGTTGATTCAAGTCGAGAGACAGGACTTCTTTTCTGTGGCGAGTTCGGGCTAGATGTCGCTGTGTTGAGAGCTGAGATTTCGACAGAGTGGAACTTCATCCTCGATTTGGACATGGAGGCGCACCAACAGGAGGCCATCAAGTGTTTCACCCAATATAAGAACGGCCAATAGATGTCGTCTTAGTCGCCTGCTCCGATGAGCTTAGGTTAGAGCAGCGACCCCGTCGACATCGAAATCGCTATCGCTGCATATAAGAGAATCCGCGCTGTGTTCGCCTCAGATACACTCAAGGCTATTCTAGCCGATCCAGTAGAATATTTCCCTGGGCCGGCTATGCAGACAGACGAATAGCTCCTTGAGACGATCCGGAAGTCGCTGAGTACCGTATTTCACGCTTCGACGATTTGCCGTATGGGGAAAGCGGACGATCCGAGTGCCGTGGTGGATAATAAGGCTAGGATCATTGGTGTATCTGGGTTGCGGGTTGTTAATGCTAGTTCTTTCGCTCTATTGCCCCCCCGGGCATCCGCAGAGTACAGTGTATGCCTTCGCCGAGAAGATTGCTGATGATATTAGAATAGCCAAGTAACCTATGTCAGCAATTACAAGGTTTAGCTTTGGTATGAAGACGGATTTCACCAGGAGAAACTTTTAAATATATCTAGACATAAGTATAATAGCGTGTATCTAGATATAGCCTGCGAAAATGAAGTCTTCGTATTGTGGGCCGGTAGTTCCTCCGTGATGATTCTTAGACGGGTTATGGAACTTATTCAAATAGAACAGCCATATTTCCTAGAAGAATTCAGAAGTTGGGGGGGATTCTAACGTTCTTTCATACTAGATGAACTTCTTCCTCGGGTCCGGAGACTACCCACGGCAGAAACTGGACGATGGTTAACAAGATGTTGTCGTGGTGAGCACGGTTCAAGGGAAAACTGGCACATACCTGCTTCTTAATCGCTGCAACAATACCAAGGCGGCGGAATTTCCCATCAGATGGATCTTTATATAGCAGCAAACCCTCCCATATCTCCTTAAGCAAAGGCAGGAACCAGCAGTCAGTAACACCAACACGTTCCGCAGCGACATCAAAACAAGCGACTGCGAATGTTGAAGTAGGGGACACGGCAACAGACACAGTACTGGTCGAAGGGGGATCCTCGAATGGGAATAGCTCGTGTTTCTCTAGCTGAGCGTACTCGTCCTTGGCCGGTTCGAGGATCGCCATATAACCTTGTGCCGCTAGTCTGCGTCCCTGCCTACAGAAGGGATGGCCGGCCGGCCAATTTAGCAATACGTCGACCAGGGCAGCCTCTGGCTCAACCTGAAATAAGCGGACGTGTTTTGGACGCCCTAAGAAGTGGAGCTCGCATACAGTTATGCTTAAGACTTCCGCGTCGCAATGAGGGTTGTCTAATGCCGTCCATGTCTGTGATCTGAGATCGTCGTCATTGTGGATATCATCAGTCTGCTGTCTTGACTTGGGCCTCGGGCGAATAAGGAAATTGGAAGGGTCCTGGTACTGAGCCTTGTTGCGTGGTGTCGAGCGCTCATGGACTTGACCTTGGATCGAAGCCCACTAATCATAAGCACCTAGATGTTAATCTCCGAATTACGGGGTTCTTGCGGTAGGTGGCACGTACAGACCACGATGGGGCTCTAACCACCGTCTTGCCGTTCCAATCGGTAGGCTTCCGAGGTTCAATAGAAATTAGCGGAGAGATCACCGGGCCAAGATTTCTTTTCGTTTTAGCGCCGAAGGAGAACCAGGTATGCCACAGTAGACCACGAACTATGTCGCCCTCCCATATTCCAGCTAGGTAGCGGGACCTGATCGTCTGTTTTGCTAGCTGCGCGATACCGCTCATACCCGCGAAGATGTCGTAAGGATTCGTCAGCAGTCGTTGTGTGTAGCTGAACAAGATCTTCTTGTACCATAGCTCTAGCATTTGGTTTCGCAGTCGCTCTCGTTCTAGCTTCTGGCTTCCAGTGTTAGCACCAGTGTTTTCAAGAGTATCCTCGAGTGGTCTTTGAAACAATTGCGCCCGTAACCGGTCTGACTCGTCCATCTTGCCATCTTCCCAGCGTTCGGATCGCTGGCACGAGAAATAGACTTTCTGGGTCTCGAAGATGATCTTTCGTCTACTCAAAACTCCCTCTTGGAAGCACCAACCTCGTGCATTGAGGGGCCCGCCCTTCCCCGAACGCGGGAGACAGAGGAATACATCCCCCATATCTCTGCCGCTCTCATCCTTGCGGCCGAAAGGCAGCGCGCAAGGCGGCGCAGCCTGGTCTAGTTGATTAGCCACGAAGCCAAGCCGACTATCCGCTGATCGCGCTGCAACGACGGTGAGGGTTGCGTTTCCGTATACTTGAGCCATCCCCTTAGATTCATATTCCCAATCCTCGAGGTTTCCTTGGATGATACATAGCGAGTCAATCCAGACATAACGGATGCCCAGCTGGCGAGCGATAGCGATACATTCCTGCTGAGTCGCAGCGAGGGCCGTTTCGTCTAAGAATTCTAGGAGAGAGGTGATGTTCTCATCTTTTAGCTCTATTGCATATCGCACTCCCTGTCCCCAGCAATAGGAGAGGGCGAGATACGGCTCGCGCAACCCGCGCGCGCGGGCGAGTACTAATCTCACCTGGCCGGGAGAAGTTCCTACATCGAGCACACGCGTTGGCATCTCGGGCATCACGTCTGCGTCTACAAGCCCACATTCTGGGTGATTCTTTTTACACGCGTCAAGCACTGCGCGGGTGAACTCGATATGTCCGTCGGGGTTCCTGTTAGCAGTGATGTAGCGCTCGACAAAGCGGGACGCAGCCGGGGTGCCTATATAGAAGCCACAAGTGATTGTCAGCACGGTGTAACCGCGACGTTCAGCCTATGGTCCAGCACCTGGGTCTGCAAACACATCTAGTTTGCTTGAGAGCACTGGCTCTGAAATGGTCGCCTCTGGATCGTCTTTATTTCCACAGCCCACTTCTACTTTGCTACCCACATCTGAAGCCACTTTCACCGAGCCGGGCGTTCCTCTGCCGCGGAAGTTATCTTGGAAGTACCCCGTCAGCCACACACGCTCGTCGCGTAGGGGCTGGCCTCCTTCGCTCCCGGGATACCTGCCGGCTGAGACCGCGTCGATCATTTCCGCCGAATTATTCTGTTGGATAGATGCCCAGCATAGCCGGCACATATCGCAACCGGTGGCCGCTGCGTCCCGAAGTGAGCGTAGGTTGGGGTGGTAAAAGGTCATTGTGTACCGTATCTCCTCCACCGTAAGCCTTGCGCAGACGCCGCAACGCCCCATTTTCTTGGCACTCTTCCGAGACTTTCTCTTATCGAGGTTTCTATTTGACTCAGTACGCCACCATGATGTGTCGAAAGACTCGAATCAATACTACTCAAATATGTGAATTCCTATATCTGGGTAGCCTTAGGAAAGAGTGGTTGAACTAGACTACCCAGATGCGCGGCTATGTGAAACACTACAAGTGTTGAACCGGCTAGGGGTATATCCGCTGACTCATCAAAGCGGTACGCTGACTCATGCCCTCGGACCAGACAGGGGAGCGCTATATTTACAGTAACCTATAACGCCATACACCTAATAAGCCACTGTAATTGTAGCGAGATACATAGGGCATCGCCGTTGAATAAACTGTTCTATTTGTTGCAACGCAGCATATAAGGTTAGGCCACCCGCGAAGCCCGCGTTTTAATTGGATTACAGGTAGGTGCCTTAGGTAATTACAGAAGGCCTTTGCGCTACCCATAATGCGCCGTAATGCATTTCAGTATCTATAGCGCTGAAAGGCGCTATAAGCACTATAATTACAGCGCGATCTAGGCAAATAATTCGCTAGAACATCACGGTGTTCTTGTCAAATTGGCGTGTCGGCGGATCTTCTTCAAACGCCTTTTAAAGCACTTTAGTGCACTATTCATACTAGGTAGCTTCTTGAGCATCAAGACTTAGAAAGAGCTTTTACCTCGTTTATGTACGAGGCACGTCAGCAGTGGATTTGTGATAAGGATATGTCATATTGCAGATATACATAACTGCGAGAAACATTCTATCGAGTGTCAATAAGAAGTAGTGAATGTCGTAGGTTTTGCTCTTAACGAAGCTGGTAGATCAGAGGACGTAGCGACTGAGTGTGGGTTAGTATATGCCCAAGAGTCTGTAGGGGTTGGGTAACTCACAAAGCAAGATTTTCCCGATCAGTCAGGTCCAATTGCCTCGCATCAACTACTTCCTCTCGCCGCTCGCCACTCTCGTCAATATGCTCGATGACCCCTATCTCCCTAATGGCTCCATTTTGAGCCAACGCGTCTCGTCTTCTGTTCTCCTTCGCCAAGTAATATCGTAGATATAAGACAATGAACGTGGGCAGCACACATGCTATCCAGAGAATGACCCACCAAGTCACGATGTATCTTGGCTTGTACTGTTCCTGAAATAGTTGGGGCGAGAGGATGTTGCCGAGGCCGTATCCCACGTGGTACAGGGCGATGACAGCTGTCTTCTTCGTATGGCCGGCGGAGCAGTTGGCTGCCCAGATCATGACCACGCTGTAGGGAATCCCGCCGGTAGATCGGATCCAGATAGCTGTTAGAAGACCCCAACGATTGCTCCATGGAAGCGTAATGAGCAGTATGCTGGAGATGATCGGCGGTATGTACGCAGCAGCCGAGATCCATGCGCGACTGTTGCGTGTCTTTGCTAGTAAGAGGGCTGCAGCGCCAAGGGAAATCAAGGATGTAAGACCAGTGATGCAACCCAATAAAGTAGTTTGTAACGTGGTGAAGCCGAAAGACTTGATGATAAGCGAGTACTGGTTGGTTAAGCCATTGGCCATTTCTTGCGACCAGGCATGCAGAAAGAAGAGCCAAGTTTTCGGATCCTTCAGCGCCTCAATTAACTGATATCGTTTAAAATGCTTTTGTTCGATTCCTGAATGGTTCGAAGCAATACGAAGGATAGCTTTTGCGCGCTCCTCTAGGGTCAAGAAGTGCGCCGACATGGGGCTATCGGGGAAGAAAATCCATACCAAGACGCCATAGATAATAGTCAAGGTCCCAGTAATGACTGTGACGGTAAGATTAGGCATTTGACAAGAAAGTTTGGGAAACTTACCCATGAACCATTTCCAAGAAGAAAAGCTACCTGTGTCAATCCATAGTACTCCGTACGACAGCAGACCGGAAGTTATGGGACTGGAATTGCCCGAAGCCCACATGATGGGCATCAAGACTGCCTGTTCATCGTATGTGAAGAACATTGAAAGCGTCAATAAAAACGCGGGAACGATACATGCCTCTGCTAACCCAAGAAAGAAGCGAACGACAAATAGGGACGCGAAGTTATTACACGGAACGTGCAACAGTAAAATGGAACCCCTATTCATATTAGTACCTAAGGTATCCMCCTCCTAGGGAGGTAGGTAGACATGGGCTGAAAGTCAACTTACCATACAATCAGATTGCCGGCCAGCCATTTTGCAACTGGGAACCGCTGTAGCGCCCAATTTTGAGGCCACTCTGCTACGAGATAGCCAAGATAGAAGATCGAAGCCAGCCAGTTATACTGGTTTGAATTTAGATTGGCGTCTTCAAGAATTCCAAGAATAGATGAGCTTCCGAGCTAAAGGGGATGTAATTAGAATCACATCGAGGTGCTTAAGGGCTAAGAGGTTAGAATATAGGACCTTACCGTCTGCTTGTCGACATACATCAGGTGGTACCCCACGCATAGGAATGATAATATCCATCGGACGCTCTTTTTACGGATCCGTTCTGCTTCTTCTGCGGTAGGCGGCTCAACCTTGATCTGCGAAAAGAGCTTGTAACTTTCATCGGCAAACTTGTCAGACAGTTTTGGAGCATCGACGAGAATCTCCGTCGAGGACGTTGGTTCAACCGTCTTGGACGCCATATTATAATCTCCGAAATGAGACACTGGTCCTAAGCACCGCGACAGGAACGGGTCAGCATCGATACCTGATGATGAGAGTTTAGATATAATACACAAGCAGCTTGCGTAAGTTTGAGTTCGACCGAGCAGCACTCGTCAAACCCCACATTAATGACGAACACCCCCTTGCCGACATTCAGCACCGGGTGTACGTCTCCTTGTGGTATACGCTATCCGATATAGACCACCTAGGTCCGCTATATGAGAGCTACGGCCCGTTTTGCATGGTTGACCTTCGGACTTTGCCCGAAATAGCGACACCTTTGGAGGGGGTTGAAGTCGCTGATTGATAAGATACTGCTTCGCAATTTCAGTGGTGTCTTGCGCCATCTCGGGACCGTCCGGCCGATCATACATACCGAACCGGCCCCGGCGACTTGAGATTGTATATGATCTTGTTCTTGCCCCCACCATTAAGAAAAGAAGAGAAAAAGGGGTTAATCATATAGAGTAGAAGAAATAGATTACGACAAAGCATACACCATGGCAGACACATCAAAACTTCAGATTGCCATCATTGGCGCTGGTATTGCCGGCCTTGGTGCAGCTATCGCACTTAAGCACCACCCCGCTATTGACGTGCAGATATACGAAAAAGCGGCCGAACTCAAAGAAATAGGCGCTTCTATTGCGCTTGGGCCAAATGGAATGAGGACTTTGGAGAGGCTTGGAGTTAATAATGCTCTGGACGATGAAATTGCCTTCCGTAATAAGTCGAAGTATCCTATGATTTATCGGTGAGTGTGTTTACCCCTTAACCCGCGGAGCTTGTATGCTGACACTGCATATAGGCACTGGAAAACTAATGAGATAGTATCGACTGATTCTCATGCTGGTGAGATCGAGTACCGTCACTTGACATCCCGCTTCTACCGGGCGCATCTTCAGGAGGCGCTTGCTAAGCACGTTGATCCCTCTAGGATTCACCTGTCCAAGTCATTCGAATCCGTCTCTCTTGACGAGGGTACCAAGAAACTCATAATTACGTTTACCGACGGCAGTGCCGCTACTGCCGATATCATTCTCGGGGCGGACGGAATCCACTCGCCTGTGAGAACATTCTTCGTTCCCACTTCAGGTACGGCTTGGACCGGATGGGKAGCTTTCCGGTCCGTCTTCCCCTTATCTCACGTCGCTCACATCAAAGACCTGCCGGACGAGGCGAACCACTTTTGGGGCCCGGACCGGACATTATTTGTATCGAAACTCGGAAGAGATCTTTTCACTGTCGTTGGATCGTATCAAGCTGATCCTAGCGCCCCCGATGCCCTCTACAAGGACTCGACATGGAACTCAGATGGCGATGTGGAGGTTCTTAGAGACTTCTATAAGGACTGGTCACCACTTGTGCGCCAGATTATCGACGCCGTACCATACACCAGGATTTATCCAAATGCCGCAGCCCACCCGCTTGAGACGTGGGTTCTGGGCAATGGAAGGGTTACTCTTGTCGGTGATGCTGCCCATGCGCACGGAGGCGCGTTCGCAGCGGGCGGTAGTCTCGCTCTTGATGATGCGTGGGCATTCGCTGCGTCAATCTTGCACGTTTTCCCTGAGGATGCGACTAGGAAGCCCGCCGACGCGGAGATACTGAAGGCTCTGCGTATCTACGAGAGGACCCGAAAACCACACACCGATCGCGTGATGAGTGTCGTTCACGAGAACAATGTGAAGAAACTGGCACGGTACTCGCAGGACAGTGAGCCGGAGACGGACCAGCAACTGAGGGCCCGGATCAAGAACCGTGTTGATCCAACTTGGATTCATGAACACGATGTCCAGGCGGTGTTTAAACAGGCACTAGCAGAGGAGGTTGCTGATCAAGTAGTGGTCAATGGACAAGCAAGATTATGAGACGTGATAGCTACCATGAAAACATCCATCTTTGTGGAAAATCATACATCATGACCCATATCTGCGAAATAACCCACCACTGTTCATTATTTCTCATTGTCTTTCCATCTATTCCGTCCGGACTATTGGACGATACATAGCATCCCTCAACTGTAGTCAGTCAAAATTCACTTTCGATTCCGGGACATACACACCAGCCGTGATTACAGTGCCCGCTTAAAATCATTAGCATGTCTGAAATTGAGATATTTTGAGTGAAAACTTACCGAGCCCGAGTCCCCCTGTGACAAGACCACGTAGCAAAGGCCCGGCCCATTGCTGCTTGACCTGCTTAGTGGCCTCTAAGTTTGCCTCCATTTTGGACTTCAAGGTAGCCGACTCAATTGCCGCATCTTCTAGCTTCCTCGCAAGGTCCTCATCGGGCTCTGGGCCATCGGTGGTGGGTAGTTGCTGGGGTTGGCTTTCCTCTTGAAGCCAAGGTACACGAAATTCGTAGTTTTGGCTCGTTGTTGGATAGAACGTTTCACTTTCGTCGCTGTCGTGGATTGCCATCTTTGCAAGAGCTTGGAAAGAGTTCGTTGTTCACATATGGAGCCTCTCGTTCTCTCAACCTTTCCTCCCGCTCCAATAATTGACGCCTTCGATATTCTTGCTCCAAGAGATAATGGTCCTCTTCTCTCGACTTCAGTTCTTCCCTCCATTTGTTTTCCATTGCCTGTAGCTGCGCCATGAATCGTTCTTCTTGTTTCTGATGAATTTCAAGAAGGGATAGCCGCATAGCTTCTTGTGTCTTCTGGCTCTCCTCTAGTTTCTACGTCTTTGCACGGGGAATATCCCGTGGATTGTTCCGGTACCGTAACTCTCGCAGCAATCTCAGGTAATAGCGAGTGGATAGCGGTACGAGACCATACTATCCTTGATGGAAGTAGCTGCTGGAAAACCAGCTTCTGGAAAATTACAGACGGAGGTGCTGAGTACGTTTCATCCGTCAGCCACGAGAAAATGACTTATTGTTCTCTGTCATATGACGGCGAGTTATTCGTCGGAATATTATTCGACTCGTTGATGCCTGGTTACACCGAGTTGCAAATGTGGGATGTTCGCACTGGAAGGGAGTTGTCGGCGAATATCAACCCAAGACATTCCTGGCGAGGATTCAGCTTCTCTCCTTGCGATAATCATATTGCATTTTGGGATGATGTATATTGTACCGTCTTCGAGTATACAGTGAGAAAGGATCAGACTGTCCCTCTCCTGTATGTGCGGCAGAGTACAATCTGTTCCGGGAAGACGTTCAATACTAGCTTGGCTGTATAGCTTGCGATATAGCGAAAGTTTTCCTGGCATATGCTCCTAGCCAGCGACAGACTAATCTCCATATTCCTCCTTACAATTGGAGGTCTTCGGAGATCCGGTCGGGCAGAAAAATATGGTTCGCTCAGTTACATGTCAATCGGAGCTTTCTTATGATGGACATTAATCATTTGAGCGGTTCGAAGTTTAAGGGGGGCTGCTGAGACGTTATTACACATTGGTAACTGGTATAGTCCTGTCATTACCGCTGAAGCCTGCTTACGTTCTCTTGTTCTCATTTGTTTCTCTACTATATGTACTATTCAGGAATTTCTTTTCTATCTCTTCTCAATCGAAGGCCTTTCTTGAATACCTTAATAATTCAAAAACGCAGTGTCGAGAGTGTGGATGCTATTTAAGCCCTACATATTATAACAGTACCGCTGTTAATGTCCTAACGCTTAGACCGTTGGTCATATCGTGGAAATGTAAAGCCAATAAATACATTTACTAGGAGAATCGAGTGAAGTCGGAAAGAACACGAACATTACGAAATATTAGGTAGAAATGCTTACACCCGTCTTTAACCAACAACTACCACTTTTAGTGCTACTATACTTATAAATCTCGCCGCGCGAGGGTAAAGAGGCTGGCGGCAATTATTTGGAGTTTACGCCATACGATCTGGGTGCTACCTCCATCCGCGCGCAGATTAAAATAAACAACTCATGGCCAGAGTCCGTCTATCCCAATACTGGAAGAAGGGAGACTAGAATGTATCGGGCTACTTATCGATTAAATTCAAATTACAGATAACAGGGACCTATTTCTATTTGTATATCGTCTCCAGATATATCCACAGCCTTGGTGTAGATATACCTGAGAACTGAGTCGATTTCGAAGTACCTTGAGGACTATCAATGTGTAAACTCTTTAGCCGTTCCATTTATAAACCCATACTTCATTTTCCCCAGTTATACTAATCCTAAAAGAACTCGGATCATGTAGAAATTAAGCATAGTGATGAGATGTCATGACCATCCATCACGTCTTGGCCCTGACGTGTTCCGCCGTCTTACCAAATCCAGACTGCACCCTGACGTACAGTAAGCTTCCGCCCTGTCCCCTGACTTCAGCCGCCTCAGTCTAAATGAATGAAACCATACGTACGGATCCAGATAGGCGGGGTGCATTTGCCATTGCATTGGCATACGTGTGGGGACCAATCATCGTTCGGGTAATTTGCCCCTTTTCATTACCGTAAACTTGGTTCGCTCCCGTCCAGGCTCCGCAGCATGATGAAAACGACAACTGCCGATGCCCGCAATAGATAGGAGAAGGAACGGCGTCTAGCGGCTAATCAGAGCAGATGTGGGTGTTGGCGCGGTCACCGCCATGGCGCGATGAGGATATATAAGGCGCTTCCTCGCTTACTGGAGGCAGAGAAGCAGCCTAAGTACGCCCATAGGCTAGTTAGTCGACTCCGCCAAGAGCTAAACGCACGATGGGTTTTATTGCGCGTCTTGCCACCGTCGTGGCCGTCCTCGCCGGCCGTAGCATCACAGCTCCCACCGCCGCGACCGCCAAGTATTGCGATGCATCTACCGGCGTCTGCTACTCTGAAGTCACCGTCGGAGTAGCTCCAATTACTTGGCGAATTGCCATCCCCGCCGTCGGTGAAGGCCCTTTCGATGTCCTTCTCCAAGTCGTTGCGCCGAAGACGGTCGGATGGGCAGGACTCGCCTGGGGCGGAGGCATGCTGTACAACCCTATCTCGCTAGGCTGGGCGAATGGGAATAGTACCGTCGCATCTCCTCGTTTCGCGATGTGAGTTGAAGCCCCTGGACTAGGAGACTGAAACTAATTATCGTCGTCTTAGTGCACATGTCCAGCCTGACGTGTATGAGTCGGCGAACCACACCGTACTTAAGGGGTCAACAGTGAATGCGACTCACTGGACTCTGACGACTCTTTGCCAGGGATGCAGTACGTGGATCCACAACGGCGGTGCCAAGGAGGTCCTCGACCCGGGCGCAACGGCCGCTAGCTTCGCCTTCGCCGCGTCGGCGGTGCCCCCGATTGACCCCACTGACCCTGCGTCGCCTATTGGTATCCACTCCGAGCACGGTCTCTTCACCCTGGACTTGGCCGCAGCTAAATCTGAGAACTTCGACACTTGGGTTCAACAGTTGAAGTGAGTCCGTCAACACAGCTTTGTTGACTTCGTTTGGGGGCGGTCTAGACACCGCAAGCTTGTACGATTGGACGAAGCATCGGCGGTTGATGTGTGAGATAGGTGAGATGAGTGAGAGAATACGAAGGGAAAGGCCTGTACATACGTTCCTCAGGGACCAAGTTCAGAGTTTCTTGTCAATATACGTGCTAAACGATGAGCGATGAGACCAGTAGCAACGGACTTGGTGCTTGAAATTGACTCGTTTATCCGAAATGTAAGCTTACCATGCGCCACACGATACGGGTGCCGAAAAGTACGACGGCCTAAGAGTCGCACAACATATGTACATAATATATGGGCGATGCCGCATCCCTTGCGGCTTGGCACCTGTAGAGAAATTGCGAGAGATTGAAGCACAGCAGCAGTCTTGAGAAAACCCGACGATATCTACAGCCTCAGATAGAATAATATGTCACTTTCCGTTTGTTCTGGAATATTCCTGCGGCTGGTTAGGTTTCCTTGCATATCCTGTACGACCCATGGATGTATCCAATAATACCTGAAGCGCCACGTTGATCGCCTCGATTTGGCGAAGAGATTTGTGGTACCGTCCATAGAACGTCTTCTTGCGCACGGAACCACCGCCGATAGTGTAGCACAGGCTCTATCAACTCTTAAATTCTTCCATTTCAAAATATCGACGGGATGACACGTATTATGGTTCGCATATAGCATAGCCATATCTATCCCGAGGGCTAAGCCACAAGATGAGTGTGGCCTAATAGAAATACAAGACAAGTTCTCCGAACATTATATCAGTTTTCTTCCCACATGGCCCACGGTTTTCTGAACAAGTATAGTTCAAGCTTGCCGCTACCGTGAAGCCCCATTCAAAATCGACACGGTTACGCAGAGATAATTACGACCACGGAGTGAAAATCAGAGAAGCGCACCTTCACTCACAGCCACACCCCGCACCACAATACCGGAGTCAACCATGAATCTGAGCAAGAGACTTTCCCTCGTAGGCGGCAATGGGCTTTACTACCATGTTACTCGAGACGATTCGAAATCAAAAGGCATAGATTTAACTGAAGAAATTACACTCGGCATAATATGCGGCGGAATATTGGCTATTTTCATTATCCTCGGGCTTGTCTGGCTTTTCTCGCATATCCGTCGCAAGAGGCTGTCCCGCCGGTCGAAATCGCCATCTTTTCAGCTCCTCAAAGACGCTGACACTAGAGACCATTCGAGGGAAAGTACGGAGCTCGTTGCGGCAGTCTAGTATGAGGACGGAATAAGGCCTGAATATCGTTCTACTTGAGTTAATCTCACGAGTTGCTATTGATCTGTGTGGTCGCGAAGAGAGGGTTTTTGGTGGATTCTTGATACCTGGGTGCATCTTGGTGGCGTTTATTTCAGGGGTTGTGCATTTTCACTGGGCGATTGATTTGCATGTAGGAAGTTAAGTTTTGGGAAACGGAGGCGTAGGAAGAATCGTGGATTCTCCTAACGTTAGGTGAATTTCAACATTTGTTTGAGAGGCGTATTGTGGAAATAAAACATAGACAAGGATCGAAGAATGACTTATCATAATTCATAGACACGCTGACACGTTCCGTCCTTATTACTTGTTTAACTTTATTAGGGGAATTCGTTGTCTGGTGACGGTAAAATGCTAAGGAGCAGTAGGTTAGGGGTMCCTTMCCCCGCCTGTTCCTATCACAGGCCTGAATCTCGCAATGATGCGGAGTAACCCATGGTGGGGTTTTAGTGTGTTAGGGGACCTCCAGTACAACTGGTTTTATAGTGCGAAACGTTGTAAGAGGGGCGCTTAATCCACACGTTCCAAGGTCCTTATTTCAAGATCGATTCTAGTAAGAGTCCCTGTATTTCCATCACCAGAGGTATGGTCCTATTCCAGATCGGCTCCCGCTCACACTCTACGCTGTCGGGAGCCGAAAGGACCAAGTAGGTACATGTAACACATTAAGGCGGGGKAATTGTCCACTTAAACTTGATCGATTATCACCGGAATGAATGAAGAACAAGCCTGATAACTCTGAACCAACAACCTGGAAGCCAAGAAACCTGGGTCAATAGATATGGATTCTGCATCTCCGTCTACAGTGTCATTCGAGCAGATACAAACGGGAGGTTCCATAATAGGCTCTGAAGATCCAATCTACTGGAGGATCCTAACTTCTTCCAATGAGATCAAATACCTCCAGAGTCAACCCAGTGATCCACTTCATAGCCGCTGTCTATACGAATGGCTTGACTTTGATAAAGTCCCGGAAGGTGACTGGAATATGGGCTGTCTTTCTCGCGCCGGAAATACTGATGCCCTTATCCTCGACTCCACTATGAATGTCACTCTTTCAGCAGTTGATAGCGAAAAACTTTGGCACCCGCAGGTCCTAGACTGGCTAGATCTTAAAGGGTCATATTGTGAAAAGCCCGAAGATCCGCTTGGGGTACGTATAGTAAAACAGTATCAAATATTATGTAATTACTAACATACATTTTGATGTATTCAGAGCAAACTCAACGCCTGGTTCTACGGCGCTCACCTTGGAGCTGAAGAAGTCGTCCTACATTTTCGCTGGCACCCGAGATTCATTGATCCGATTCCTAACTATACCTACATTTATTCTCGAATCGACGGCCGGGGCATTGCACCCAAATTCCTAGCCCACATTACCGAGAATCGAAGTCGCATAATTGGGTACATGACAGATCGTATTCATGGCCGTCTTCCGACGATCGAAGATTTGGACGCTTGCCGAGAGGTCCTATCCAAATTCCATAGCCTTGGACTCCTTCACGGTGACCTCAGCCCACGCTCTTTCATCATTGATCAGTCTGGTCACGCATTTATTCATTCCTTCGAGCGGTCCCGTGACGAAAACGATCAGACCTTGTTGGACGCCGAAAAGAATTCCTTGGGAAAGGCGTTGGAACAGAAAGTTCGGGCGTTTAAGCCTGTATCCAAAGAGCTAAGTGACCAAATTATGGAAATTCATGAACGTGATGGTTTTGTCCATCCCGCAGTCACGCGCCAAGCTCAAGATAAAGGTACGATCACTGTTACCGAAGCAGCACACAAGGCAATGCTAGTTCAGTTCGCCAAGGACGGGTATAGATGGCTTCCAGAGAGCCGGAACACGCCGAAGAAAGACTCCTGAAACGACAACTCTTGAAATGGTGCTGTAACCATTAAGATTCTTTAATATTATCTGCTTTATATCGGATTTCTTAAGTAGGTACCTAATAATAACGTGCGTGTATCATTTACTGTTAAGCTTCAAGTTCGAGGATTACCTTTTTCAAAATTTCAAATTTCTTTTAAGGCTTTACCTCGCATCTTGGGAAAAAAAACACCGACTAATTAAAAACCCAATATTTTAAAATTTACAACGCTTTCTCGAGCGAATAGCCATTTTTCTCCTATTAAGGCGTTAAAATTGCCGGCGATCGTTACTTAACACAAAAATGGTTCTTTGTAGCCACCTTATCACGGTACAATATCCTTCCATAAGGTACCTAGATCTACCTAGGTAGGTACAGATCCCATCTTAATTCAAATCCTCAACTGCCAGCACCTCTAGAGTCCGCTCTTCTCTATAGAATCCCATCTTATTACCGTCTATTCCGTCTATTTCGCTGCTCGCACCACCAACAAATCCCGGCGACGGGCCAATCTCCAGCATAAACCTTCGAACAAGTTGCCTGTTGACGAACGCGGCATCTTGGTGCTTCCCAAATTATGTCAGGCGATACATGGCCACATGCAAAGACGCCTCGATAAAATCGACACATTTTGGTAATGTCCTATGAGAGTATCAGCGTGTGTGATCGTCGTCCTCTAGACACTTTATTACCTAATTCAAAAGTGAAAGATCTAAGATAATTGTCTATACTGTGGTGGTTGATGAAGCCCTTCAGGTTTTGTACAACTCTGAAGGTATCTTGGAGGTGTGATTGCTGGATTTATAATGTCGGTATTCTGGGCCGTAACTGTCTTAATCGGAGAGATTATGAGTTGCACTTTGAAAATAATATCCAACCTAGCCGAGTCGGCACCATCATTCTCTTTTTATACTTTGACTCTCCGCTTAAGAGAATCAATGCTGAGTCCATCCGTCCGAATGTTGGTTGGAAGGACGAGACGTGGACAACAGTCAGTTCATATTAGTTTCCCCTTAACCGCCAGCCCAGGCTATGTTTAAGAAGTTTTTTTTTATCACTGGTTAGCTTCCGTGACTAGCGAAATATCATTTTTGTTCCATCGGAAGTAGGACCAAAGCAAGACATGATGCTGTTTAAATAGATGACGGTTGGATGAGAACATCTGCCCTCGTTATTCTCTTAACCACCGACTTTGGCTATGCACTCCAAGGACCTCTTCATTGCCCGGAAAGTGATTATATGAGGGTTTCTGTCTCTGTTGTTTGTTAATAACAGCTAGGCCGGTAGGCGTTTTGAAAGCCTTCAGTAAGCTTGAGAATAATTGAATGGCATAGCCATTCCGTAGGGCAGCCGTTTTGACCGAATCCGCCAAAGCGTCACATCAATTTATGTATTGAGTTGTACACTGTCCAGGTACCTAGTTAACTGTACTTGCCTTGTAACACCATATAAATATAGAGCTTATAGCGTTCTCTCCCTTATAATTACAACAAGGCATCTTAGCCAATTAGATATAGCCATACAGCTATATTAACTTACTGACTTACTAACTGATTGATTGATTGACTGACTGGTTAGCTTGCTGATTGTTTACCTACCTTAACACCTTGTACGTACATACGCCAATCTTGTCAGCGAGTCAGTAAATTGGTACGTACGCACGTCAATCCATTAATCAATCAGTCAATCAACCAGTACGTAAGTTTAACTGATAGGTTGACGTACGTACGTGCATACTAGCTGTTGTATGTAGTGTAATATAAGATGAGTATTATATAAGCCACTTGTGAGGCTCGCAAGGCTTCCGCATTAAATGGTTAAAAGGTTACGATGCTTTAAAGCGTTAAAGGCATTATAACTATACTGATTAATAACTCTATAAGCCCTATATTTATAAGGTGTTACAGGGCAAAGACAATTAACCAGACAGTGCATATAATGTATAATTCAATACATAAATTGATCCATATGACGCTTTGGCGGATCCCCATTCATCAAATAATTTTAATAGTTAACCGTACATTTTATTTCGACCACGCTCCTTTTCTATGCATACCTTATTCCAATGTGTCTAGAAGAGCATTCATATAATCTGTCAAAATGTGGCACTACTGGCATGTTTCCTAACAGTACTATGGCCATCGGACTCATCCTAGGATTCTCAATTGGCAGAGTACCTAGGTACTTACATATTGTTCTGATCGAAGCATAATGTCGAAAATTTGAAGTGACACAGCAAGTCAGCAGGTACCAAAGATTCAATGTTTGCTAAGTGACAACATGAGGCCGTTTAGTACCATAAATCGATAGTCCTAGAATATTTGCTATGAGGGAATATAAGGCGATGGCTTGATAATGTACCAGTATTTATCGAATCCCCGCTACTCATTCATGCACCTACACATCAGGCAACAAAACTTTAGATCACTCCAGTGCAAAGACATCATTACTTAGTCATATTTCCATCCTTTTCCACCGATCAGAGAGAGAATATAGGTGTAATATCACACACCAGGTAGCCAAAGTTAGCCCGGATGACATAGTCCCCCGTTTAGACTCCATGCGGCCAAACTTTTTCCCGGCCTTACTAATACCACCAGCGGTAATCGCGTAGGACCCAGAAATTTCTTCTGCGATGATAATCTTAGTCCATGTCGTCAGAGGATTTCTCAGCGATTAGCTAAAGCGGACATTGTAAGGGAGCTAAGAAACAAACAGTATAGGAAGCGCGGTTCTATGCCAGGTCTATCCACGATTGCTTCGTCTATGAGCGGCAAAAAGTCCGCTAATACCGGCGTCGTGCATCAACTTTCAATATTATATTGTGGGACAATGGCTTGTAATATGACGAACAACGGAGGCATACTGTAAGTTTCATTACAAATATCTCTGGATCCATAGCAGGACATATTTCTATATATCTGCTCGTAGCCCCTGAGTCTTAACTCCCGACTAGACCAGACCCCAAGTTCTACATAATCCATATAACCTCGCAGCATCTCATTCACATTTAACATTGAACCCAAATAGCATAGCAACCATGGCATCAACCAACGAGTCCCCAAAGATTCTCCTCACGGGCGCCACCGGTTACATCGGTGGCACTATCTTGAGCTATCTCCTTAACTCATCATCCCCAGCTCTTAAGAATGCCACTATCACTTGTCTTATTCGCGGTGCCGACCGAGCCGCTAAACTCACCGCTGCCTACGGCTCCCGGGTTAACCCCGTGGTCTACAAGGACTTAGACGATGTCGAGGCAACAGTCGCCGCTGCATCGCAGAACGACATCGTTGTCAATACGACCAACGGGTACCACAGTGCCTCTGCGCAAGCCCTCCTCCGCGGTCTCGCGCAACGCAAAGCGAAGACGGGGCGTGACGTGTGGATGGTCCACACTTCCGGCACTTCGAACCTAGGCGACCGCCCCATCACCAAGAAGTGGGTGGAGCCGGAGGGCCGCGAGTTCAACGACGCCACAGACGACATTTATGGGTACGAGAAGGAGCGCGAGGAGAAGGAGGGTCCCTACGGGCAACGCACCAATGAACTGGGGGTCGTGGACACGGGCCTCGAGCTCGGAGTCAAGACCGTGGTTATCATGAGCCCGACTATCTACGGTTTTGGAACCGGCCTGTTCAATAAGATGAGTATCCAGATCCCCTCGTTCGCCCGTGCTGTGCTGCAGCAAAAACGCGCGGTGGTGTTGGGCGATGGCAAGGGCGTTTGGGACCATGTTCATGTAGAAGATCTAGCGGAACTGTACTTGCTTGTTGTTAGGCGGATCCTAGAGCAAGCAGGTGAGGGACTACCGACAGGTAAGAAGGGTATCATATTCAGCGCGAACGGGCGCCACTCGTGGCTGGAGGTGTCTCAGGGGTTGGCAGACGCCTGTTACGAGGAGGGTCGACTCCGCGACCGAGAGGTTCACACAGTTGAAATACCGGACATCGTCGAGCTATTCATGGGAGACGCGGACATTGCAGAGCTAGGATTCGCGAGTAACTCGCGGACCGTGTCGAGCGTTGCTAGGGCATTGGGTTGGAAGCCGACGAGGGGCGAGGAGGCGTGGAAGAAAGACTTCAAAGACGTTGTCAAGGCTGTTTTGGAACAGGGGGCATAATTCTAGCAACCTGTAACGAAGAGCTCATGGTAGTTGATTCGTATATGAAAGTTGACGGAGGTTCATTTAGCACAAGTGTTCGCAATGGGGCTCTAACCAAGTACAATATTCCATAGCTCTTTACACGACTATATTCTCTATGTGCATATACCTACTCATACTAATGCATATATATTCTTATAGGCTAGAAGCATATGCTAATAGTGTATGTAATTATTCATATTGCCGCGCATCGCGCTATCGATTCTGCTACTAACATCTATGAGGAATAGAATCCACTATGGTATTTACAGTTTATTAATGACGGTAAGCCTCAAAGAAATCAGCGAGTAACATTGAAATCCGAGAATGAATAGACACCCGCGTCCATCATTCCTCACATGGGTCGGAGAGCCATGTACACCGGACTCTTCTCCACAGTTCCTTTTCATGCTCTGATATGCACCAGTGATAAGGTTGCCGTTGAATACAGATATACGCAGTCTCAGCTTGTAACTTGTAAGAACCGAAGCTCCATGTCGCCGTCATTATCCGCTGTTCTTGGGACACATGACGACGCTCTCTACATCGTATTCAAAACCATATCGGAAAAGGCCATCAAGGGTTGCGTAATTGACGACTTCCCGCGGCCCTTCTACCTGCATCACGCGAGAACGGTCACGCTGGGATTGCGCACTAGCTCGCTCGCTGCTCCTGGTGACAGAGGGATAGCAGTCTCCAATAGCAAACTGGCCAGCTTTGCTTTTCTGAATGAGTTGATCAGCGCCCGTTAGACCCCAGAAAACGACCCTGGCGCCTCCTGTCTGGTAGGACATTGAAGGTTCAATGAGTAGGCGATGTGTCACAGCAGGCTTAAGGTTGGCGGCGTATATTTTGCCAGTGCCGCGTAATGCCCCCAGAAGCATGCGGTGGGTACAATGCAGCGGCAAGCCTTCGGTGTCCACTCCACAATTCTCGATTTCTTTGCGCTGGAAGATCCATTGGGATAGTTCGGCATCTTTATTGTTCTTTAGTTCAGGGGGTTTTGATAGAAGTGTGGTAAATGTGTAATGGTTAATTTTAGAGGTACTCTCAACGTTACGCAGAGATGAATCCGTCGCTAAGGGATTGAGAAATATTCCAAGAGAGCTGGTTCTATGACTGAAGACACGAAGCCGAAAGAGATATGGTATTATTACAATACCTACCTAAAATTGCAAACATGTAGTGCTTCTTCAGCGCTTGCTAGGGGGCCTATTTGTGAAGGACGCACGCTGGCTTTCTTGTGCTGCACTAACTGCTTATTTGCCATTTATAACAATAGAAGCACGCAAAGCGCTGACGCTGTTATCGAAAGTCTAACTATCAAGTTTTTAACGGGAACTCTGGTACTGATCCAAATTGTCGGGGATGTCATCGCAAGCCTCTTCACGAGCCCTGGTCTCCAAGTCGTGGCTATCAGCGCTCACCACTTTGAATTTTGGCATGGGAGGAATACAAGCTAGCCTGGGGAGAGTTTCTACTTCGTGCATGCCTGCATCCTGGGCATGTCGTATCACGAATTTCTTGACTGGTGCGTGGGATTTCTCAGACGGCAAACATAGGAGATAACCCTGGTCTAGCTACGAAGTGACGGGATCCTTGGCTCAATCGATCGGCCGGAGGCCAAGAAGAAGGCCGTCCCTGACACCGCGCTCAAGAGAAACTAGGATGTGGGCATCACGGTGGGCAGCCTAGATGACCTGCAGAAGGCCACGGTGAAGCAGCTCCGGGAAAAGTCTAAATATCCCATTCCTGGGGAGATCAGCAAGTCTAGCAGCTATTCCGACAGTGCGTACGCAATATTGGATGACCAATCGATCGTGAAGGCTCTCAACGGCATGGCCGCTAAGGGACAAGAAGAAAAGTCCATGACGGTACTGTTGAGCCAGGCCACCGCCGTGAATTTCATGAAGGCCTTAGAATACAACATCTTCGCAGCCAATACCTCGACTTCAATTTTGATATCGACCAAGGCAATTGGCGAGTCGAAGACGTACCCTTGGCTGTTGTTATGCCGTGGCTCACCACACCCAACCTGAACCTATTATCATGGAGATTTCACGTGTCGATCACGGCGGTGCTATTATCGAACTCGGAGATTAAGGATACAGGTCTGAATAGAGCTCAGAGCCCTCATATAAAGTTGGGCTATCGCGATAATCCGTCGCAAAATCGTAATTATGATGTAAGCGTAAAGACAATCTCCTCATAGAGATCGTCGACATCACTGTGACTATTTGATAGCTGCAAGGAAATAGTCTCACTAGCAGTGAAACCGAGGCGCTTGTAAAATGGCGCAGCTTCAAGAGTGCTCTCTAGATAAATGGGTGCATGATCGGCCCTAGATCTCTCCACGCCCCATCCAACCAGCAAAGAACCTGCGCCGCGCCTTGTATGTAAGGGATCTGTTCCGATAAAAGTGAGCCCTGTTGATTGGTAAGTTCAGACCAGGATAATAATTTCTTTTTATCTTCGGCAACTGATTCTATCTTGGGCACTCATTGAGCAAAAGATACACGTCTGGCCTTTATCGGCATCCATAGGAGGGGAAAGAAAGTCTCAGACTTACGATAGCATGGGACCGCGCCAACGGCACGTTCGAAAGCCTCCTCAGTTTTTTTAGTCCATGCTTCCAAAACCTCCTCATCAGTACCATCTGGCCATACCCAAGGCGCTTCTACGTAATCTTCAGTGTTGGGTACGGGGTGACTCCATTTGGCGAAAGCGATGACGTTGTCTTTTGCCTGGCATTGGCGATCTAAGTCCCTCGCCACAAGAACGGTGACATTAGGGTCATCTATGTCTGCCAATGCTTTCAACTCAATAGATCTCCGCAGAGCCTCGCGGACATCAGTAGTTGGGAATTGCGCTCGAAGCATTGCATTGTCCCCAAACGCGGCCATATGGATTTCAGCAATTCTGCGAGCATCTGCTCGAGTCGCGGAACTCATTTCAAGAACCATTGCGAAGACCTAAATCGCCATCAGTGAGAGCTACAAGGTAGGTATATAGGCCTAAAAAGCATACAAAGCTTTTAGAATAGTCATAGACGGCTTTCTTTATGTACTCTCATGTTAGCCTATATAGGTCAAGTAATAAAACGCATAGGTTACAGATGTAGGCGGCAACTTGGTGATAGAGGTACCTAAGGAGGTTGTTATGTGTTGCCGGATCGGAATAACTTGGGATACCCTTGAAGTACATGGTAAGTATCTGTCTTCCTGGCCAATCATGAAGAGATACATACCTATATACCTAGTCGTTGCAATTAAAGGGGGCTATTCTCTAATAGGATAACAGAGCCAGATCTTACTGCAGTGAGCTTTGCCCCTTTCTAAATCACCAACATGTTTCAAAAACCTATCAGGTCACCAACTCCTCAATTGACAATTCAGGCAATTATCACCTAATTGATCTATCAAGCTACATACTTAGAAGGCACCTACCTCTAAGGCGGCTAATCAAGCCATTTTGACCTTCACAGTAATGGGTTCAATCAACGATCTACCCGCTTCTGACTCGCTCAGTTTGGCGCTTGACCATCCGACACCAAATGAGTGTATCGAGATTTGGAGTAATACCTCAGCGTCATGGAAGGATTCATTAACACTTCCCGTGTACCTCACAGAGTCTCAATTCTTGACGACCGTACCGCTCGCAGCGAATGGTGGGATGACAATGTGGGTTCTTGTAGACAAGAACCGCGCTCCAGATGAACGCCAAATATTCTGCTCCTGCGAGAGTTTCCGCAAACGATCGCTAATCAGCGATGCTGAGGGGAATGTTGAAGATTGTATTATCCATGGCATCGCCAGTGTTTTCTGCCCGCCGGAGTACCGCCGACGTGGATACGCTGCACGACACATGATGGAAGTCACCAAGGCACTCCGCAACTGGCAGACAGAACACGGCAAATGTGTTGGAAGCGTCTTGTACTCAGATATTGGGAAGATATATTACGCAAGACTTGGGTGGACTCCGAATGTTAGCAACTCTCATCTCGTTTTCCCTCCTGTCAAGTCAGATTGGCCTCCTGAAGCGCGGCGAATTTACGAGAAGGATATTGGAAGTTTCTGTCAGAGGGACGAGGCTATCATTCGAGCTGCAATGGCAAAGCCCGACTTTGCCGTTAAGAAGCGCGTGACAATTCTACCTGACCTGGACCATATGCTTTGGCATATTAGGAAGGAAGACTTTGCTACACAGCACATTTTTGGAAGAATCCCTGATGCTAAAGGCGCAATCGCGAGCTTTCAGGGGAAGGACGTTTGGGCTATCTGGACGCATCGTTATTACCATCACCCAGATACCGGGGCTGGCGAGAATGTCTTGTACATCTTGCGACTGGTCCTAGAAGGTGACGAAACCGCCAATAGCGCCGCCTCCAGGACGCCATCGGAACTCACGAAAAACGACAACGCCGATCAAGTTTCCGCCCTCGAAGCTATTCTCCGAGCTGCCCAATCCGAGGCCGAGGAATGGAGGCTAGATCATGTCAAGCTGTGGGATCCAACCCCTCTAGTTCATAGCCTCATCGCAAAAGCGGGCTTTGACTATGTGGAGGTTGAGCGCGAAAGCGAGAGCATTGCGAGCGGCTTGTGGTACCGTGACAGTGGGGAGGTAGACGAATCTCCGGCATGGATTAACAATGAGCATTATGGATGGTGCTAGTGCTGCTGTGTAACTCAATATATGTCCTACGCCGCAGCTGCGCGACCGGGGTTGGATAACGGGTGAATATCTGATTGGGTGCCTTATTACAATGTCTTGGACTTTCGGGTCAGCTGGCGTTCGATCCTACGACAGATGTTATGCGCGAGAACGCCAGGTCTAAGAGCCAGTGATTTTGCAACTCACGCCCTGGTTACGTAGAGCCTTAATAGAGCGTGATACCGTCTTAATTTACGCGTAAGAATACTTGCCCACATGTAAAATATACAGGGCCATGAAGATTCGCGATATGTTTTCGCCGAAGCTCCTTGACTAGTATGTTGCAACATGCAAACCATGACTACCTCAGGTGAGTTGAACGAAGCTCTTCGAGAGCATGAGTTCTCGGCCCCCAAATATCTTGCAGAATTGCGACATGTACCCAAGGGGCACGAAGTACAAGGATTTAGTGCTTTGACAACCTCGAAAGCAACTAGTAGTTCATTATTAATCCATCATTATATTACATTTCTCATTTCTCGTTCTCTTTCTCTGACCCTTGCATTATCTCTCGTCTGGGGACTTATTACTATAGGAGCGATATGGTCTAACACCAGAGAAATATGATATAGATCTTGCGCCCATGTCTACCGTTCATCTCATGTTTAGATCATTCCGCCCAATTCATATAATCATGTTCTCGAATGAGGTCTTTTATTCTTCCATGCCAGTTTCCAGCTTCCATTGCCACAACATTAGCTCTCTTCCCATCTAGAGTCTGCGCCGCCTGCCTGAAACTCTGGTGCTTGACAATCGCTTCGAGTAACTCAGGGTCCCCAATTTTCGCTGCATAATGTATCAGTGCCCATCCATCCTTGCCAACGGTGTCTCCAATGTCGTTAAATTCCAGGAGCATCATTGCACAGTCTATATCAGACATCGATAGGGCATCTATCAGGGGGGTGTTGCCATCATTACTTTTAGCCACTCGTATATCAACGTCGTCTGAAAATTGTAATATCGTAGCTAGAGTGTTGCTCTCACCCTGTAAACAGCAGTGGTGTAAAATGTTTTTGCCAGATGTATCGGTTAGATTAGTTTTGGCACCATGTCGTATAAGTAACTCGACGCATTCGGGATCGTCTAGAAAGTCGAAGATGGGTGATCTACCGTCGAAGTCTCGAGTGTTAATATGGGCGTTGCTCTCAGTGTTGCACAGAAGCGTGACAATTTCGCGTCTGTCTAGACTCTGCTTAGAGAGCCCTGCGCAATGAAGAGGGACTTGCCCGTTCTCCTCTTGAGGACCTGGATCTGCCCCGGCTTCTAGCAGCAGTTTTACACATGCTGCCGAAGACCAAGAAGCAACATGAAGTGGAGTTTCAGCCCATTTGTTAGTCTGATTAATGTCAAGTCGATTCGAGCAAATCTTCCATATCTTTAGAGCGCCACGGAGCCCACGGTCGATCTTCGATTCTGATGCTGCATGTAGTATGTTGGCGCCAAGATTTGACAGCAGAAGCGGATCAGCTCCACGTTCCATCAGGATTTTCATCTCGTCCAATCTACCTGAAGAAGCAGCCCAGTGAAGCGGTGTCCAATGGTATTTCTTGTCTTTCCGGTCGAGAAGATTGTGTATAATCTTGGTTCCAGCCGGGAGTTCAAACGCTGAAGCGCGAAAATATTCGATGACAGTGGCGAATAGTGGTGAACGATCCTTGAACCTCAATTTCCAATTCCCCCAGTTGGTATTTGCTGGAGCATTGTTCGCATCATCTACTACATTGATGAGTCTGCTCCTTGTTAGACACATATAAATAGGGATTCCCCCGAGTTAATATCGCAAATTCTGCACCTACTTATCTAGTGACGGTCGTTCGAAGTCGTCAGTGCTGTATAATTTCAATACAGCGATGTGAATAGGAGTGAAATCGAAATCCTCTAATACATCATCGTTTCGATTGAATATATCGACAATATTGTGTTCCACTTCACTAGCATCTTGTCCAATGGATTTGAGTACGGCCAAATCAGCTGGTTTTCTGCCACCCTAAATCAGATTTCATGAACTTTAAGACTATTATTGTAACTGACCTTGAGCCAACATCTGCAGCTTCGGTGTCGACACCAAGCTCCATAAGATATTTTACAATTGGTAGCTGCCTGTTATATGCTGCGGTCTTTGAGGGTATCAATACGTCTGGTCTAAGCAATGACATCGAAGAGCACCTACATGAAGCAGAGACCAGCCATCGGGCGCCGTGTCCCATATCGTAGCTTCTCCAGATTCAATACAAGCCTTGAGCTTTTCTAAATTCCCGTGTTTCACATGGCGCATAGCTTCCAACCCTTCTGGTACCATGCGATATGTCTTTAGATCATATCGAACTTTGATGCTCTTAGATGACAATATTTGAGATAGGGCTTTTCGAAAAGATATCGAGTGATCTATAAACCGGTCTTTAGCTCCCGCAAACCCTTTGCACCTTAATTCGTTGCATTGAACAGGTCTCTTCCCTTGTCTTCCAGAATCGGCATCATGACAACGGCAGTGGCAATCGTAACGGCACGATTGGCGAATAAGGTACATATCTTTGGATATCAGCTGGCCACCGGTACGTATGTAACTAGTGCTTTCATCAGCGAGCGCTGTGTTGTATGATGGGTTATCTGAGTCTAGAGAATCGGGTAGGTGAGAGACCATTGAGCCGTAAGTGGTTGAACTTTCGATGCTCGTAGCTGAGCTGATGATCGACAATCGCTCCATATATGATGATGTTGAATCTGAGACGGTGCTAATTGTCTGCATAGAACTGCCACTAGAGCGACGTGCCCGCCGCTCGGCTCCAGGAACTTGTAGAAGAGGGGTTTTGCGCCTCTGAGCACCATCCTCTACTGAGGCTTTAGCGATCATCTGAGTGCTTGATTCAGATAGCATGAAATTAGGATAGTTGCTTGCCATCGCCAGAAATGTGTCTCTACCGACGTCATTAGCTTGGTCATTTAGTTACATCTCTGGTCTATGCCTTACGCTTGAGTTATTGCTAAGAAGGTGTGAAGCATAGCATTTTTCTCTTTCAATTGGTTGTGCAGTTTGGCAATTGCTGACTTGTGCTGCACCCATTTCGCACGACGTACAGCTGAGAACTCTGATATGGAAAGTTGAAGGAGTCGGGCTTTCAAGTCTCGGACGAGCTCAGTTGAATGTTGGAGCAAATTCTCAATAACCGGCCCAGATATACGATGAATCGTATGTTGGCTACGGAGAACACGATCAAAGCCGACCAGGGCCTCGGTAAATGCGGAAATGTCATTCGAAATGGTAGCAAGATCTTTATCGCCATTCTTGAAATTGCGGATTACTTCGACCACGGACCTGGTGGTTTTCAACAGTTCAACAACAGCAGCGGCTAGACCGATGACCGTAATAGGGTCCATCATGCTGCCTCCCAATATGACGACGCATCAACATTGCCAACTGGGCCAACTGGCAAGCGAGCCAAGGTTTCCTGTGTAATACGACGCTTCAAGTATACCGGATGTTAATCGGGATTGATGGCGATAGAAGCATTATGCGTCATTAGGAAAGGCTCGGAAAAGTTGACTGCGATACAAGGTGTTGGGTGCAGTCTGGCCCGCGATTTCGTCCACCGCACGCATTCAGCGAGAGCAAATCATGCTTGATGATTTAACGCTGGCGCCCTAGGACTGGATGTGTGTGAGTGGACCCATATCAGGGATTGAAATAAGCAATGCTCACCGGGCGTTTAAAACCAACTGGAAGTATTAGGTACCAAGGGTGGAAATTAGATGATATTAGAAGGCTCTGTGCCACAGCCCTGCGCCTCCAACGCCAGTTCGCCCTCGAGTGACCGTCAAAAACGGGATCAATCAGAAATATCCCACAGGGCTCGGAGAGGGTTCGAGCCGACTATGGATATATTCATATTCAAAGCTATTGCAAAGGGGCTATACCCCAGCTCAATAAGTGACACACAGTATTATGGGAAGGCCTTCGGAGCATACCCAGTACGTATGGGATACATACAACGAATTCTTCTGGCAACCGTACCTCTCAAGGCCGACCTCTTTCGATAGTGTCTTGATAAGGCAGTCACAAATCGTTCAAGAAAAAGAAAAGAAAAAAAAAAGAACTTACGGATACCTAGGCAGCGTCATACAGGCCTCTTCCGATCTATTTCGCGGCTAGACATTACCGTCTTTTCTATCAATTTCCGCAATCAAATATGCTTATAATGAAGTTCTTCGGAAACAGAGCAGAATAATGTATATCGCTCAGACTCCGGTACCTAATAATTTCATTCAAATGTTCAGGATATATCTATGAGGTGTATATAATTATATCAAGCACGTAATTATAATATCCCATAAGACGATTAGCACTTGTCCTATACTGTATTAGCACGCCACGTTGGTGACTGGAGACAATCTTTAGGATAATCGCATAAATCTGACACCGTTTCTGAACTGTAACAGCTTTTAACAATGCAAATGCTTATATCGATGCTAACATGGCTACCGATATGATTTAATGTCTCAGGAAATCACTACGGCGTGTTACGTATGCAATATGGAATTTTACGGATCGTACTTATTATTATCGTTGTTTTCACATAACTTAACGTGCCCACTTCTAGTGAATGTTATGTATTAATTAAAGAAATAAGTAAAATTAAGGATTATATTTAAATATTAATTAATATATTAAAATTTATTATAATTTTTATATAAAATAAATATAATTATTATTAAATAAATATTATTATTTTTTTTAATAATTTTTTTTTTTTAATAATTATATTATATAATTATACACTTTAATAAAA